>VMDO01001646.1:95813-175813 GCA_007922755.1 Pedetes capensis | reverse complement strand
TTACTTCCTGAGACAGGGTCTCACTAAGTTACATAGACTTCCTCTAGTCTCGAATTTGCGATCCTCCTGTCTCCGCCTCCCAAGCCGCTGGGATTACAGACGTGCGCCACCACGCCCAGCTCCTCATTGAGTTTTCAATGGCTCACTGTTTCCGGATTGCCTCGGGAGTGGATGGCCACATCCTTCCCCCATTTTTGCTGAGCTGGGGATCAAACCTGGGCCCTCAGAGACTGCAGAGCAGCGTTCTACCAACTGAGCTAAACCCCAGCCTGAGACGGTATCTTAGTGTAGTTTTTTGTTTTACTTTGTTTTGTGTTGTTTTCTTGTGAGGACTAGGGGCCTGAACCCAGGCCCTCGCACATACTTTGTAAGCACTCCGCTACTAAATTGCACCCCCAGCCCCCTTTTTTATTTTTTATCTTGAGACAAGATGTCACTAAATTACACAGGCTGCTTCTGGCCTTGAACCTGTGATCCTCCTGCCATAACCTCCTGAGTCACCAAGATTACGGGCATGCGCTGCCATGCCTGGCTCTCTCCGTGTAGTTTTCATTTGCATTTCCCCAATGGCTAAGGAGGTTGAACATTTTTTTGAATATTGTTGGCCATTTGTGCTTCTTTTTTTTGAGAACTGTCTATTCAATTCATTTGTTCATTTTTAATTGGATAATTTGGTGTTTATTTTAGTTTTAGCTCTTTATATATTCTAAATATTAATCCCCTGTCTGCTGTTTAGCTCACAAAGATTTTTCTCCCATTCTGTAGGCTATCTCTTGGAAAAAGAAATAAATTGGCCGGGCACGGTGGTGCATGCCTGTAATCCCAGCAGCTGGGGAGGCGGAGGCAGGAGGATCGCAAGTTCAAGACCTGACACAATCTGTGTAATTTAGTGAGACCCTGTCTCAAAACATAAAAAAATGGGCTGGGGGCACAGCTCAGTGGTTCAGCACTTGCAAAACATGAAAGCGCAAGGCCCTGGGTTCAACCCCCAGTACTGCCAAAATCATCATCATCATCATCACTTGGCATGATGGTGCACACATAGGCAAGGGCCTGGGTTTAAGCCTTAGTACTGCAAATTAATTGTTTTTAGATGTCATTGAGTTGGGTCCAACTCATAGTGACCCAATGTATAACACAATAACATACTTCCTGACACTGTGCCATACCTGGCACTATGTCTGACAGTGCTTCTCTGCTCTTCATAGGGTTTTTGATGGCTGGTTGTTTTGAGAGTGGGCTGCCAGGTCCTTCTCCCACGCCTACAGAACCCTGTATTCCCAGGCAGTCTCCCACCCAAGGACTAACCAGGCCGGACCCTGCTTAGCTTCTGAGATCAGATAATATTGGATTCCAACGTGGCATGGCTACATTGTTGTTGTACAACAGGTGAAACTATTATCAGTGCTTCTCTGCTGTTCATAGGATCTTCAATGGCTGATTGTTTTTTGGGAGTGGGCTGCTAGGTCCTTCTCCCAAGCCTAGCGCACCTGGTTGTCCCATCCTAGTACTAACCAGGCCCAAACCCTGCTTAGGTTCCGAGATCTGAGGGGATCAGATGCCACGGTGCTATGGTTCCAGACAGTATGGTTATAGACATAAATTAATTAGTTAATTAAAAATGTACATGAATCTATGTTATACAGGTTGAGCTACCATAACTTTATAATGAGCACTCAGGAGCCAGAGCACAGTATGAGGGTAACAAAAGAGGAAGTTTGCGTTGGGGGTGTAACTCAGTGATAGGGTGCTTGCCTTAAAAAAAGTAATAATAAATAAATAAAATAGAGGAAGCGCTTTCTTTGGGTAGAAGGAACTCTATCTAGCAGGCAATGCGGGAAGGATCCACACTGTTACGTGGCCCCATTATGGCTGATCTGGGGTTCTGCGGGGTATCAAGAGAGAAGATTTGGTGGGCTCAGGGCTTGCTTAGCTATCTGTCTCTGTGAGCAGGCTTTGCATTACATTAAGGCCACGCTGGTACAGGGGAGTCAGAGAGGCAGGGACTCAAGTCCAGATTCCTTTAGTCCTCGCCCTTGATGTCAGGGCAAGTTGCTTTTTTGAGCACTGATTCTTTGGTTTGATTTTCCCATGTGTAAAATAAGGACATACCTTGGAAAGGCTGAGAAAAGGATTCAAAAGGAGAATGCTTTATAAGTGCCTCACACCCAGCCAATGCTCAGTAAATACAGTGGCTGAGTGCTATGGTGCATGGCTGTAATCCCAGCAATTTGGGAGGTGCAAGCAGGAGGGTTGTGAGTTCGAGGCCAGAGGCAGTCTGCATAATTTAGTGAGACCCAGTCTGAAGATAAAAAAAAAAAAAAAAAAGAAGAAAAGAAAAAGAAACGGGGGCCAAGGGTGCAGCTCAGTGGTAGAACACTTGCAAAGTATGTGTGAGGCCCTAGGTTCAATCCCCAAACAAACAAACAATAAATACATAAACACACAAATACAGATAATAATAAATGGTAGTTTCTATAGCCATTGCCTGTAGCCATACCTCCGAGGCATCTGACCCTGCTGATCTCCGAAGCAAAGCAGCATCGGGCTTGGTTAGTGCTTGGATGGGAGATCGCCTGGGAACACCAGGTACTGTAGGCTTGGGAGAAGGACCTGGAAATCCACTCCCCCAAAACAATCAGCCATTGAAAACCCTATGAATAGCAGAGATGCACTGACAATGTTTCGTCTGTTGTACGTAGGCTCGCTATGAGTCGGACACCGACTGGATGGCCCCTAACAACATCTCTAGTCATGCAGTGCGCATGTGAACAGATAATCACACAACACTGTTTAGGAAAGTCCTTGTTCCCAGAGGGAGCCAGGGCTCAGGGTTATAGAACATCTGGCCCTCCCTGAGCCTGCCAGCTTTCAGGTGGGGCAGAGGTGAGCCATTCACTTTGTCCCGGACTCTTCTGCAGCCTGCTCTGGAATGGAGTTACAGAGTTGTCCCAGTTGCCTAGTAACGCCCCTGGGAAGGCAGGAAACTAAGATTTGAGAAGCTGGAGAGGAAAGGAAAGGTGGGGTCTGGATTTAAAATGACATGTGCTGGATGGGTGCTGTACTAAGTGGTTATATGATTCTGTGCAGCAGAGCTCAGACATTCTTTATGGATTTGTTTGTTGCTGTTTTTTTTTTTTTTTTTTTTTTTGTGGTACTGGGGGCTGAACCCAGGGCCTCATGCTTGCATGCTCTGCAAGTCCTGGACCACTGAGCTGCACCCTCAGCCCTCCCCCCCCTTTTTATTTTTACTTTTTGATACAGGGTCTCGCTAAGTTACGCAGCCTGCCTCTGGTCTCGAACTTGCGATCCTCCTGCTTCTGCCTCCCAAGCCGCTGGGATTACAGGTGTGCACCACTGCGCTTGGCTTGTTGCTGTTGTGTTTTGGAGGTACTGAGGATGGAAGCCAGAGCCCTGTGCATGCTAGGCAAGCAGCCTTCCATGAGGTTTATCTCCAGCCTTTGATTCCTTTTCATGTAATACATTCACGAGGCTCAAAATGCAACACGTACAACAATGTAAAGAGTAAATCATCTCACTCCTATTCCTTTCCTCTTAAACCTCACCACCCAGTTCCCCGGGGACAGCCTGGGGAGTCCTTCCTTGGGAATCCCTTGAGAACTGTAGGAAAGATGTACAGACGAGTGACAAACATGTCATGTCTACCCCGTTTCACACAAACGGGAACATACTGACCACGTGATCTGGCCGGTGCTTTTTTCGCTTCACTGTATTTCTGGTTCCCTATTTGTTTGTGTAGCTGCCCGGCATTCCACGGTACGGATGGAGCCTGCTTCCCAGAAGCTTAAAGACGTTGTTGGGTTGTTTCCAATGTTTGCTGCTAGGAACCACGTTGCTCTGAGTTGCCTCACTCAGGTACCATCTCACAGCTGTGCAGTGACGCTTCAGGGTGAACTTCTACAAGGGCAATTTCTGGATCAAAGCTATGTGGTTTTTTGTTTGTTTGTTCGTTCATTTTTTTTTTTGTGGTACTGGGGGTTGAACCCAGGGCCTCGCACTTGCATGCTCTGCAAGTGCTGGACCACTAAGCTTTGCCCCCCCCCCCCAGCCTATTTTTTACTTTTTGAGACAGGGTCTCGCTAAATTACGCAGACTGCCTCTGGTCTTGAACTTGCGATCCTCCCGCCTCTGCCTCCCGAGCTGCTGGGATTACAGGCATGCGCCACCTCGCCCGGCTAAAGCTATGTGTTCTTGTACTTTGAGTAGATGATCTGTTGGCCAACGTGCCCTCCAAAGGGGGGCCGTAGCCATTTAAACTGCCACTGACAAAGAATGAGGCTCAGCTCTCTTTCTCTCCTAGGCAGGGTGCTGCCAGATTTCTGGTTCTTCCATGAAGCTGGTGCATTTAAAAACAAAAAACAAAAAAACCTCTCTGAGTAGTTCTAATTTGTGATTGTCTGATGAAGCACCTGTGAGCTGCTCCTCACTTAGCCCCTTCTTTGTTTTGGGGACTGGCGGGTCCAGCATGGTGGATAGTCTTTGCTCTGGCTGCTGTGAGCAAAGGATTTGGATTTGTCCCTCAGAGTGTGTCCTTCAGCTTCCAGACATATCCTTTGGCTGGGGGTCTATCCTCTCTTCCTGCACATATCTTCTTCCTCTCCTATCACCCCTTTGGCTGTCTGTCACCTATCCCAAAAGCTCCCCGCAATGCTGATATGGAATCCAGGGCCTTGTGTATGCTTGGTGGGCCCTGTACCACTGAGCTACACCCCCAGCCCCTGGCCACCTGTCTATGCTTAGTTAGCTGACTCTCAGTTCTATCAAGAAGAGATGTCACTGGGCGTGGTGGAGCACACATGTAATTTCAGTGACCCGAGGGGAAGAGGCAGGAGATCATTCTGTGTAATTTAGCGAGACCCCATCTCAAAAAGTAAAAAAAAAGGCCGGGCTTGGTGGAACACGCCTGTAATCCCAGCGGTTGGGAGGTGGAGGCAGGAGGATCGCAAGTTCAAGACCAGAGGCAGTCTGCGTAACTAAGTGAGACCCTGTCTCGAAAAATAAAAAAATGGGCTGGGGCTGCAGCTCAGTGGTCCAGCACTTGCAAACCATGCAGGCGCAAGGCCCTGGGTTCAAACCCCAGTGCCACACACACAAAAAAAAGTAAAAAAATGGGCTAGGGGTGCAGCTCAGTGGTCCAGCACTTGCAAAACACACAAGTGTGAGGCCCTGGGTTCAACCCCTAGTACCAAAAATAAAAAATAAAAAATAAATGTCAATTTAGCCAGGTATGAAGTCTCATGCCTATAATCTCAGCACGAGGGCGGCTGACAGAGGAGAATCGATGTGCATTTGAAGCCAGCCTGGTCTGCATAGAGAGTTCTGGGCCAGCCTGGGCTACACGGATGGACTCTGTCTTGAAAACAAACAAACAAAAAAAGTTTTCACTTTGTTTCCCACTCTGCTTTTAGACAATTTCTGGGGGAAAACAGGGGAAAAAATGACCCTTTGACCTCACACTGAATACTCTCCGGGTGATCTTATAATAAAACAAAGGGCAGGTATGATTATCAACCATTTTACAGACACAAACAATGAGGCACAGACTTGTTACAAAGCATACCCCTATTAGGAGGAGACCCTGGGATTTTATTTCCCTCATAGCATTAGGCAAACCATTTCTCTCACACCTCAGCTTGCCCAGCTATAAAACCAAGAAACCTGGGACTGCTGGAATGCGAAGGATCCCAGAGCCCCTCAGAAAGCAAAAATGAAAATAAAGGAAAGCCACTGTACATCTTATAGGTTACAAACTCATGACCCATGGCCCATAGTCTTAACGTGCCATGACGACATGATTTGTTTGGCGTACAAAATGTGTTTTAAATATCTCTTCCCTCCCCTCTTCTCTTTCTTCGTTTCTTTCCAGTACTGGGAGGTTGAGCCCAGGGACTCAGGCATGCTAGGCAAGCACTCTAACCTCTAACTGCACCTCCAGTCTCTTTTCTTTTGAGACAGGGTCTTGCTGAATCATGCAGGCTGCTTCTAACTAGGAACTCTCGATCCTCCTGACTCAGTCTTCTGGAGTCACTGGGATTACAGGGATGCATCATAGTGACTGGCTTTAAAATGTTTAATTAAAGCTCCCTACAGTGGTGCGTGCCTAAAGTTCCAGCCCTCCGGAGGCTGAGGCAGGGGGACTGATTAAGCTCAGGTGTTCGAGGCCAGCCTGAGCAACATAATGAGATCCTGTCTCAAACCAAAACCAAAACCAAAACCTTTGGTTTCTCATCTGAAGAATCAAATATCCGGCAAACATGGGGTTCAAATATCAAATACAGGACTGCTGGTGTGGCTCAGTGGTAGAGCCTTGCCTAACAGGTGTGAAGCCCTGGCTTCAATTCCCAGCACTGCAAACAAATAAATCACATCAGTACACTGGTATAGCAACACTGGGATCCAAAGTCTGGACCTCAGAGTCTCTGGTGTCCCTTTTCAGCGATGTCTCTTCCACATGCCACAAGGCAAGGCCACCCTCAGGCAAAACTAGAATGAAGACTTCTAACAGCACGGACAGACCAGTTTCCCTTGTTTCTGTACTTTATACAAATGAAATCACACAGTGCACCATTTTGTGTCTTATGCCTTTCACTCAACATTAGATCTGCGGGTTTTATTCCCTTTCCAGTTCATTTATGTTCCTTACTTTATAATGTTCCTTTGTATAAATATCTCACAGTGTATTTGTTCTACCACCGACAGACATCTGTATTGTTTCCAGATTTGCACCTTTATGAATCTTGCTGGTAGGAACCTTCCTGTTGTACACATTCATCACAATATTGGCACACCTGTGTGTTCATTTCTGTTGGAGGTACAGCTGGGAGCACAATCGCACACACTGTTTTGGTGGATTGGGCCACACAGTCTTCCCAAGTAGAGTGGCTGTATCAATCAGCTTTCCACTAGCTGTTGGGAATTCTTTGCTTGCCTTTAAATTGAAAAGTCTCCCGGATGGGTATGACTTTATTTTTATTGCAAATGCTAGGTACAGGCTCTACTACTGAGCGTCACCCCCCAGTCTCTGTCCATTGTTACTACCTGACAAGTCTCAAAGGGTCCCCTCCCAGACTGGATGCCCTCTGAAGGTCCTTGTGTAGGGCTGGGGGTGTAGCTGACTGTTGAGAGTGTTCACTTAGTATCCTCGAGGCACTGGATTCCATCCCCAGCACCACACACACAAAAGATTCTGTTGTTGTTGTTAGGTGCCGTGGAGTCAGTATCTGAGTCATAGCAACCCTCATAGGGTTTTCAGTGGCTGACTGTTTTGGGATTACCTTGCGAGTGGATTGCCAGGCCCTTCTCCCATTTTTGCGGTGCTGGGAATTGAACTCCAGACCTCAGAGACTGCAGCGCAGTGCTCCACCAACTGAGCTAAATCCCAGCCCCACAATGATTCTACTAACTCTTAATCTCTACCCTTTTCGGAAAAAAGTGAAGGAGGGATGGATTTCCCAAGCCTTCTTATCTCTCCCTGACCCCTACTTCTGTAATTCTTGATTGGGAATCGTCTTTTTCGACATTCATCTCTCTCTCCAAGCAGAGATCTGGAGGCTGGGAAGGAGTCAGTCAGACAAGGAGTGGCGGTGGGGGGTGGCTGGAGAATGTTCCAGGCTGAGGTGAGGCAGCAGCACACAGTGGAGTCTTCTGGAGACCACGGGGGGGGGGGGCAGTTGGGGGAGGGACACGTTCTCCAGGAGGGCCTACCGCAGGGACTTGGGAATGGGAAAGGGATGGGGCGCTGCAGTTTCCTGTGAAAGCCGAGGGTTCTAAAGCACCGAGCGGCCCTTCGGAGGGGGAAGCCGCCCCCTCCTCCAAGGCCCAAAGTGCCCCTGCGGAGAGGTGCTGAGAGCGACCCAGGGAAGTTTGTCCTGATTGGAGGGAGGGTGAGGAGGCCAGGGGGAAGGGGCGTGGGGGGGTGTGGGTCCCACTGTCATGTAAATGTCCCCTGTGGGCAGGGTGGCGGCGGCGCAGATTTAAGCCTCCGGCACCTGGGGCAGCCTCAGTTCTCGGCGCTTCCTCCTGCAGTCCGGGGCTGGGCACGGCATGGCCCCCAAACGCCAGTCCTCACTCCTGCCTCCGCCAAAGAAAAGTAGGCAGGGCCCTGCCCCGAGGCCGGCGGACGCTGCAGCCGCTCCGGGCTGGCCGAAGGGAGGTGAGTCCCCACACTGTCTTTTATTGGAGATTTGAGGGATCTGGGCGGATCGACTCTCTGGTTTCCTTCTCTCCGATCCTTACCGGGAGGTGACCCCAAAGTCCCCTGGAGGGCTTCGGGCACGGGGCGCGTGGCCTCCGCGCATGGCGAGCACCGGGAGACGCAGGACTGGGAGGCAGGGGCAGAGGCAGCGCCTCCCGGCCCCCACCACCCCCCTGGGGGGCTCCTGGTCCTGGCAAGCGGCCCCGGCGGCCTGCCTGAGGCCTGCCCCACCCCTCCCCCAGCCCCGGTGGCTCAACCTTCTCAATCCCCCGCGGACGCGCGCACCTCTCTGCCTCCGGCTGCCGCCGCTGGCCCACAACCCTAGCCTGAATTGCTGCCACCTCCTAGTCTCGCTGGCAGCTTCCTCTCCCTCCAGGCCCAGCCTGAGCACAGCCAGTCACGTGACCGAAGCCCAGGCTTAAAGCCCTCCCCCGTCTCTCCGCCCTCCAGGCTCCAGGTAGCGACTGAGACTTCGGGGCCCCGCCCACCTGGTCCCCTTTTTTTTCCGGTACTGGGGGTTGAACCCAGGGCCTCGCGTCTGCATGCTCTGTGAGTGCTGGACCACTGAGCCGCACCCCAGCCCATTTCCTTACTCTTTTTTTGAGACAGGGTCTCACTAAATTGTGCAGACTGCCCCTGGTCTCGAACTTGCTCCCACCTGGTCCCCGGGCTCACACTCCCGACACTCCCCAAGAAAAAGACTTATTTTCTTGTAGGCGTTGTCCTTTGAGCCTCAGCCCCTTGCACCAGGAGCCCCCTGTGCCCTGTCAGCACCCACAGCCACCCCATCCTGGCACTTGCGTGTTCAAATCGGCTGTCTCACATCTGTCCCATTAGACGGTTAAACTTAGAGGTGAGGGCTGAGTTTCTCACAGGTCCCTTGGAGATGGACAGAGCTGACTGTTCTGGTGATTAGGTCTCCCTGATAGAGTGGGGATGGGACGCAGTTTCCTTGGGTTGGGTTGGGATTGGTACCAGGCAGGAAGGAGACAGGAAAATGTCACCTTGGCTGAGCGATAGCCACTTGCGAAGGAGCACTGAATGTGGCATCCTCTTCCCGCTGTTCCTGTGAACCTATTGTCTCGCTTTCCTGGGTCTCAGTCCCTCACCTTCCAAATGGGAAGCAGAGAGCTCCTGCAGCTGACGCCATAGTGTTGTGTGGTCAGGGTGAGAAAGCTAACTTGTTAGGCAGGTGCCTAATTTCTGCTTCTCTTCTATAAAATGGGTTCAGTAGGGCCCACTTCTCATTCTTGCTGCAAGTTAAATCTAAGTAAAGCACTTAAGACAGTAACTGGCATAATCAGCATCATCAGGCCTCTTGGGAAGGGTGTTAAATGGCTTCCTTCTTGTGAGCGGCAACATGTGGGTGATCCCTCCTGGTTTCCTTCGATTTAGCTTCTAGGGAGAAATATCCAGACTAGAACCCATGGGACCACAGGCCCTCAGATGCTTTTGCTGCTCAGGGGTCACTGACAGCCCGCCAAGGGCTGTGCCCAGCCCTTCTCTATCTTATGAGTCCTTATGATAGCAACACATGTTGTTGTGTTGTTGTTGTCATCGTTGTTGTTGTTGTTGTTAGGTGCCATCGCGTCGAGTCCAACTCATAGCGACCCTATGTACAGCAGATTGAAACACTTCCCGATTCTGTGCCAGGCACACCATCTTATTTATATTTAAGCCCATTGTTGCAGACACTGTGTCAATCCATCTGGTGGAGGGTTTTCCTTTTTTTTTTTTTTTTTTGCTGACCTGCCACTCTCCCAAACATGATGTCTTTTTCCAGGGGTTGGTCTTGCCTGACTACATGTCTGAAATTTGTAAGACACAGTCAAGCCGTCCTTACTTCCCAGGAGCACTCCGGTTGCACCACTTTTAGGACAGATCTGTTGGTTCTTTTGGCAGTCCATGGTATATTCAATAGATGTCTCTAGCACCCCATAATTCAAAAGCATCCATTCTTTTCCTGTCTCCCTTGTTCAATGTCCAGCTTTCACAACCATATGATGTGACTGAGAATGCCATGGCATGAGTCAGGCACACCTTCGTCTTCAATGTGACATCTTTACTTTTCAATACTCTAAAGAGATCTTTTGCCACAGCTTCTTCTAGAGCAATGCGTCTTTTGATTTCTTTCTTTTTTTTTTTTTTTGGCGGTACTGGGGGTTGAACCCAGGGCTTCTCACCTGCATGCTCTGCAAGTGCTGGACCACTGAGCTGCACCTCAGCCCATTTTTTTTTTACTTTTTGAGACAGGGTCTCGCTAAGTTATGCAGACTGCCTCTGGTCTCGAACTTGCAATCCTCCCGCCTCCGCCTCCCAAGCCGCTGGGATTACAGGCGTGTGCCACCACACCCGGCCGCGTCTTTTGATTTCTTGACTGCTGCTTCCATGGGTGTTGATTATAGAGCCAAGCAAAGCAAAATCTTGGACAACCTCAATCTTTTCTCCATTTATTGTGAAGTTGTATACTGACCCAATCATAACAATTTTTTGTTTTGTTGATGTTTACTCGCAACTCATACTGAAGACTACGATATGTTGTTTTGTTGTTGTTGTTAGGTGCCATCCAGTCGGTATCCGACTCATAGCGACCCTCGTAGGGTTTTCAAGGGCTGACTGTTTTGGGATTGCCTTGGGAGTGGATTGCCAGGCCCTTCTCCCTTTTTTGTGGCACTGGGAATTGAACTTGGGGCCTCAGAGACTGTAGCGCAGCACTCTACCCACTGAGCTAAATCCCAGCCCATGTTGTTGTTAGGTGCTGTCAAGTCGTGTCTGACTCATAGCGACCCTCATAGGGCTTTCAATGGCTGATTGTTTCAGGATTACCTGAAGACTGGATTGCCATGTCCTTCCATTTTTGCCGTGCTGGGAATCAAACTCGAGACCTCAGAGACTGCAGAGCAGCGCTCTACCAACTGAGCTAAATCCCAGCCCAACATGATCTATGTTAGGGACTCCCATTTTACAAATCAGAAAGAGGCTATGCCGTGGTAGGGGGCAGCACTCAATACCCCTCTAGCTAATATTTCTCAGCCAGCATCCCTCTGTTGCAGTCATGCCAGCAGTGGGGTATTCCCTTGATAGGAAGCTGGGAGCCAGGCGCCTTGGCACCTGCCTGTAATCCCAGCTGCTCAGGAGACTGAGGCAGGAGGATCACAGGTTTGAGGCCAGAGGCAGCCTGTACAACTTAGACCCTTTGTTAAAAATTTAAAAATCTTTTCCAAAGGGCTGGGGGTGCCGCCAGAGCACTTGTCTAGCATGAGCGAGGGCCAGGGTTCATCCCCCAGTACTGCAAAACAAAACAAAAACAAAGGAAGCTGGGAAGGGGGGAGAGGAAGGAATTCCGAGAGTGAGGTGAGAGGCCAGGGGCAGACTGCAGAGCTGCGGGTGTTGTGAGGGGGAGAGAGTACAATGCTCAGAACGCCTGCATTATCTCTCCGTGCCCTGCCCTTCCTTCGTTTATTGGTTCTCCTGCCCTTTTGCTTTCTCTTCCACTTCCTAGTGTATACTCCTGGCATTCATCTTGAGAAGTGCTGCGGGAAGGTTGGGGAGGAGGAGCAGGATGACTCTAGGGGCTGCTAGGAGGGCAGGAAAGGAGACTTGAAGCCCACACTAAGCCCACTGCTTAGTCAGAATGCAACACAAGGTTCCCTGAGCCTCCTGGGTCCCCTGAGGATGCTTGGGAAACAGGCAGATTAGGCACTTAGTGGATGCTGTGGGTCACAGGTACCAGCCTATGGAAGAGGCTTGGGAGATGAAAACAGCAGCAGTGGTTTTTTCGTTTTGTTTTGTGTTAGTGCGGGTTGAACCCAGGGCCTCGAGCTTGCATGCTTTGCAAGTGCTGGACCACTGAGCTGCACCCTCAGCCCACTTTTTTACTTTTTTGAGACAGGGTCTTGCTGAGTTACAAAGACTGCCTCTGTCTTGAACTTGTGATCCTCCTGCCTCTGCCTCCCAAGCCGCTGGGATTACAGGCATGCCCCACCACACCCGGCTAGTAGCAGTGCTTTTCAGACCAAATTTCATCTTAGTAGTGGCCCATCAAGTTGATAAGTGAGGTGTGACTGGCATCTAAAAAAAATAAAAGAAAGAAATAAAGAAAGGAAGGATAAAAAGAGATTTAGAGTCACATTATCTTTAGTAGGGGTGAGCATTGTTTTGTGTGTAGGTGTGTATAGAGCCATGGTGTCAAGTGTATGTCTTTTTGTGTATGTGTGGGTACTTGGGCGTTAAACCCAGGGCCTCACACACACACTGCAAGTGTTCTGGATTGGTTTGAACCCCCAGCCCATTTTTTATCTTGAGACAGGATCCCACTAAATTACACAGGCTGCCTCTGGCCTCAAACCTGCCATCCTCTTGCCCCCCCCACACCTCCTGAGTCACTGGGATTACAAGGCATCTGCCACCTTGCCTGGCTGGGGTTTTTTTGTTGTTGTTATTTGTTTTGGTTTTGCCTCAGTACTGGGGACGGTACTGAGGCATACAGGTAGCAAGTGCTTTACCACTGAGCGGCACCCAAGCCCACTTTTTATTTTGAGACAGGGTCTCACTAAATTGCACAGGCTTCTTCTGGCTTCAAACTTGTGTGATCCTCCTGCTTCCGCCTCCTGAGTTGCATGGATTACAGGCATGTGCCACCGTGCCCAGCAATTGTATGTCTTACTGTAGGTCACACTTTAAACATAGAGGGGCTGGGAGTGTAGCTCAGACGGAGAGCACTTGCCTAGCATGTGAAAGGGCCTGGGTTCCATCCCCAGCACCACACACACAAAGAGAGAGAGAAAGCATGCAAGCAAGCACTGGGCAAGCACTGGCTTACAATCTTGATTTGGCCACTTGTGTAAAAGTTCAGTTTGGGGTTGGGGGTGTGACTCATTGTTAGAGCACTTGCCTACCATGCACAATGCTCCTGGCTCCATCCTCAACACCTCAGAAAAGACAAAAATTCATTTTTTATCTGTAAAATGGGAACATTAAAACCTACCTTGTATTTTGTGAGGATTGAGAATGCATATACTTATCACAGCCTGTGGCCCATAGTAGATGCTCCAGCGGTGTGGCAGAATAGAGCCTGCTCAGAAGAATCTACGGTGGATTTTTGTTTGTTTTTTTCGATAGAGTTTCACTATGTAGCCCAAATTGGCCTTGAACTCAGGAGCCTCCAGCCTCAGCCTCCTAGCGCTGGGATTACAGGCGTGCAACCACGCCCCCACCATCTGTGGAATTTCTTTGCAACATTGTTCAGTGATATCTCCGCAGCCAGTTTGAAACTGGCTATGGTGGAAGAATTGTATCGTTGACATGAACAAATGTTACAAGTTAGAGGGTTTTGTTTATTTTCACTTCCTGGAGAGCTGGTTGTCAACCATTTACCAATGGAGCTTTGGTGCTCATAATTCTTCCTTTAAAGAGCCTGTCCAGAGGTGGGCTTGATGGTGCATGGCTGTCATACCAGCACTTGAGAGGCAGAGGCAGAGGGATCTTGAGTTCCTGGCCAGCCTGGGCTACATGAGACTCTATTTCAATAAATAGTCTGTCGATTGCAATAGATAGAGTGCAGTTCCACTCAGTTGAAAACAAAGATTGTAGCGAATGCTCAGATGAATTTGTGGGTTTGTAGGAGACTTGGAAGAAGGCATTCATATTCTCAAGTCACGGACTGTATGCCATTTACTTCATTTATTGATCCCCTAGCACGGACTGTCTCGAGCCTTAAAAATCCCTGCTTGAGTTTTGCGAGCCTAGGGAAACGTGAATGCTAGAAAGCAAATAACTCAATCTCAAATTCTGGTTACAAACACCCAGGGGGACATTTCTGGCTTTTCGCAGACCATGATGATGAGAGTCGAGTTGGTCTGGCTTCTTTACCTGGAAAGCAGTGTTTAGACAGAAATGCCTCCGCACTACTTTGAGGCTCAGGGCTTTGTCTCTAACGCAGGCATCGCAGGCCCATTTCATCTTTGACCTGAAAGGAATCTAATAATTATCGCCTACATGCCCTAGGGTGGTTTGAGTCCTCCAACACTGCGCACCACTCTTTGCTGGGACAAGCACTTGGCACTCAGTATGGTTTCTTGGGAGCACCAGGCAGTGAGTTGGACCAGAGGGACCTGTGTGTCCGTGTGGTACTTTCATGCCTTCAGGGGACTTCCACTTTGACACTTGACAACGGTTATAATTTCATAACAGAAATGGGTCCAGAGAATGAGGTGCAGGGGTCCACAGCTTCCTGGGCACGGCTTGGACTAAAATCCAGAGATATCCCTGTGAGTGCCCCGTTTAGGACTCAGGCTTTGCCAGCGATCCTGAGTTTGAGTCCGGACGGCCGCCTTCTCATCTGGAAAACAGGATCAGCGCACCGCCCTCATTCTCCCACGAAGAGGGAGGCCCCCCATGCCCCCAGCAGTGCGCTAGGGCGCCGAACCCGGGACGGGGACGCGTCCAAGCCCCGATGCGGAGCCAGGGCGCGACGAGGCCTGCGCCTTCCGGGGGCTCGGGGCGCCCCTGTCCGCGCCCCGCGCCGCGCGGGGAAGGGAAGCCACTCCGCCACCATGTGACACGCGGGCCGCGGGGAGGGACGCCGTGCGCAGCCGGCCGAAGCCCCGCCCCTCGGGCCGCCGCGCGCAAATGTCCCGGGTCGGGCTGGAGCAGGGGCGAGCGGGGGAGGGGAGCGCGGCGTGGGGGGCCGGCCCCTGCGTCGCCGCGTTCCTTCCTCCCGCCTCTCTGCCCAGGCCCACTGTCTCCCGGCCGCGGCTCCGCCCCTCCGGCCCGGCGCCGCAGCCAATGGCGGGGCGGCGCGAGCTACTCCGGCCGGGGGCGGGGCGTGCGCGCGGGCTTGGCGCGCCTGCGCGCTGGCGCCCGCCCCTCGCCGCGAGGAGGAGGTGGAGGAGGAGGCGGCTCGGGGAGAGCGAGCAGCGAGCCGGATCGCGGAGCGCGACTCAGGGAGCCGAGCCGCCCGCCGCCGCCGCCGCCTCCCCTCCGCGAGCAGGAGCCCCGGCCGGGGCCCGGCGCGCCGCCCCCGCCCCTCCCTCGGCGTCAGGCCGCGCGGGCCGCGCGAGAGACTGAGCGCGGGGAGGGCGAGCGAGCGAGCGACCAGCGCCGGGAGGAGGCGGCCGGACCGAGCGGGCGCCCGCGCGTGTGGCGTGAGGGGAGCCGCCTGCCCGCCCCCTTCGCCGTCCCTTCTCTCCCCTCCCCGCCCCCGAGCGCGGAGCAGCACCATGTCGGCGCCGGCGGCCAAAGTCAGTAAGAAGGAGCTCAACTCCAACCACGACGGGGCCGACGAGACCTCAGGTGAGCCGCGGGCGAGGCGGGGGCCAGCGGCGCCGCCATCTTCGCCGCCGGCCCGGGCCGCGGCCGCCGGCGGGGCGCGGGGGGCGCCGCGGGGGGCGCGGGGCCGGGCGGGGGGCCGCGGGCCCGGCACCCTTTTTTGTGCGCGGCGGGGCCGGGGCCGGGTGGCGCCGCGGCGGCGGCGGGGGCGCTGCGGCCTGCGCGGCGCGGGCGGAGGAGACCCCCCCTTCCCCCTCCGCTCTCCCCGCCCTCCTCCCTCCCGAGAAGCCTCTCTTTATTGTGCTCCGCCATGATGCCTCGCTCCCATCAGCCGCCGCCGCCGCCGCCACATGGTGCGGCCGGACGCGGCCCCGCGCGCGGCCTCCCGCGCCGCGCTGCTCCCCGCCGCCCGCGCCTGGCCCCGGCCCCGGCCCTGCGGGACGGCCGCCTCTCGCGCGGGGCGGGGCGGGGGCGCGGGGAGCACGCGGCCTGCGGGGGCCCGGCCGGCCGGCGATGCCCAGCGCGTCCCGCACGTGGGGCGGCCGCCCGATCGCGCCGGCGTGCGCGGGATCCTGGCGTGGAGGCCGGAGGCCCCGCGGTCTTTAAATGGCGCGGTGGACGCGGGCCTCCGGTGGGGAGGTTGTCGGCGCGGGTCTGGCCACCCCCAGATGGGGACCGGAAATGGGCCGCGCGATCGGGCCCCTTTCACGCCCACTTGCCTTTGTGGGGTTCGCAGTCCTTGCCGGACAAAAGGGCACCTGTGAGCCGCGCGCCCCTTTTCCCTCTCGCCCCCGTGTCGCCTAGTTTTCCGGCCTCATAGTCTCGGGAAGTGTGCTCCGTAATCGGGCCGGGCTGTTTGATACCGGCCCACCTGGACTGGGTTGAAGGAGTAAGGAAGGTCAGATTCGAGCCCTGGGCTTCATGGTCTACGAAGACACAGTCTAGTGTGTACGAGTATATGGTAGTTCCTGGTGCCGTACCTGTCTTTGTCGGAGTGTGTCGATATCCTCATTGTAATGGATACACAGCAAGATCTTAAACTTTGTATAAAAAGTGGTTGTGCCATTGAGGTAGGAGGTGGTGTCCTACCTTGCGTTATTGCCACGGATTAGTTTCCATAATTCTAGTTAGCAGCTGGTACTATTCTGTTGCAAGTGTGTACTGTGATAAATAATATATAAACACCAAGCATTTCTGGATACAGCTGTTTCTCACCTTTCATAATAGAGACGTTGACGATTGGACTCTTGTGTTTTGTAATGCAACTATTTAAAGAGTGCTACAGTAAAAACATTTGAGTAGCCTAGCAGATATCATGATTTATGAATGGCCTCTGAAAAAAGGAAATTGTCAACTACGTGCTTGAACACGTGGAGGGCATATCTTGTAACATCTTTACTGTTACAGTTTGCAAATCATAGACAGTGTATCTTAACCTCAGGAAGACTAGTCTATGCTCTAATTAGTATTGAGTCTTATCCTCTCCTTTTTGCAGAAAAAGAACAGCAAGAAGCAATTGAACATATTGATGAAGTACAAAATGAAATAGACAGGTAAGATTTTTCTTGTACTGCAGAGTTTTCAGGAATGCGTCTAATGGCCTGGTTATCATTGAAGTTGGTCAAATCTGTATGTACTAAGGGAAGCTGATTATCTTTTGGTTAGGATTATTATGTAGATTCATTGTGAGTGTGTGTGTGTGTGTGAGTGATTTGTACAGTCACAGAAAAGTTCTTGTGAAAATACTTGGGCCCTGTGATGATTAGGCTTGTTTTTTATTTTATTTTATTTTATTTATTTATTTATTGACATGGTCCTCCAATGCTGCCTAGGCTGATCTCAGCTCTTGGGCTCAATTGATCCTCCTGCCTAAAGGTGGAGGTGCTGGAACTTGGTTTTAAAGGTTACAAATTGTCTAAATGACAGTGTGGGACTTGTGTTAGTTTAAGATTATGGCATAAGTGTTGCTTGCTGTAACTTGCTTTATAACTTTGTTACTTGATTAGCAGCTTTATTTAGAAATCCTCCCTGGGGGAAACAGTATTGGAGTTAGCTTGGAAATAGGTTAAGTAAATATACAGCGCTACCAAGAATACATACGATGGGCATTCTAAGAATTGCCCTTATTGAGTGATTGCTGGTAAAGCATATAAAGTTGCCATTTTAGTTCTGACTTGTGTCTCTAGCTTATAAACTAGTTGATTTAGTTGTTATAATTAGGCATTTTGCATTGCACAGCTTTTTCTGTGGTGCTGAGGATTGAACCCGAATACCTCACAAGTGCTAGGCAAAGCTCTACTCACACCTACAGCCCTGTTTTGCAGTGTTAAGGCTCATAAGTAAATGTACATTTTGTAGTCTTGAGACTTATAGTTGTATATTTGTCAAATAATCATCATTGTCAACATCTTTTTGTTTACTTCAGACTTAATGAACAAGCCAGTGAGGAGATTTTGAAAGTAGAACAGAAATATAACAAACTCCGCCAACCATTTTTTCAGAAGAGGTCAGAATTGATCGCCAAAATCCCAAATTTTTGGGTAACAACATTTGTCAACCATCCACAAGGTATGTTGTATGCCAAGTGTTATTAAAGTATAAGAATTTCATTTGGTAAAGAATGGAGGAATCTTGGTGAGGACTTAATCTAACATACTGAGTTGCATTCAGAGGTTAAAACCTTCAGTGAGGGGAGAAGATTTACAGTGAATACTTTGTCTCTTTAGGTATGGAACTCAGTTTAAATTACTTGATAAGGGATAGTGCAGCTCTAACAATGAACAGTTTGGCTTTCTCTGGTTAATAATGGGCATATGAAATTAAAGATGATTGCTATATTTGGGAAATCCTTTAAGAGATCAGTTAGGTTGTTAATGTTTGCCTGTTCAAACTTAAACTGACCTGTAATTTATTGTCCTAATAGTGTCTGCACTGCTTGGGGAGGAAGATGAAGAAGCACTGCATTATTTGACCAGAGTTGAAGTGACAGAATTTGAAGATATAAAATCAGGTTACAGAATAGATTTTGTAAGTATCCGTAATTTTGTTTGGCATTGTGGAAATGTGAGCTTTGATTTGAAGAGCTGTTTGAACTGATTTCTGATTGTCTAATCTTTATAGTATTTTGATGAAAATCCTTACTTTGAAAATAAAGTTCTCTCCAAAGAATTTCATCTGAATGAGAGTGGTGATCCATCTTCAAAGTCCACTGAAATCAAATGGAAATCTGGAAAGGTATGTTTTGAGGAATTATTGGAAAAAAATAACATTTGTATATTTTAATTTAGTTGAACCAATAGTTGGTGCTTTGGTAACATGTTGGATGCAAAGTTCTAAAATATAAAAAAATTCCAGTGTGTGGAAAAGAAGTCAAATATTAATGTTCTAGGGCTGTCAGTGGAGAATTACAAGGTTGTTAAAGAACTGAATATTTTTGGTTTCTACACTTGTGATTTTTTTTCTTTTTCAAATGACTTATTTACCAAAGTCCATTGGTAATTGTGTTTAAGTAGTGAGGTACAAACATGTACACACACAGAATCTACAACTGTTATCACCCTGGCATCCAATCCCATCAGATCTTAGAAGCTAAGTAGGGTTGAGCCTGGTTAGTATTTGGATGGGTGACACCATCCTGGGACCTGGGAACACCGGCTGCTACTGTAGGCTTGGGAGAAGGACCTGGCAGCCCACTCCAAAAAAACAATCAGACATTGGAAACTCCATGCATAGCAGAAAAGCAGTGACAATAGTTCCAAGCATGGCACAGTATTGGGAGTGCTTTTGAGTAGTAAGATATTTAATTTTTATTTTTAATTTAATTTAATTTAATTTAATTTGTTTTGGTACTGGGGGTTGAATCCAGGGCCTTGCGCTTGCATGCTCTGCAAGTGCTGGACCACTGAGCTGCACCCCCCCAGCCCTTTTTTGTTTGTTTGTTTTTGTTTTTTTTTGTTTTTGAGACAGGGTCTCGATAAATTACACAGACTGCCTCTGGTCTTAAACTTGCGATCCTCCTGCTTCCACCTCCCGAGCTGCTGGGATTACAGGCATGTGCCACTGTGCCCAGTTTAAATTTTTTCATATTGTGAGTTTTTGTTATTGTGGTTGGTTTACGTTTTTGGAGACAGGGTCTGACTATGTAGCCCACGCGGGCCCAAAACTGCCTGTGTAGCTCACACTGGCATTGAACTTGTGATGCCCCTACCTCAGTTTCCAGACTGCTGGGATTATGGGTATTTGCCACCATGCCCAGCCTCCTATACTGCATTAGTACTAGTAGTTGTTAAAGTGGAACTAATTTCATGAAAAAGTCACATTTAGTTGATACTTCCTCTTCTGGGGAAAGCAATTGTATGATAGTTTTTTTTCTTTGCCCATTCTGCATTTTATTTGTTATTACACAATAATAGTGCAAAAACTGTACTGCTGTTTTCTTACACTTTAGGTGAAAGTCTTTTAAAGAGTAGGGAGTTTAGATATTGTAGAAAGCTAATATTGAAAGTTGGGAGAAGGACCTGGCAACCCACTCCCAAAAAGTGATCCACCATTGAAAACCCTATAAATAATAGAGAAACACTGACAATAGTGTTTCTCTTGTACATAGGGTCGCTGTGAGTCGGATACTGACTCCATGGCACATAACAACAATATTGAAAGTACTCTCTGTTTTCATTTAGGATTTGACGAAACGTTCAAGTCAAACGCAGAATAAAGCCAGCAGGAAGAGGCAGCATGAAGAACCAGAGAGCTTCTTTACCTGGTTTACTGACCATTCTGATGCAGGTGCAGATGAGTTAGGAGAGGTCATCAAAGATGATATTTGGCCAAATCCTTTGCAGTACTACTTGGTGAGTTGAGAATATTCATGTACTAGTGGTGGTGTTTGTGTCGTTTGTATAAAAATGAGTTCTTAAGGTAATGTTTGTTTTGTAAGGTTCCTGATATGGACGATGAAGAAGGGGAAGGAGAAGAAGATGATGATGATGATGATGAAGAGGAAGGATTAGAAGATATTGATGAAGAAGGAGATGAAGATGAAGGTGAAGAAGATGAAGATGATGATGAAGGGGAGGAAGGAGAGGTAAAGAAAATTTTGCAAAAGCACAAAAGATAATCTTCAAGAGTTTACTGTATTATTTGTGGGTTATACATGCAATATAGTATAGCGTGATGAAACTAATCTTAAACTGATTGTAGGAGGATTTGTGGAGGAGATAAGCAATTTGTTGTCTTACGATTAAGGAAATATATGGTAACCTCATTTACATTGATGATTTTATTAGTTCTGCTTTTCTGGTTAGTTTTTAGGATCACAAAAGCTTGTCTTTTTACCTAGCTAGTAGTTGCTAAAAGCAATGTGGGCAGTGGCGATTCTCCTAAATAAGAAAGCTTTCCATTTTGTGTTTTAGACAAGCTACAGAATTTTTCTGTTTTAGTTTTTGAGACAGGGTCTTGCTAAGTTACGCAGACTGCCTCTGGTCTTGAATTTACAATCCCCATGCCTCTGCCTCCCAAGTCACTGGGATTATAGGCATGTGCCACCGCACCCAGTGCGAGCTACAGAACTCTTAAAACAGTTAAATTGGAATACGTTGGCTTTACTTTTGGTTATGTGATTGGTACTAAGAAGTTACTAATTTTTCTGAAATACCTGAGGGTCTTCCAATCTTGATTTTACACAGATTGACACATAGACTCAGAAAATTGGGACCCTCTGGATTATATTGTCCTCAGGTTCCAGGAGGTCCATAAGGAAGCTATTAAGTGGTCTTTGAATTAGCCTTGAAAATTAACTGCCCACTTTTTCTTTCAGGAGGATGAAGGAGAAGATGACTAATAGACACTGATGGATTCCAACCTTTTTTTTTTTTTTTTTTTTTTTTTTTTTTTTTTTTTTTTTTTTTTTTTTTTTTTTTTTTTTTTTTTTTTTTTTTTTTTTTTTTTTTAATTTTTTTTAAAATATTTTATTTTCTCCAATCCCTGGGAGCAAGTTGCAGTCTTCCCCCTCCACCCCCCTTGTGGTCAGTCACCCGGTTCTTGAGGTCTCTTCTCAACACCATGGTTCTCAACTTATTTTGGGGGGAAATACCTTGAGCAGAATACAATGGGAAAAGAATCTCCACACTTTTCTGTTTTAAATTCATTTTTATCCCTTCCTGTTTCAACAAAAAACTGTATGGAATCGCCGCCACCACCGTGCTCTGTGGGAAAAAAGAAAAACCTTCTGCTCCCTTCACTCTGCTGGAAGCTGGAGGGTGCTAGGCCCCTGTGTAGTAGTGCATAGAATTCTAGCTTTTTTCCTCCTTTCTCTGTATATTGGGCTCAGAGATTACACTGTGTCTCTATGTGAATATGGACAGTTAGCATTTACCAACATGTATCTGTCTACTTTCTCTTGTTTAAAAAAAGAAAAAAAAAAACTTAAAAAAAGGGGGTTATAGAAGGTCAGCAAAGGGTGGGTTTGAGATGTTTGGGTGGGTTAAGTGGGCATTTTGACAACATGGCTTCTCCTTTGGCATGTTTAATTGTGATGTTTAACGGACATCCTTGCAGTTTAAAATGACACTTTTAAAATAAAATTCTCTTCTAATGATGACTTGAGCCCTGCCACTCTATGGGAGAATCAGCAGAACCTGTAGGATCTTATTTGGAATTGACATTCTCTATTGTAATTTTGTTCGTTTATTTTTAATTTTTTTTCCACTGGAAAGGAAAGATGCTCAGTTTTAAACGTAAGAGTGTACAAGTTGCTTTGTTACAATAAAACTAAATGTGTACACAAAGAATTTGATGCTTTTCTCTCAGAGATATGCTCAATATGACCTTCCAAGTTTGACTTGTATAATATCATTGTCAAACTTTGTCTCCCTAACTTCGTATTTTTTGATACGCACTTTGCAGGATGACCTCAGGGCTATGTGGATTGAGTAAAGGGATTTGAATCATTGTCTTAATGTCTCCATAGCTGGGAAACATGGAATACCAGAAACTCAGAACCGAGTTCTGACTTGTACCCTTGATTTTTATCTCAAATTGGCATTTTTAAAAAACGGGCGTTTGTATTTACCTAGATGTAATTAATAGCCCCACGCTACCACCAACACACAGACCTGTTGCTCTAATGCCAAGTCGTACATGGGACAGTTACTGGCATGTCTTTGGCACTACAAAAGGCAGCCAAGAAGATGAGCTCTCGGAGTAAGAGATCCGTGTTGGTGGTTAGAAGTACTTTCTTGTCTCTTAAGTCCCAGGTATCTAAGCATATCGCTCTCAAAAGTCCGACTCTGTGAATCTGGGTGGGATGAAGAACTCTGCTCAGTGCCATCGTGCAGAGGATATTTTGGGAAGCTACCTAATGCATAAGCTTTTTAATGCTGTAAAATATAGCTGAGATTAAATGCCACTTTTTCAGAGGTGAATTAATGGACAGCCTGGTCAAATTCAAAGCTTTTTGATGTATAAAACTTTATAAATGGAACTATCCCATCAATAGGCAAAGTGTAACCAAAACCTGTCTAGATGGATAGTATGTAATTTCTGCACAGGTCTCTGTTTAGTAAATACATCACTGTATACTGGTCAGGAATCTTGCTCCAATAAAGGAACGTAAAGATTTTTTTTGGACTGGGGTCATTCTCCTTGTTTTGTAGAGAAATGTTAACTTGCTTATGGATTTAGATGATACATTCTTAATGACTGAGTCGATGGGGAAACTACTCAAGTAGCTTGTTAATTATAGCAGGTTCATTTATATAAAAAGGCTGAACTTGACTGCCTAAAATTATTGAGCAAAAGAACTTTTAATTTTTTTTTCTTGTTTTTTGACATTAATCTCACTATTTTGGCCAGGCAGGTCTTGAACTCGTCTCAAGTGATCCTCCCATCAGCTTCCTGAGCAGCTGAGACTACAGGTACATGCCACCAGGAAGGCTCAGACAAATTAATCAGGATGTAGTAGATAAACACAGTTCTCTCGGAGTGCTGCTAGTTCTGAATTTTAAAGACAGTGCTCTGATTTGGATTGATAATTAAGCCTGTGATATTGTTTCACAAAGTTACAGCTGTGTGCACAACTGGATTTATGTGGTTGTGAGGTACTTGTGCTGTTAGATTATAAGCCTTAATGAAATTATACGAGGGTTTTTGTTTTTAAATACGGCCTCTCTATGGCACAGACCAATGTTTTCCTTTGTTTTGGAGTCAAAATTGGGAGTCCTTAAAGGGCTCAACTATTCACTTCAGCTGTTTGGTCACTCTGTAGATACCTCCAGATCTGTTAAGTCTTATGAAAAGACTGAGCAGTGAGAAAGCAGAGTGGCAGTCTTGGGTTAGGTTCCTAGAGTAGCCAGTGTGCATTGTGCCCGGTTGCAAGAAGATTCCTGGGCTCACCCTAGGAAGTGTGGGAGCTTAGCCCATTCACTCAAGGACAGACCCTGGCACGGTGGTACATGCCTGTAATCTCAGCGACTCAGGCTCAGGCAGGAGGATTGTAAATTCACCACAAGCGGCCCACACAATTTAGCAGACCCTGTCCTCTCAAAATTAAAAAGGTTGGGGGGCTGAGGATGCATCTTGGTGGTAGAGCACTTGCCCAGCTTATGTGAGGCCCTGCATGCACACACACCCCCACCCCCAAGCACTGGAAACAGAACAACAAGCACTTGGTTCTCATGGTGGTTTCCTTCTCTAGGAAGGTGCTATGCTTTCCCAAGGCTGTGCCATACTCAGCCTATGAGGGACACTTACAGTAACTGCATGGATCACTTGAATAGCTTGTGAGATACCTTAGGTTTAATTTCAAAAAGCTTTAGGAATGGTGTTTTACGCCATCTCCTGCAGTTCAGATTACTTATTCAATATGTTTTATAAAGACATCCTCTCCCTTGAGATAGGTTTTGCTACGTAGCCCAAGTGGGTCTCTCACTCAACAATCCTGCCTCAGACTCCCAAATGCTGAGGTTAACAGGTGTGTACCACAGGCCCAGCTTCTCTGGCTTTTAAAATGTAGCATTTAAATGGTCCATAGAGTATCTGCACATTGTGTTTGGCTGGCAGATTTGCTCTACATCTGGCCTGTTTTCACTTGTGTTAACCTCATAGATGAAAGGTATGCAGATTTGTTTTTATTATTTTTTGCCTCCCATGTGGGGTTTTCGGGTATTTTAGGTGTCAGTACTCCAGAATAATTGTGATTCTGGATTCATTTAGTAATCTCTATCGCTACTGCTTTATAACATAACATTTAATGGGTTCACTTGGTCCCAGAAACAGGGTTTTTTTTAATGCCTTTTTTATTAGATTTTGCTATGAACACCTTATGAGTCATAAAATTTAGTTGATAGAGAGTGAAGGCTTTCAGAATTTCCTGATGATTAGCTTCCCCCCCCCCCCCCCCCGTCCTATGGATCAGCCTAGCACATGCTAGGCAAACAAGTGCCTGGTATATGTCCTGCCCAGCAGTGACCATTCCCTATAGACTATGTGGCTGTGGTTATGAGGGCATATAAGGTTACATTTTGTTTTTTATTTTTTTTTCTCCTGGAGAGACAGTTTCCCTGTCTAGCCCAGGCTTTCCTTGAACTCCATCCTCCTGGACCTATAAGTGCTGGGATTATAAGGATGCACCACCACACCCTGGTACAAGTTTGGGATTTTTTGTTTTGTTTTTGGTTTTTGAGAGCCTCACTCTGTCACTTAGGCTGGTCTGGAACTCCCTGTGCAGATCAAGCTTGCCTTGACCTTGTGTGGATCCTCCTGCTCTAGCCTCCTGAGTGCTGGGATTACAGATGTGCACTTCAATGCCAGGCTAAAAATTTGGCTTTTTGGGTATGCATGTAAGGGGGTACGGAGGATGGAACCCGGGGCCCTGCACATACTAGGCAAGCACTCTGCCACTGAGTTATATCCCCAGCATTACAAGTTCATGTTTTGTCAGATGCGAGGGAAAGGATCGCAGCTTTCTGATTAGAACAATATTTAGCAAGGTTTTTAAAGTGGAGAGTGTGTGCCAACTTGATTAATTGGAGACATTGTATACCTAGACTCCACTCAGAGACTGATCAAAATGAGGACAGAATGGTCTCAAAACTGAGGTGAAAAAGTATGGCTTGGAAAGGTTTTATGTGGCCTGCCAGGAAGTTTTAGGCTCCTTTAAGTTTGGTCACTACAGTCTTTTAAGGGCCACTTAGCTAGAGAGTCAGTTGGACTTACAAGTATCCAAATGGGTGTTAACACGAACTTTTCCTGAGAATTCCAGTCTCATGGAATATTGTCACCATCAGACAGAAGATGCAGCCCTCTGGTCAGACTCATCTAGTAACCCATGACTGCATCTGCCCATACATTTCCCCAGTCCGGAAGCATTAAGTGGATTCTGCTGTCTCTGGACTCCTTTACCTGCATGTGAAACATCAAAGCAAACAGTGGCAAACATGAAAAACCGTCTAATTCTGCTTTCTGGGTGTGTGCATGGGTGTGTCAATGGCCCTGGAGCTGAGGAGTGAACACCTCCCGTGGAGAGTTTTCTGAATCAGAATACTCATTTGGCTTCCAGACGGAGCATCCATCCAACAAGTGAAACACATATTTTTAAGTGTTAATTAGATGCCTGGACTGATTGCACCATTGTGGGAAGTCCTGGTAGTTTGATAGTTTTTGATGAGTTGCAGTTGGAATCTGAGGTCTTTTACTTCTAAGTGATGGATAATATCATTCAACTCAGGCCAAGTACCATGACGAATGCCTGTAATCCCAGCGACTCGGGATGCTGAGGCAGGAGGATCATGAGTTCAAGGCCAGAGGCAGCCTGTCCAATTTAGTGAGACCCTGTCTCAAGATGTTAGGAGAAAAAAGGTGTGGTTTTGGGAGTGCGGGCTGGGATTTAGCTCAGTTGGTAGAGCGCTGAGCTGCAGCCTCTGAGGTCCTGAGTTCAATTCCCAGCACTGCAAAAGTGGGAGAAGGGCCTGGCAATCCACTCCCAAGGCAATCCCGAAACAGTCAGCCATTGAAAACCCTATGAGGGTCGCTATGAGTCGGATACCGACTCCATGCACCTAACAACAACAATTTGGGAGTGCAGCTTGGTGGGGAGAGAACTTTCCTAGCATGTGCAGACCTGGGTTCAACCCCTCAGTGCTGGGGAGAAAACATTCAGCTCAGGACAGCTTGATACCCCCAATTTAAAGATTCCACTAGGGGTCAGGTACCTCTCATTGTCTAGCCAACAAAAATCCTGTTATGTGTGAATGTGTCAGTGTCTCCTTATGAAATCTGGTCCTGTCTCACTGAACCAGACTGCAACTCCTTAGACCAATGCCACTTGGGTGATTTTCCATTGCAGGATAATCCAAGATTGACTTATCAATTTCTTTTTTTGTTTTGTTTTGTTTGGGTTTGGTTTGGTTGGTTTGTTTTGAGGTAGAAGCGCACTATGTAACTCAGGCTGGCCTGGGTCTCAAGATTCTATCTCTGCCTCCCAAGTGCTAGGATTAATAGCATATGCCACTATGGCCTTGAACCTCACTTTGTGATTTTTTGAGATAAAGTGTAGCTGTAGCCCCAGTTGGCTTGGAACTTGCACTTGCAGTGATATGCCTGCCTCAGCTTCCCGAGTGCTGGCTTTGAATCTTACTCCCCCAGGCCCGCCATATAAGGGGTTGAACCCAGGTCCCCTTGCATGTGAGGCACACCCTCTACCACTGAGCTACACTCCCAGCTCCTATTTTGTTTATTCTGAGACAGGGTCTCACTAAATTGCATAGGCTGCCTCTGGCCTCACATTCTAGTCACTGGGATTACAGGTGTGCACCATATGGCCTGGCTTTGAACCTCACTTTTGACCCCTTGTAGGAAATACCTTCCGGTGAAGTCAGGGCATGCAGTGCTGGTAAGCATAGGGTGCCAGGAAGTGGCTAAATGACCAGCCATAGGCTAGGTAGTAAGAACCAGGAACTCTGGGTAGGCTATGGCCAGGGCATGTCATGTTACTTTCCTGAGACAGTGGCTGTTTCTCAAGGTGCAGATGTCTTTTTTCCTGAGTAGGTAGGCCATTTTGGTTTGTTGTTTTTTGAGACTGGTCTCCACTGGCAGCCCAGGTTGGCTTTGTATTCATGGTCCTGCCTCCACTTCCCCAGTGCTGGGATGACAGGTGTGTGCCACCATGCCAGGCCTTAGATGGGCTTTCTAAGGCAAAACCAGAACAGTTGCCCTGGCTGAATCAATAAACTCAGTCCAGTTGAGTAATGTTCCTGAGAGAAATTTGACTCATCTGTAATTTGTAATCATAATTTGGGTGAGATATTATTATTTGTGGCTGGGATTTAGCTCAGTTGTTTGCAGGCTCTGAGGTCCTGCGTTCCATTCCCAGCACAGCAAAGTGGGAGAAGGACGTGGCATTCCACTCCCGAGGCAATCCCGAAACAAGCAGCCATTGAAAACCCTACAAGGGTCGCTATGAGTCGGACACGACTTGAGGGCACCTAACAACAACAACAACAACAATTATTATTTGTACAATGTTCTCAGTGACTGATAAAGCTAGGCAGGGCCAACCTCTCCATGGGGACGACCGGCTGGAGAAAATACCCCACGTTACACCAGCGACATCCACAACTAAGAGGGATTTGGTGGGAATGTTCAACTTGTTGGGGGCAGGAGCCAGGTGGTCCTAGGGGGCCTGTGAGCAAGAGGCAGCAGCTCCAGAAGGTGTGCGGGCCACGGTGGATGCGCCCCTGACCGGTGACCTGGTGCCCCTCCGCCGGCAGGGGGCGCTGTCCCCACCCGGGCCATCTCCCCTGAGAGCGCGGCGGGGCAAAGTTAGAGGAGCACGGCCGAGGGACATACCTTCCGGCCCTTCCATCCCAAGAGGATCAGTGTGAACCCCCAGCAAGAGCCGCAGCTGCCAAACCCGGGTGTGGGCCCTGGGGAGCTCAGCAGCGGGGTCCCGGGCGCCGCTCCCGCGCCGTCTCCAGGTCCCAGCTGGCTCGCGGGTCTCGGGAGGGGGCGCCCGATCCCGCATCTTCCGCGCCGCTTCCCGGGAAGTTTCAAGTTTGAAAGTCCTGGCGCCGAGGCCGGGGCTTCCGGAACCGCAGTGGAGGAGAGGAGGGGCCCGCGCGGCCGGAGCGGCGCCATGGAGGAGGGGGCGCCGCGGCAGGTGAAGCGCGCGGGGCCCCGCGGCCCCAAACTCGGGTCGCATCCCCACCCCATCCCCGGCTCCCTCCCGTCGTCACCTTTGCACGGCAAACCTGAGCCCTGGGTGAAGTCGCTCCTGTCCCCTGGGTGACTCAAGCCATCAGCCATCCGGGAGCATGTCCGAAGCCGCGGGATGCGCCTCCAGGGTGGGACCCCCAGGCCGGTGGGAACGAGCCCCGAAGGCAAAGGGGGCTCTGCGGGCACTCGAGGAGGCGCCTGTGGGGCAAAGAAGGTGTGCGCGCTCTTGGGGGGCGTCCCAGGGCGCGCGAGCGCGAGGCCAATGTGCACGCGATCGGAGGCGCCCAGCCCAACCAGCCCGGGGCGGGAACCTTAAGCTTCGGGCCACAGGGTTTCAGCCCCGCGCTGGCTGGAGGTGTGTCGGGGGCCCGTGTGTGCTTGTGTGACAATGTCACTGAGGAGGGAGGACTTGGGGATGGGGCAGGGACATTTGTGTACAATTCCACTGAGAGGAATTGGGGATGGGGCAGGGACATTTGTCTACAAGGTAGGATCCCAGTGCAGAGCAAAAAGGGGGCTGGGGGGGGGGTGTCAGGATTCCAGCCCAGAGTAATTGCGGCTTGGGGTGTCCAGGTCAAGGCACCGCAGACAGGGACGCCTTGAGTGCCCCTAGCCCAGTGGCTTGGGCAGCCTTCAGGGCTGGGTTTACCCTCCCGCCCCTTTCTTCCGGAGGTCCTTCTGCCCTGTTCCAGAGGTAGCTTGTACACATTTTCCGATTTCCTGCGAGCCTCCGCCCTGCCCCGGCGACTGGGTGACTCAGGACCCCGGTGGCTGGGCCCTCCGGTCCATGACAGCTTTGTTTGCTCAGGCTTTTGGCTCTGGCCCTCTAGCCTGGGGCCGTCAAAGGATTTCCTGAGCCTCGCCCTTGCCCTCTAACAGCCTGGCCAATGGGCCTGCTGAGGCCTGGGCGGGGGGGTCTCTGAGCTGAATAGCCACCTTTCGTGAGGACTCAGGATATGGAACACAGAGAGGTAGGACGGGGTCTCTGCCGGAGCCCCTGTGGTGGGGGTGTCGCGGGTTGAGGTCGGCTTTGGCACCAGTCTGTTGCCAGTGTTGGCCTCTGGAGAGGGGCTTTTCCTCTTCCTGGTCCTGACCTGGTGAGTGGGGAGGGGACCTTCTATTTCCTCCCAGGGCTCAGCTGGGAGCTGACACCCCACATGTCCCCAGCCCCTCTTGGTGCTTCTGCTTTGCCACCTGAGGTATTGGGATGGCACAGGAATGAGCCTTCACCTCTTAGGCCACTGGCTGCCTTCGTGTGACCTTGGGTGAATCGCTTGGTGCCCAGCTTTTTCTGGCTCGCAGATTCTACTTTGGTCTCTAGGCTTGGAAAGTGCGGTGTGGCTGGCAGGGAGAGGCTGGAGTCCCACGTAGGGAGCTTCTCCTCTGGGTGGCCTCTGTGGGCAAGTGGCTTGACCTCTCTGTGTCCTTTCCTCATGTATAAAGTGGGAAGGGTAATTGCTCCTGGAGGCTGGGGGTTGTGGCTCAGTGATAAGTCATCGCCTAGCCTGGCTCAGTGGCACACGCCTGTAATCCCAGCGGCTCAGGAGGCGGAGCCAGGAGGATCACAAATTCGAGACCAGAGTCAGTCTGCGTAACTTAGCGAGACCCTGTCTGAAAAAGTAAAAAAAATGGGCTGAGGGTGCAGCTCAGTGGTCCAGCACTTGCAGAGCATGCAAGCGCGAGACCCTGGGTTCAACCCCAAGTACCGCAAAAAAAAAAAAAAAAAAAAAAAAAAAGTCATTGACTAGCATGTTCCAGGCCCTACGTTCCATCCCTAGCACCACAAAATAAATAAATAAATAAATAAATAAGTAAGTAACTGAGCCTGCAGCCATAGCCCTGTGGCATCTGATCCAGTCATATCTGGGAAGCTAAGCAGGGTCGGGTCTGGTTAGTACCTGGATGGGAGACCGCCTGGGAACACCAGAAGCTGTAGGCTTGGGAGAAGGACCTGGCAACCCCCTCCCAAAATCAATCTGCCATTGAAAACCCTATGAACAGCAGAGAAGCACTGACAATAGTGTTTCCCCTGTTGTACACAGGGTCGCTATGAGTCGGATACCGACTCGATGGCACCTAACAACAACAATAAATAACTGGCCAAGTTGCTGCCAGGAGTTCTAAGTCAATGTATGCAGGACTCTTAGGCCAGAACCCAGCACTCAGAAGGCGCCACGGGAGCCTTAGCGGTTCCGCTCTCCCTTCCTTTGAAGGGAGGAAGTGGAGGACAGGAGGTAGACTTGTGGCCATCGGGTTTCCACCCCACGGCCCGGAGGGCAGAGATGCTTCCCTGGGCTGTGCATTGTCTGTCCTGCGTGTGGAGGGCTGCGGGCCATGACTGCTCTCTGCCCTTCAGCAGCCTGGGCCAGGCCAGCAGCCCCCCAAAGATGAGAGAGAGGTGATCCGCCGGGCCATCCAGAAGGAGCTGAAGATCAAGGAGGGTGTGGAGAAGCTGCGGCGGGTGGCCACAGACCGCCGCCACCTGGGCCACGTGCAGCAGCTGCTGCGGTCATCCAACCGCCGCCTGGAGCAGCTGCAGGGCGAGCTGCGGGAGCTGCATGCCCGCGTCCTGCTGCCGTGCCCGGCTGGTGAGTGAGGAGGGTGAGCGGAACTGTTCCAGGCCACCCCGCTCCGGGCCTGGGCCCTGACTGCTGTGCAACCCTGCCTTGCTGGCTTGAGCCTCCCTGCATCGTCCCTGTTGCTGAAACCCCCAGGAGGGGAGGGAGAAGAGGGCTTGGCCACAGGGCTCTCGCTGTGGTGACAGGTTCCCATGCCCCACACTTCCGCACACAGAGTCTGCAGCCTCGGGGACCCGGCCTCCGGCAGAGCAGTCAAGGGCTCAGCACCTGGAGGCTCTGCGGAGGCAGCTGCAGGTAGAGCTGAAGATAAAGCAGGGGGCGGAGAACATGACCCACACGTGTGCCAGTGGCACCCCTAAGGTAAGGCTGCTGGGGTCTGACTGGGGGAGGCACAGCCCCGGCCTCCAGTCTGATGGGAGAAGCTTGGCTCTCAGACAATCAGGAAGTGCAGCTCCAGCCCCTGTTCTGGTGGGGAACTGCAACCCAGCTGTTGACCCCAGGAGGCAGATGCAGTTGGATGGAGGAAGCAACGCTACAAATCCCAATTGTACGGGGTGGCGTGGCTTAGACCCACAGTCTATCAGAAAGGGCCCAATGAGCCCGGCGCGGTGGCGCACGCCTGTAATCCCAGCGGCTCGGGAGGCAGAGGCGGGAGGATCGCAAGTTCGAGACCAGAGGCAGTCTGCATAACTTAGTGAGACCCTGTCTCAAAAAGTAAAAAAAATGGGCTGGGGGTACAGCTCAGTGGTCCAGCACTTGCAAAGCATGCAGGCGCGAGGCCCTGGGTTCAACCTCCAGTACCGCAAAAAAAAAAAAAAAAAAAAAAGAAAAGAAAGGGCCCAATGCTGGCCGGATACAATCCCAGCCCCAGCCCCAGGCCCTGGTATGATGTGGGGTGCTTGGCCCCAGGGTTTGTCTGGCAGGAAGGCTTAGTCCTCACTCTTGGTCCGATAGAGGAAGCTTAACCCCAACCTTGGTCAGATGGGGGAGGCTTGACCCCAGCCTTGATCTGGTGGGGGAGGCTTGACCCTACCCCTTGTCATTTTGGTGGAGTAGGGTCTGTTCCTCCCATACTTAGTTTAAGTAGGGCGGTGTGGCTTTAATGGTGTGATGGGGGAAGCCCAGTGCCAGTCCTTGTTCTCACCGGAGCTGCTCTGGCCCATCCTCGGTCTGCTGAGGCGGATGTCATATCTTGCAGGAGAGGAAGCTCTTGGCCGCTGCCCAGCAGATGCTGCAGGACAGCCAGCTGAAGGTGGCCCTGCTCCGGATGAAGATCAGCAGCCTGGAGGCCAGCGGGTGCCCTGAGCCAGGTCAAGCCTCGTGCAGCAGGGCGGGCCAGGCCGGGCTGGGCAGGGCTGGGGCTGAGAACAGAGCTTCTCCCACAGGGCCTGAGCTGCGGGCAGAGGAGCTCCAGCATCGACTGCACATCGAGGCCGCCGTGGCCCGCGGCGCCAAGAATGTGGTGAAGCTGCTCGATGGCCGGAGGATGCAGGACCGCAAGGCCCTGGCCGAGGTCAGGCCGGGTCCCCTCTCTTTGCTGCTCTGCCCCGAGGCTCTTTGTATCCAGCCCACCCCCTGCAGGGGCACGAGGCTGCGTAGGGCAGCAATGAGAAAACGGGGCCCATTCTGCTGGGTGTCTCCAGGGGGCTGAGCCGGCATCTGCGCTCCCATCCCATTCTCCACGGCCTGTCCCTGTCTGTGTCCCCTCTGTAGGCCCAGGCCCAGCTCCAGGAATCCTCCCAGAAGCTGGACCTCCTGAGGCTGGCCTTGGAGCAGCTCCTGGAGGGGCTGCCTCCTGCCCACCCCCTGCGCACCAGGGTGGCCCGAGAGCTGCGGTCGGCTGTGCTTGGGAACCCCCAGCCTTCAGGCACCGTTGTGAAACCCACCGCCCTGACAGGTAGCCAAGAGTCCCTCCTACTTCAGGGGTCCCCCTCCCTTTTGGGGAGGACCCCAAAGCACTTTGGGGAAGAATTCCAGTCGTAGTCCCCCTACCCACTAGCTCCTTAACCCCTCTCTGAACCTCAGTTTATCCATCTGTAAAATAGGGACAATGAAAGCACTACCTCACAGGGTTGCTGTGCAAGTTCAGGGACTCCTCTCATGGGCAACCCTAAACCCATTGCCTGGCAGCCAGTGCTTGGCCAGTTTACTGTTATTTAAATGGGTGACCCTAATGTACAAAACACCGGTGGTAGGAAGCTCACAGCCCTGGAAGCCTTGGGACCCAGTCCTGGGCAGCTTGGATTATTAGGAAGTTCTCTATTATCCTGGGCTGAGATCTCATTCTCTCTCTCTCTCTCTCTCTCTCTCTTTTTTTTTTTTTAGTACTGGGGGTTGAACCCAGCGCCTCGCACTTGCATGTTTTGCAAGTGCTGGACCACTGAGCTGCAAATCCAGCCCATGTTTTTTACTTTTTGAGACAGGGTCTCTCTAAATTACACAGACTGCCTCTGGTCTCGAACTTGCAATCCTCCTGCCTCAGCCTCCTGAGCTGCTGGGATTACAGGCATGCACCACCGTGCCCAGCAGATCTCTGGTTCTTAAAGATCAGCTGACTGGCATCAACAAATAATCTGCAGCCAGGCGCCATGGCACACATCTGTAATCCCAGTGACTCAGGAGACTGAGGCAGGAGGATCACAAGTTGGAGGCCAGAGGCAGCCTGCCCAACTTTGGGAGACCCTATCTCAAAATAAAAAATAAAAAAGGTGTTAGGGGTGTAACTCAGTGGTGGAGCACTTGCCTAGCATGCTTGAGGCCCTGGGTTCAACTCTCCGGTAGTGAAAAACAAACAGAACAAGACAAAAACAATCACCTGAGCACATGACCCAGAACAGCCTGGCCTTGCTACTTCTTTTTTTTTTTTTTTTTTTTTTTTTTGTGGTACTGGGGGTTGATCCCCGGGGCCTCACGCCTGCATGCTTTGCAAGTGTTGGACCACTGAGCTGCACCCCCAGTCCTTTTATTTTTTTTTCCTTACTTCCTGAGACAGGGTCTCACTAAGTTACATTGTTGTTGTTGTTAGGTGCTGTCAAGTCGGTATCCGACTCATAGCGACCCTGTGTACAACAGGGGAAACACTATTGTCAGTGCTTCTCTGCTGTTCATAGGGTTTTCAATGGCAGATTGATTTTTGGGAGGGGGTTGCCAGGTCCTTCTCCCAAGCCTACAGCTTCTGGTGTTCCCAGGAGGTCTCCCATCCAGGTACTAACCAGGCCAGACCCTGTTTAGCTTCCGAGATCTGACGGGATCGGATGCCACAGGGCTATAGCTGCAGGCACTAAATTACATAGACTTCCTCTAGTCTCGAACTTGCAATCCTCCTGGCTCCACCTCCCAAGCCGCTGGGATTACAGACGTGCGCCACCATGCCCAGCTTGCTACTTCTGTCTCTGAGCTGATATCCCTGCCACTGCGCCCCTGAGGCCATGGTGCCCTTGGGGCCCTGAGCATTGGCAGCACCTCGTCCCCACTCTGGCTCGGCACAGCCTGACTGGAGTCTGGGTCTCACAGCGCTGCCTTTTTCCTGCTGCCACAGCGCATGTGCGGAGTGTGGCCTGCCAAGCCAGTTTCGCCCCAAGGATGGCTGATGGCTCCCAAGGCCTAATGTACACAGGGCCTGGGTCAGCCACCTCCTGGACAGGGTGGCATGCCTGGGGTGCCGGAGAACGCTGGTGGTGACAGCTGACAAGGCCCCTCGCCCACCCCCAGGCACGTTGCAGGTCCGCCTCCTGGGCTGTGAGCAGCTGCTGGCTGCCGTGCCGGGACGCTCTCCCGTGGCTGCGCTGGCCGGCAGCCCCTCTGAAGGCTGGCTCCGCGCCAGGGCCAAGCAGCAGCGTGGAGGAGGCGAGCTGGCCAGTGAGTAGGGGAGGAGCCATGGGGGGCAGTGGGGACCCCCACACCTGCATGTGCCCTGATCCCCAGCTCTGGCCCCACAGGTGAGGTGCTGGCCGTGTTGAAGGTGGACAACCGTGCTGTGGGCCAGACAGGCTGGGGGCCAGTGGCCAAGCAGTCCTGGGACCAGACCTTTGTCATCCCCCTGGAACGAGTAAGGCTGGCCTTCGTGTGGCCAGGGGTAGCCGTGGGTCCTGGGGTGGGAGGCCACCCAGGCGGAGGCTGCGGCTGTGCTCCGCCCCTCAGCCTGGCCTCTCTGATCTAGGCCCGGGAGCTGGAGATCGGGGTCCACTGGCGGGACTGGCGGCAGCTGTGTGGCGTGGCCTTCCTGAGGCTTGAGGACTTCCTGGACAATGCCTGTCACCAGCTCTCCCTCAGCCTGGTGCCGCAGGGGCGGCTCTTTGCCCAGGTGCTGGCTGACCCCTGACCTCTGACCTGGCAGGCCAGCTGGGCCTTTGAGACGTCTGGTCACTCATCTTTGCAATTGTGAAAACTGAGGGCTGGGGAAAGGAGGTGTCCGAGAACAGGCATTCCCAGAGCTTTGTAGGGGCCATTTGGAAGCCTGCACCCCAGTCCTGATTCTCCCTGGCATGAACAAGCCAGGATGAGTGCCTCTTCTCTGGGCCTCAGTTTCTCCACTGGTGCCAGTGAAGATGTGGACCCCTCTCTCTGGCTGTCTTGGGCTCTTGCACTTGCTGGTTGATAGTGGGAGCTGGGGCTGTGGGCCTGGGGTGGAGGCGGTGCCCTGGTATTTAGGGGTGCAGGAGTCTAGTCTTGAACCCTGCCCTTGCCCTTGCAGGTGACCTTCTGCGACCCTGTCATCGAGAAGAGGCCCCGGCTGCAGAGGCAGAAACGCATTTTCTCTAAACGCAGAGGTGTGGATGGTGGGGGTGGCAGGGCTGTGTGTGGAGGGGGCGGGGCCGGAGCCACTGGGGTGTGAGGACTGAGCCCCCGCTTCCCCAGGCCAGGACTTCCTGAGGGCCTCTCAGATGAACCTCAATGTGGCGGCCTGGGGGCGCTTGGTCATGAGCCTGCTGCCCCCCTGCAGCTCACCAAGCACAATCAGCCCCCCCAAAGTGTGTCCCCAGACCCCAGCTGTACCCCATGGAGCCTCTGCCCCTGCTTCCCCCAGGTAAGAAGCTGCCTCGCCCAGGCTCTGTCCTTGTTCTTTCTTTCTGTCTGCCTGCCTGCCTGCCTTTCTTTCTCATTTGTTCGTTCGTTCGTTCTTTCTTTCTTTCTTTCTTTCTTTCTTTTTTTTTTTTTGTGGTACTGGCGGATGAACCCAGGACCTCATGTGTGCATGCTCTGCAAGTGCTGTCCACGTTCTTTCTATCCCCGTTGCTCACCCTCCGGCCTTCTCTGTCTGTCTGCACGGCCGTGTGTCTGACTGACCAGCTATTCCACCTTCCTGGGCTCAGCCACATGTCTGCTTCCTCCGCACAGTGATTTCCTGCCCAAGAGGACCTCCGTGGGAGAAGAGATGAAACCTCCCCCCAAGCCCCCGCGCCTCTATCTTCCCCAAGAGCCAACCCTGGAGGAGCCTCCGGTGAGGCCAGTGGGGCCGATAGATCCACGGGCTGATGGACCTGGGGGTGGCTGGCCGGGAGGAAGGAAGGGAAGGCAGCTCTGCCCTGCCCTGAGCCCCTCTGTCCTCACAGCACACTAAACGCCCCCACGTGGAGCCGAGGACTGGACGTGTGCCCAGCCCAGCCACCTCACCCACCAGGTACCTGTTGGCTTGTGTTCACGCTGACACACGGACCCACACACTTGGGCACATGCACATCCACTCACACCTCTTCCCCGGCTCGCTCTCAGCTTCCTTGTTGAGCCCGTGTTATTGAGTGCCAGCTGTATGCCAGACTTCCGGCACTACCATTCTGAGTCCTCACGGCAGCCTCTCGCATGAGTTCCTGCCCTGTGGACAGCCCAGGCCAGGCCATGGAGGGTTTGGAGAGGTTCAGGTGGGGCAGGGCTTGACCCTGGACTTAACGTGGTTGCTTGTGCCCTTTCTGTCTTGCAGGAAGCCCCCCCGGCTTCAGGACTTCCGTTGCTTGGCTGTGCTGGGCCGGGGACACTTTGGGAAGGTAACGGGCTAAGGAGGGGGCGATGGAGGGGGAGGGCAGGCCCGGCACATTCACTGGGAGGTGCTGGGAGCCAGGGGTAGCGGGTGGGGAAGCGAAGGCTCCTCTGCCCTGCGCACCTGGAGCCCGGCTCTCTCTGGTCCTCAGGTCCTCTTGGTCCAGTTCAAAGCGACCGGGAAATACTACGCCATCAAGGCGCTGAAGAAGCAGGAGGTGCTGAGCCGGGATGAGATCGAAAGGCAGGTAGTGGGGCCCGTGTGGGCGCCAGGCCCCTGGCCCCTGGGTTGCACTCTGGGTGGCTGGCGTGGGCTCTAGAAGGCAGCTGAAGACCCTTGGGGCATCCAGGCCCAGGCCCATTTGCATTTTTGCACTGTGCCACTGGGTCAGCCCCATCTTCTCTCAGTACCTTGGTTTGCTCTTCTTTTTTTTTTTTTTTTTTTTTTGCGGTACTGGGGGTTGAACCCAGGGCCTCACGCTCCTGTGTGCTCTGCAAGTGCTGGACCACCGCGCTGCACCCCCAGCCCATTTTTTTTACTTTTTGAGACAAGGTCTCGCTAAATTATGCAGACTGCCTCTGGTCTCGAACTTGTGATCCTCCTGCCTCTGCCTCCCCAGCTGCTGGGATTACAGGTGTGCGCCATAGCGCCCAGTGGTTTGCTCTTCTGTAAAATGGGTCCATGGTGGCTATGGAGGCTCTGTGAGCCTTGATATATAGGAACCGTCACTCTAGCTGCCTGGCCCTTTGAGGACCCAGTGAGCCATGGGTGCTGTGGGCGTGGCAGGGCACAGCCCATGGAGATTTGTAGCCCTCTCCGACTCTGCTTTCTCCTGCAGCCTGTACTGCGAGAAGCGGATCTTGGAGGCCGTGGGCCGCAGAGGGCACCCCTTCCTGCTCTCTCTCCTCGCCTGCTTCCAGACTCCCAGCCATGCCTGCTTTTTGACTGAGTTTGTGCCTGGGGGTGACCTCATGATGCACATCCAGGAGGACGTCTTTCCCGAGCCCCAGGCGTGGTGGGTCCCCTCCTTCCTGCCTGCCTCTCCCAGCAGACTTTCCCTGGATCCCTGTCCCCTGCTCCCTCCGGGGTCCCTGTCAGCAGACGAGCAGGGGGTGCTCCGTGTGTGTAGCCGTGGGTCAGGTTTCCCTTCACTGCTTCAGAGGATTGTCCCAGAGACCGGAGTCATGTTGACCAATTGCCTGGGGTGGACGCGGCAGCTGAGGCTATTTTCTGCCTTCCAGTGCAGGCTGTGGAGTTAGAAAGACCTGACTTGGTGTATTGGCTCTGCCCATGGCTTTGGGCTATGCAAGGACCCTAGTAGGTCCTTTACCTGGAGTCTCAGGTCCTCATCTGATGAGTGTCACCCACAGACTGCCGGGAGGATGGCAGGAGGGCGTGGGGTGCACGGCACCTGGCATAGCCCCTGTCACAAGCCAAGAGCCAGGAAATAGTAGGCCGTCAGTGCGCTGCCACCTCGGGGTGACCTTGGGCTCTCCCAACCCTGCATGATGCCTGTCCGTTCAGTCTCTCACCCACCTCTGACCCGGCCAGGGCATCCCGGGGCCTCCCAGGTGCCTGGCCTGGGCCTGAATGCTCCCCACACCACCCTCCAGCTTCTACCTGGCCTGCGTGGTGCTGGGGCTGCAGTTCCTGCACGAGAAGAAGATCATTTACAGGTAGCTTTGGCCCCCGAGAAGCTGGGTGGCGTGAGGTGGGCCAGGGGCCGCACACTGCCGTCCTCCTGAGCTGCTGGAGGAGGCTGCTGTGCCCTGGGCCCCAGCCCTTCTCTGCCCCCTTGGTCTGCTTCCCTTGCCGTCAGGGACCTGAAATTGGACAATCTTCTGCTGGACGCCCAGGGTTTCCTGAAGATTGCGGACTTTGGACTATGCAAGGAAGGTAGGGCCACCTGGCCAGGAGCCACCTCCCGTAGCCTTGGCAGAAAATCCCCCATAGCCATGGATGTCCTGGTTCCCTACCCTGGCCTCATTTCTTTTCTTTTTCTTTTTCTTTTTTTTTTTTGTTTTGTTTCAGTACTTGGGGGTTGAACCTAGAGCCTTGCACATCCTTTGCAAGTGTTGTACCACTGAGCTGCACCCCAGCCTTTTTTTTTTTTTTTCTTTTTCTTTTTTGAGACAGAGTCTTGCTAAGCTACACAGGCTACCTCTGGCCTCAGACTTGTGATCCTCCTGCCTCAGCCTCCCGAGGCGTTGGGATCACAAGGGTGCACCACCATATCCAGGACCCTGGCCTCATCCTGGGGGACAGCTGGAAACATGAGCTCTTTCCTAGCTAAAGGGAGAGTCTGTGGTCAGGACCGGCGAGGGCACTGGGTTCTTCCCTCTGAGGGACCTGGGCATGAGCTGGGCTCAGACTCAGTTTCCTCATGCAGTCAAATGGCTGCCAAATCACCCTGCAGGGCCTGGAGCAGGACTTGGCACAGGGATGGAGGGTTGGCTACGTGGGACCCCAGGGAGCTGGCTTTTTGTTTTTTGTTTGTGTGGCGCTGAGGATCCAACCCAGGGCCTCACCCGTGCCAAGCAAGCTCTCCGCCACTGAGCTGCGCCCTAGTGCTGGCATCGACGCCTACCACCACAGAGGTTATGGTGAGTGGGTGACGCCCAGCAGGCACTGGTGTGGATGTCGGTTTGCAGGGATCGGCTTTGGAGACCGGACGAGCACCTTCTGCGGCACCCCAGAGTTCCTGGCCCCCGAGGTGCTCACCCAAGAGGCCTACACGAGGGCCGTGGACTGGTGGGGGCTGGGCGTGCTGCTCTACGAGATGCTGGTGGGGGAGGTGAGTGGGCGTGGGGCCGGCTGGGCCTCTGGGTTCGGGGTGTGGGCCCCGTACTCTGCTGAGCCTCCATCTCCACAGTGCCCATTCCCAGGGGACACGGAAGAGGAGGTGTTTGACTGCATCGTCAACGCAGATGCCCCCTACCCCCACTTTCTGTCCAAGCAAGGGCTCGAGCTCATTCAGAAGGTGGGTCCCATGGGGCTCAGGGCCCACGTGCCCCCTGCTATCACCTCGGGGCCCTGTGGCATGGCTCAAGTGGGTCACCTGTGGGGGTGGCCAGGGCCAGGGGCGAAGCGCCCTAAGTTCACACCTGCCCTTCTGCCAGCTCCTCCAGAAATGTCCAGAGAAGCGCCTGGGGGCGGGAGAGCGTGACGCGGAGGAGATCAAGGTCCAGCCGTTTTTCCGGGTGAGCAGCAGAGGGGCCTGGCCGTTCCCAGTGGCCGGCAGGGTGGGAGGCGTGGAGTGACCCCCAGGGGGTGCTGTTGCTGCCAACTCAAGTTCCTCTGCCCTCACCCCCAGACCACCGACTGGCAGGCCCTGTTCGCCCGCACCATCCGGCCCCCGCTGGTGCCCACCCTCTGGGGCCCTGAAGACCTGCGCTACTTTGAGGGCGAGTTCACAGGGCTGCCGCCCACCCTGACCCCGCCTGGCCCCCAAGCCCCCCTCACTGCCCGCCAGCAGGCCGCCTTCCGGGACTTTGACTTCGTGTCTGAGCAGTTCCTGGAGCGCTGAGGGCTCTCAGGGCCATCTGTCCCCAAGGCTGGCCCACCCTGCACGTGCCTGTCTGAGCGGCTGCCCAAAGGCCCAAGTGTTTATGAGCCAGTCAGGCTCAGGGTGGCGGCCACGGGGCTGCAGTTGGGGGCTTTCCCCGGTGTCACTGGACAAGTATGTCCTGTCCCCTCCCCCCACCCCTCCTCTCCGCTTCCTGTCTAGACCTGGACCAGAAAAAGGGCACCACGGGGAAGTGCTTTGATCTGTCTTTTTAATACTTGACTTGCCTTATGAATAATTAAATCTGTCAAATTGCACTGGGGCAGACCAGCCGGGGAGGGGGGTGGAGTCTGGGGTCCCTGGGTGCTGAGACCACTTAGGGCCTCATCCTCCCTTTAGTCCCCTGGCAGCCAGGGACACTGTTTTAGTGCTTGGCTGAGGCCTGCAGGGTGCAGGCAGGGAGAGGAGCCAGGCGCTCGCGAGCTGCCCAGGGCTGGGACAGCCTCCGGTTTTCAGGCACCGGAGAGTAGCCCTGTGCTTGGTGGCACTAGACAGCCTGGCTGCCCCCTTCCTCCTCCTCCTCCTCAGCCCCAAGGGTCTCCCAGGGCCCCGAGGGCCACCCGCAGAAAAAGTGGGCCAGGTTGCGGGTCAGGCCGCGGTCGAAGGGGTTGCTGGGGTGCTGGCGGAGGTAGGCGATGCGGTGAGAGGAGATGAACTCCCAGGTGGTGGTGTTGCTGGCCACCAGGTAGAGGTGTGAGGCCAGGAGCAGGCCGGCCACCAGGGAGAAGAGAGACAGCAGCACAAAGGTGGCGAACAAGAGCCCGCTTGACCTCAGCCACAGGCCCCACGGCCGGAAGAACCGGAGGCCAGACCTGCGGGGCGGGGGAGGGAAGGGGAGCCTGGGCATCCGGGCTCTGTGAGCACGTGTGGGTGCGCGCTGCCCCGGGCGGGGGTACCTACCAGGCCAGCTGCAGGCCCCACAGGAGCACCACCAGCTGCAGTGCCAGGTAGGCCACAAAGAGTGGGTGGTTGCGCTCTCCCACACAGTTCTCCATCCAGGGGCAGTGGTGGTCATAGCGGCGGACGCAGCGGCGGCAGTCACGGCAGTGCCGGGCCCGAAGCGGCTGCTGTGGGCACGGAGGGGAATCGGGGTTTGGTGCTGGTCCCTGAGTGGGCCCTCCACTGCTGGGAGGAATCGGGGCCAGGGTCGGGGCCTGAATCTGGGAGGGCTTCCGGGCGGAGGAGTGAGGTTGGGGCACTGGAGTAGGAGGAAGTCAGGGAGTCTCCACTCTGCCCTGACCCCATCCCACAGGGGTCCGTGCGTGCATCACCCACCAGCACCAGGCAGAATCGGCAGCGCCGAAGGGCGATGGCCTGAGGAACCATGGCTGTCTGCTCCTCCTTGGAGTCTTCCTGAAAATGAAGGACAGGATGGAAAATGGGGTCCTCTTGGGAGGCAGATGGCACCTGTGGGCATCTCCTTTGAGGGCCGGCTTGGCTCTGGGTGTGGAGAGTCTGGGGCCCATCCCATGCAGAATGAAGGTGTGGATAGAAAACAGCATCCTGCACTGAGCAAAGCTGTATGGCCTTTGCAAGGCACTTCCCCTCTCTGAGCCTTGGTGATTTCCTCATGGTGGGATGGGGTCTAGGGCTGGTGAGAAGGTTTGCTGAGATACCCCCATAAAAACCTATAGCAGGGGGCCTGCATGGAGACTTACTGGGGCCTTGGTTCCCTACTGGCTACAGGAGGGGTTCCAGTCCCCAGGGGCCCCGGGTTACCTGGGGCTGGGGCTGAGTGTTCACATAGCCTGGGTCCATAAGTGACACTGACAGGTAGAGCAGCAGGGAGCCCAGCACCAGGAGCAGGAAGGTGAGAGGCAGGAGCAGCTCCCCCTGCTCTTCCCACTGCCGCAGCTCTGGAGAGGCCAGAGGAGGACAGTGAGGCCAGGCGGGGGCCCAGCAGGGGGGGTGGGGAAGTGGCTGAACCAGGCCTGGCAGGGGATAGGGAGGGGGTGAAGGGAGCCAGCCCCAGCCAGGGCTGAAGTGCCTCAGCCCCAGACCTAGGAGGGCAGGGCCAGCAGGCCCAGGTATGGCGGAGGAGCACAAGGCAGCAAGGGCTCAGCAGGCTCAAGCCCATGGAGGGGGCTGAGGATTCTGGGAGGCAGCAGACAGCAGAGTGGGGACAATTCAGGTGCCTTTGGTGGTAAAAGGGAGCAGAGAGGGAAGAAGGTTTTTAAGGGAGTCCTTTTCCGATGGGGACATCTGAGCACGTGTTTAGGCTAAAGGGTAAAGGCAAGGCAGGTGTGGTGGCACAGGCCTGTAAATCCCAGCACTCGGGAGGCTGAGGCAGGAGGATCATCAGAAGTTCAAGGCCAGCCTGGTCTATATCGTGAGTTCCAGGCTAGCTGGGGCTATGTAGTGAGACCTTGTTTCAAAAAATAAAAAGATAAAAAGTAAATAAAAAACAAAAAGCAAAAGCAGCGGAAGAGGGCAGATGGGGGCCAGGATGGGTGGTGGTGGCAGGGGATGCCTGTGGCAGGCAGTGAGTGCTGGGCAGGTGGCTACTGGAGGGAATGATGGGAATGGAGGTGGGTGGGTGGGTGAGTGGGGGCTACTACGGGAGGATGGGAGACCAACTGTCCCCCTTCTTTGCCTGAAGGCGGGGAGCCTGGACGTGGACAGCTAGTGACCCGGGTTAAGGAGTGTGGACAGGATTCCAGTCCTTGAATCCAGAGGTTGGGAGTCAGTTCCTGGGGAGGTTGGGGTGGGGTCCTGGGTCAGGGGTGTTGGGGGCTCTAGTCGGTCCTCGGAAGAGGTGGACACGGACGGGTCTTGGGATGGACCCGGCATGTGGCAGAGGAAGACGCTGGGATTAATTAGGGATCGGCTGGGTCTCAGAAGGAGAGCAGGTGGCTCCTGGACTGACAGACGGGGAGCGGGGCTCAGCAGCCGGCGGAGACGGGCTGAATCTCAGCATCTCCAGGGATTAGGCGCGGGGCGCGGTGAGACCCAAACGTCAGGGGAGCCACGCGGAATCGGGTGGGCCCGGGGTCGCGCGGGGTCCGGCTCACCGGTATCGTGCAAGAAGAGCACCAGCGTGATCCCCCAGGTCAGTACCGTGTGCCCGGTCCGCACCAGGACCCCAGGGCTGAGGAGCGCCCAGGGCGCCATCGCCTCGGCCCCCGGGCCCCACCCGGAAGAAGCGCCCAGAGGGGCGGGCCCTCGGAGGGAGCGGGGCCGCGGCCGCCTGCGGATTGGCGGATCCGGGTTGTGGGCGGGGCATGGCGGGGTCCAGGAGTCTGCCGATTGGGCAGCAGCCGCGGGCGAGTGGACCCTCAAGCCAACAGGTGCCGGAGGAGGCCGAGGCGGGGCCGGCGCGCGCGCAGCCGGTAACTCCCCCAACTCCAGCCGCGGCCAGCCAGGTAACTTTCGAAAGCCCGGGAGCAGGCGCGCAGCTTGACCCGGCTCCCCTGGGCCCCGCCCCCGCGGCCTTGCGCATGCGCACAGCTCCCTGGGCGCTCCAACGACACAGGTGCTCGCTGTGGATTCCAGGGGGAGGAATTGCCATCATTTCAAAAGGTGGAATGGCTGCGACCTCGAGAGGGGCAGAGCCCGCCCAGGGTTGCTCTGTGATGACGCCTTTACCTTCTATTCGTTTTCGGCTATGGTAGTCGGATGATGGAAAAGTCCCCCGTGCAGATTCTGGCCGTCAATGGCCCAATTTGAATTGGAGTCCGAAATGCTAGCACTGTCCCTTCCCACCTGGGCGTTCTCGGGGAAGTTACTGAACTTCTCTGAGCTCTCTTTTCCATCTGCGTTACAGAGACGACAATGGTACCCACCTCCTAAGGTGGTACGCCTGGGTTTAACTCAGTCAGTAAAGAACTACTCCACGCTTCCTGAGGACTCAGGTGCAAACCCCAGCACCACAAAAAGGGGGGAAGGATGCGGCAGTCCACTCCCAGAAACAATCCCCCCAAAACTCAGCCATTGAAAATCCTGTGGGGGTCGCTAGGAGTCGAACACAACTTGACGATACCTAACAACACCGCTAAGGTGGTGGCTGTTAGCTGACACCAAGTTGGGGCTGATTGGTGGTGGACAACAAAATGAAACCCTCCCCTCACTGTGCCATGCCTGGCACTGTGCTTTCCTGCTATTCGTGGTGTTTTCAATGGCTGATCATTTCGGGAGTGGGCTGCCAGCTGCTGCTGCTGCTGCTGCTGCTTCTCCTCCTTCTCCTCCTTCTCCTTCTCCTTCTTCTTCTTTTTTGTGGTACTGGGGTTGAACCCAGGGCCTCGCGCTTGCATGCTCTGCAAGTGCTGGACCACTGAGCTGCAACCCCAGCCCATTTTTTTACTTTTTGAGACAGGGTCTTGCTAAATTACGCAGACTGCCTCTGGTCTCGAACTTGCGATCCTCCTGCCTCTGCCTCCTGAGCTGCTGGGATTACAGGCGTGGGCCACCGCTCCCTGCTCCTTCTCCCATTTTTTGCCGTGCTGGGGATTGAACCCAGGGCGTCAGAGAGCGCAGAGCAGCACTCTACCAACTGAGCTAAACCCCAGCCCTAAGGTGGGTGGGAGGATTAAGTAATGAAAGTTCAGCATCTCACATAGGACTGCATTGTGTTTCCTATGCTAAACCACCACCTCTGCATCACCTGAGCCCTGTCAGCCTGATTTGGGATTTTCCTTCTCTGTGTCCCCAGGGCCTTTCCTATTCAGCCCCGAATCCAGGCATCTCCCACTGATGCGAACATCCACCTCTGCCTCCACCTGATTGGCTCCCAGCTCCTACAGCGTCCTTTTGGCATCCACACCTCTTTTTCTGTAGGGGAATGGACTTCCCAGTCCAGTGTGGTTCTGCGAGGACTGTCCCTCACCCCATGGGGGAGCCAGGCATGTGACTCAGCAAGGCCAGTGGGAATCATTCCATCAGATTACTAAATAGATACCAAGAGAGAAGGGGACATTTTTTTTGGACATTAAGCATCAGGAGTAGGATATAATGGCAACCAACAGCCTTCTTTACACTGTGTGGAAAGAGCCTATTTTTGGCAGGAGAGAATGAGGCCAATTTATAGAGACACTGAGATAACTAGCAGTAGAAAAGGGAGAGACTGCCTTGTTTGTTTAAGACCAGATCTTGTTACGTACCTCACCTGGAACTCCCTATGTAGCCCAGGCTTGCGATCCTCCTATCTCTGCCTCCTTAGTACTGGCATTCCTGAGCCACTATGCTTGGACGTTGAGAGACAGTCTTAACATTGTCTAGGCCCTCTAGGTACAGCTATGCCTGACCTTTATGTGGCCCATTTGCATTTATCAATGATTTCCCAGTTTGAGTTCAGTTTGAGTTGGGTGTCTGTCACTTGCAACTGGGTCTTGATTACTGTGATGGATGTATGATTTAATGTGCTCAGTGGGGAAACTGGTACATTATCCACTCAGCCAATAATCCATTTTTATTTTTATTTACTTATTTATTTTTTTTGGTAATACTTACAGGTTGAACCCAGGGCCTTGCACACACTTTGTAAGTGCTTTACTCCTGGGCTGCACCCCTAGCCCATTTTTTAAAAATTAATTAATTTATTTATTTTTTGGTGGTACTGGGGGTTGAACCCAGGGCCTCGCACTTGCATGCTTTGCAAGTGCTGGACCACTGAGCTGCAGCCCCAGCCCATTTTTTTTTTTTTTTTTTACTTTTTTTGAGACAGGGTCTTGCTAAATTACGCAGTCTGCCCCTGGTCTCGAACTTACGATCCTCCTGCCTCCACCTCCCAAGCTGCTGGGATTACAGGCGTGTGCCACCGCACCCGGCTTATTTTTTATTTTGAGTCAGGGTTTCAACTAACTTATGCAGGTTGTCTCTGGCCTCAAACTCATGATTCTCCTTCCTCAGTCTCCCAAGTCCCTAAGATTACAGGCATGCACCACTGCACCTGACATCAACAAACAATTCTGAAGCTTTTGTGAGTCAGGCACTGTGCTGGTGTCAGAGGTAAAGCTGAACAACTAGTTACGGTGGTAAGGACAGATTTTAATCAGCAATATACTATTACAGCGAAGAAGACGGCCCAGTGTGAACTAACTCCACTTCTATTTGTACAGCTGTGACTGATGTATAAAGATGATTAAAAGGTAGAGTGAGGGAAGTGAAGGCGGGAGGAGTTGGGGAGAGTCAGGCTAATGCAAAATGACCAAGAGATAATCAGCACAGGTGGGGAGTAGGCCAGCTGTGTCCATTAGCTGGTGATGATGGAAATTAGGATCCAGTCTTCCCAGGCCTTGAGTGATTACATTTCCAAAGGGTAGCCCTCAGGTCCTTGACAATGACTCTTCCTGAGTTGTAGGAGGTACATTCACATCTGTAAAGGGATGGACAAAAGATTCCCAATTCTAAGCCCTTTTACTTCTTTCTTTATTTTGTGTTGCTGGGGATGGAACCCAGGGTCTTGCCCATGCCACGCAAGAGCTCCACCCCTGAGCTACCTCCCTAGCCATGAGAGCCCTTTTACTAAATACTCTCTGGGTGCTGGTGGCGGTGTGGCTATTGTCGGGCGTTGGCTGGAACAAATCGTAAATTCTTTTGGCAGCCTTCAGCTTTCTCATGCAGGCAATTAAGGGAATCCAGTGTTGGCTGTCCTAGGGATGTTGACCTTGAGCTGTTAGAAGTTATGTGTTTCAGTCTTTTAATGTGGGAGGGGGGACATGGATGAAATCATCTGTGCTAAGAGTCTGGAGTTTTTATAGACCACGACTGAGGCACCCTGAAGAAGAACTGGGCAAGCCGGGTGTGGTGGCGAAAGCCTGTAATCCCAGCGGCTGGGGAGGCGGAGGCAGGAGGATCGCAAGTTCGAGACCAGAGACAGTCAGTGTAATTTAGCACCAAACCTGGCCAATCTCTCTGGAAATCAGGACTCTGAATTTTTTTTCTTTTTTTTTTTGTGGTACTGGGGGTTGGACCCAGGGCCTCACGCTTGCATGCTCTGCAAGTGCTGGACCACTGAGCTGCACCCCCAGCTCAACTTTTTTTACCTTTTAAGACAGGGTCTCGATAAGTTACGCAGACTGCCTCTGGTCTTGCACTTGTGATCCTCCTGCCTCCGCCTCTGCCTCCTGAGCCACTGGGATTACAGGTGTGCGCCCCCCACCGCACCTGGCGCTGGATGCTGAATGTTTTTTGTTGTTTGTTTGGTTTTGTTGTTTGAGACAGGGTCTCTGTGTGTATCCCAGGCTGGCCTGGAACTCACTGTGTAATGCCGGGTGGCCTCAAACTTGCATCAATCCTCCTGCCTCTGCCTCTGGAGTGTGGGGATCACAGGCGCGCCTGGATAGGACCCTGAACCTTGAGCACAGGAAAAGGACCAGCTGGGACGGATTCGTCACTTTGATGGCAGTGCCCTGGCAAGATAATCTATGGGCTCCTGTGGCCCATTGCCCCTGTGCCACTCTGTGTGTGTCCCTCTGAAGGCCAGACACACCAGCTTGTCCTTTGGTTCATAAACCTGACTACATCCATTACTTCCAGGGTGGGTCTCCATTGCCTGCACCTGAAGCATCCTAACCAACTCCGAGTGCAGACCTGCCCCACCTTCAGAGAGTTCACAGCTTGCTAGGGCGCTGGGGCAGAGCTGAGAACAAGGTGAGTGGCTGCGGCTGGGACTCAGAGGTGGAGCCCTTGCCTGTCGTAAGAGAGGCGCTGGGCCCCATCCCCAACTCTGGGAAAAAAAGAAAGAATAAAAGAAAGCTTGAGTCAGTTCCAGCTTGGAGAAATGAGATAGGCCGACAGCGAGCTCATCCCAGAGGGCAGTTTGTGCAGGCAGGCCTACCCGACAGAGGAGAGGGTGGTGTCCAGCGGCTGCAGTTTGATGACCTGGCCTGGGTTACTCACAGAGACTTTTTTCTTGAGCATTTTCTGCTTGATGTTGAGCGTCACATAGAGATTTGCATTGATTCAGATCCCCAGTGGAGATTGCCCCTGGAGACCTATAAAATGGCTTTTTTTTTCTTTTCAGTACTGGCAGTTGAACCCAGAGCCTCACGCCTGCATGCTTTGCAAGTGCTGGACCACTGCGCTGTGCCCCCAGCCCATTGTTTTTACTTTTTTTGAGACAGGGTCTCGATAAATTACGCAGATTGCCTCTGGTCTTGAACTTGCGATCTTCCTGCCTCGCCTCCCGAGCCCCTGAGATTACAGGTGTGCGTCACCGTGCCTGGCTATTTTCTGACTCTCTTAAACGTTACTGACTTATTGATTTAGACAGGGGCTCACTATGTAGTTGAGGCTGGCCTCAAACTCTCAATCTCCCTGCCTCAGCCTCCCAAACGCTGGGATTACAGGAGTGCATCGCTTCACTCAAGCCGCACATTTTTAACAAGAGTCCTGGACATGCCAGGCTCTGCACCGTGGGCTGAGCCACAGCAGAGCCTTGTTTGTTGCCCGCAGTCCGATAGAGGAGGCCGACAAAGCAATCTCAGCCCCAAGAGGTAAGCGGATGTTGCGATAAGGGAAGTAGGCATTAATGAGTGTGCTGGGCAGAGGACATAGCAGCGCCAGGGCTCGGGAGCTAAGAGGAGGGGCGCCTGGTGCACCTAGGAGCGTGAGGTTCCCTCCTTGGCCGTGGACCCCCTGAAGCAGAGGACACGTCACACTGGGTGCAGCGGCCAGCATGTCAGTGTCCTTGTCTGTGAAATGCGTTCTTTTGGGGACTATGAGGGAGCAGAGGTACAGGAAGTACTTAGCCCAGGGCCTGGCACACAGGTGAAGGGTTTGCAGTGCTTATTGCCATCGATGGCCGCAGGGCAGGCCCTCCCAGGCCTTCCATGTGGATTCCAGGGCAAGCCACTCCACTGATCCTCTTTGCACCAGGTCCCAGGGGTGGCCAGCAGCAGAGGGCTCTAACTCAAGGAGAGGCCTGGTGCAGGCCTGGGTCATGGGGAACAGGGGTCCCTGCCCCGCACAGGAGCGGGTGGTCAGAGTGCCCAGGGCTCAGCAATGTTTGATCTGCTGCTGGCGCTACGGCCTGCAACTTCCCATAGCCGTCCTTCACACTGGGACAAAGGCAGAGGCTTCCTCACGGATGGTCTGATTCCAGTCAGGCCCCTCTGGGAAGACGGGGACGCTCCTCAGAGTGAAGCAGGGCACAGGTCCTTGGTGAAGCCCACATCTAGGCCCCTCATGATTTGGCCCCAACAACTTCCCACCCACCTCTCTCTCCCAGTTGTTCCTTCAAGCTGCCAGGCCCGGGGCTGCTCCCCAGTGCTCCCGCAGCCCCTCTGTCTGGAGTGTGGCACTGGCTCTTCCCTCTTTCTCTCCAGTCACTGCCCAGCTGCCTCGTCTTCCATGAGCGCCCGCACACTCCCAGCTGCCCGCAGGTGCTTCTCCCTGCTGTGTATCCGCCTTGACCTGCAGGTGTCGGCGGAGCTGGGAGGATGGGGAGAAAACAAGATACTGCCCCTCCACCTGCCAGCTGCTCTGCCAGCAATGGTCCACACACCCACCAGATGCAGCCTGTTCAACCCAGAGCTGCCGCGAGGCCTCCCAGGCCAGCAGCCCCCATGGGCCCCGCAAAAAAGACACTCTGCTCCTCTGCACTTTGCACAAAAATGTATTTCTGTGACATCCCCAAGTACAGACACTTCCCGGGCCCCAGGTGGTAAAGCAATGCGATGTGAGCTCTGCCCAGGGTCTGGGGGTGGGGGCAGAAGGGCCTGGGATGGAGGGGAGGGCCGAGATGGCCCATCTGCCACACTGGGGGACACAGGGCTGAGCCCTCTTGCCCAACCTGGCCCTGAGGGAGAGATTTCTGGAAAGGGCCAGTTGCCTCTCCCTGAGTTCCACTAGCCTGGCCAGCTCTGCCTGAAGGAGGAAGTGCCAGGAGACTCCAGAGGCAGGCCCGGGGAAGGCGGGGGGAGGCCAAGCTACCCCAAGGATGCCTGCAGGGTTAGCTGTGCTCTGGGCCTCTGCACCAGCCGTGTCCCATGAGCCGTGATTCTGAGTTGCAGCAAGGGGGGGTGTGGGGACACCCCCGCCTCCGCAGTGTCTCGGTGCAGCGCAGCACAGCAGCTTCCCAGGGACGGCCTGGTGGGGAGGGCGAGGAGGGCTGGCCCCGTGCTGGTCTGGAGGTGGCTGCCGCTGCCGCGGGCTAGAGTGGGGTCTTGCTGCCTGGCAGAGAGTTGGGGGTCCTCTGGGTGGCTGGTGGCAGGGGTGGATGAGGCAGGCTCAGTTCTGCTGGTGGGAGGGCATGGGCACCTTGGGTGCGTGTGGGCAGAGGAGGGCTGGGGAGCAAGGGAGGGAGGCCCTGCCCAGACGGCGCTGGCCTCCAGAGCTGGGGGCAGGTTCTGGGGGTTTGGCAGGAGGGGCAGTGGGATCCGCCCCTGAGTTCTGACCGTCCCTGGGCTAGGGCCTTCAACAGCCTGGGACCTGAGGGAGACTCAGGTGGTCTCCATAGCAGCGTGGCCGCAGGCAGGCCTGGCCAGAGAGCGGCGGGCCTCCAGGGTCCGAGGGGCCCGGCCCTAGGCCTGGGAACAGCTCACTCTCCTGCCCCAGACGGCCTGCAGCCCCAGCCCGGAGCACCAAGGCTTCTGGGAGATCCAGCGGGGTTCACTTTAATCCCAAACCCCATCAGCCACATGATGGAGATCTCAGGCCTGGGCAGGGGGCGGGGGGTGCCAGAGCTGGCTGGTAAAGGCCAGCTCCTCTCACGACAGACGGAAGCCGGGCTGGGGTCTGAGTTCACGGGGGAGGCCAGACACTTGCCGTGTTACAGGCATGGAGCCTGGCAGGGCAGGAGCGAGGGTGGCAGCTATGAGAGTTGAAATTGGCTGGAGAGGTGGCCAAGGAGCTGCAAGGACTCAGGGAGGCTGCTGCTGCTCTTGTACAGAAATCACACACACAGAACTTCACACTTCCTAACCAAAAAAAATAATATATATATATAATATACACATCTCACTAATGTTAAGGAAAAGCGTCGGTTGTGCAAAAGTCCCCTCTGTCTCCTTGTCCCAGGGAGGCTCCAGAGGGGCCTCCCACTGGGCCGCAAGAGCGCGTCCTCCGGCCCTGGTCCAAGCGCTGCGGTGTGGGGCGGAGGCCTCTATCTGGACGTGTCCATGTTCTCCTCTCTAAAGTTACTGCAGTGCTCAATCACCTTGCTGCGGGCGAGGGAGAGAAGATGTGGGGGGGAGGTGAGCTGGGGGCGCCCAGGGGCCGGCTAACCATAGCTCAGCGCGATGCTGACGGGGAGGGAATGAGGCACCCAGCGGCTGCCGCTGGCTTCCCCGCTTCCTTCCTATGCGCCCTGGAGGGCCTCAGTCCCATCTGTGGCTAGGCCGTCCCCCGGGCAGCTCAGCCCTGAGCTCCAGCCCTCTGGGCCTTTCTTCGGCAATGCCCTCCCTCTTCATTTTCCCTGCACGGGGTCCTCCTCTTTCCAGAAGCCCACATCAGACCCCCTCATGGACAAGAAGCACGGGCTGGCGCAAGGGGCCCTTTTCCAGCTTGTGGTCTCAGGCTCTCGCCCACTGCAACCTGGCCCCTGGGGGCTGCTGCCCCTTGCTTCCGCTTTTACCTTGGGCGTGTAGAACGCGAAGCCTCTTGGTCTGGGGGGGTCACTGCAGCCTCCACGCACTACAGAGGTGCCCCAAGGCCTTGTCAGAGGAAATGGCCAGAGTGCGCCAGGGAGCTGTGGATGGGCCAGTGGCTTCCCCTGCACTCTCAGGGTCATCTGTTCCTCACTGGCAGACAGGCCAGGGGCTCAGACACGCGTGTCAGGCCTTGAGGAAATGTTCAGTGGTACTGGGGTGGCTGACTGCCCAGGGCTGCCTTGGGCCTCGACTACTTCCTAGGATCCCTTTTTACCCTGGAAAGTCCCAGGCCCACCAGACCTACTGGAAGGGAAAACCTAGGGGACGGGGCTGGCCCTTTTTTTTTTTTTTTTTTTTTTTTTTTGGCGGTACTAGGGGTTGAACCCAGGGCCTGGACCACTGAGCTGCACCCCCAGCCCATTTTGTAGATTTTATTATTTTCTGAGACAGGGTCTCGCTAAATTACACTGACTGTCTCTGGTCTTGAACTTGCGATCCTCCTGCCTCCTCCTCCCCAGCTGCTGGGATTACAGGCATGCGCCACCACGCCCGGCTAGGGGCTGGCCAATTTCTAACTATCTTTCCTCAGGCGGATGAAGCGTGAAAACCACTCGTGTTCCCATTCCCAAACCCAGACCAACCAGTCAGTGTTTAAGCAGCGCCTTTCACCAAAAACCATGGTGAAGGCACTGACGCCTCCAGCTCAGGGCGCCATTGGGAAGTCTCTGGGCTCCAGGCCCCACCTCTACATTACCTTTCATCTGCAGAAATATGACAAAATCACTGCAAGAAGCATGCCTACCCTCCCTTCTAGACCAGGGCCAGGGGAAAGAAATGCTATCACTGAGTTTGACATGTGCCATCTCTGAGTCCTTCTTGTGCATGCATCGGTGGGAGAGTCGGAGCTGGTGATTTTTGTTTGCTTGTTTTTTTTGTTTTTGTTTACTTGAGACTGAGTCTCACTGTAGCCCAGGCTGGCTTTGAACCCGTGATCCTCCTGAGGGCTGAGCTACCACACCTGGCTTCTCTTCTCACGCAGAAATGGAAGGCTGAGGCCACTGGCAGGTCTGCGGCTTCCGCTTTGATCTCCTCCAGGGCGGGAGGTGGAGGCCAGGGCCTTGGCATGCTCGCCAGGTGCTCCCCGACGGAGCTGCATCCCAGCCCAGCAAAGGGCAACGTTTTCTCTTTCTCCTTTTCCCATGAATGTCACAGTCACGTTTACCTTTGGAGAAACTCACTCCTACTCTGCCCCGTCTGTCTTCTCGCGCATACCGCACCACACTGAGCCCTCTCTTCTTGGAATGTCCTTGGCCCAAAATAATAAAAAGTTCTGACCTGACTTGCTAAGGCCCAGTGATGATGGAACTTGCTGGGAACAATGGAAAACTAAGCTCACAGAAGAGGCAGTGATGCCCCACTGGGAGCCTGACCTTGCCTCCTCCCATCTCGTGGCTGAAATAACACTCGAAACCCCCACCCATTGCCCACCTGCACACTCAGCCTGAGTGGCCCTGGGAATGTGCGCCCTTCCCAACAACCAGTGTCCCTCCTCCCACAGCAGGGTGCCAGGTGGAATACACCGCTGCCTCTCACCGGGCCATCTCCTTGGTCTCCTGCCGGGCGGTGGCCATCTTGATCATGTCCCGCAGAAGGGGCATCCCGCCTTCTTTGATCAGCAGCGGGCAGTACTTGTCGGCTGTGAGGTAGGGAAGACAACTGATGAAGTCTCCTATCAGCCGGGACCCCAGGAACCCGCCCTTGCATTGAGGCTGACTCTATACGGTGGCCGGGTGGGAGGGGACACAGCCCCCACTGCCCAACCTCATGGGTAAGCGCTCCTGTGTCCGCCTGGGGGACCAGTGGTGCGTCCTCGGAAAGGACTTCTCCACTGCAGTTAGCAGTTGCCATGTGTTCCCCATGGCCTGTGTCATGGGAATATCATCCAGACCAGCGGCCTTGAGCACGGTGGTCCTTTGGGAAGCTTTGTGAAATCGCAGGTTCCTGAGGCCAACCCAGGTATGACGTCCCCAGACCCAGCGGCCTGTGCTGAGGGCATTGTGTTTTTTTTTTTTTTACGGTACTGGATGTTGAACCCAGGGCCTTGAGCCTGCATGCTCTGCAAATGCTGGGCCACTGAGCTGTACCCCCAGCCCATTTTTTACTTTTTGAGACAGGGTCTCGCTAAGTTACACAGACTGCCTCTGGTCTTGAACTTGCGATCCTTCTGCCTCTGCTTTTCAAGCTGCTGGGATTACAGGCGTGCGCCACCGCGCCGGGCGCTGAGGGCATTGTTAACAGAACCCCCCAGGGCCACTCTGGTGACCAGAGTGCAGATGCCAGGGACTCTGGCACTAGGAAAGCCATCTGGGAGCTCTGCTCAGCCTCCTTCCATGATGCTGCAGGGCCGGCTGTCACACTGGCACCCCACAAACACTTGCCCACAGGGAGTACGGGGGCCTCCCTCCCTCCACGGCCCTGGGCACTGGAGTGGCTCTCAGCGGGCAGGGTCGGGGTTGTGCGGGGCACTCACGGTAGACGGACACGAGGTTGTACAGGGCCCAGGTTGCCCAGTGCTGGCTGACGGGGGAGATCCCCTGGGGAAGGAGGCGGAGAATTGGCTCGAAAGACCTACGGGGAGAAAGCAACGTCACCTCTGGCGCTGGGACCGTGTGCGTGTGTGAGAGTATGTGTGTGTGTGTGTGTGTGTGTGTGTGTGTGTGTGTGTGTGTGTGCATCTGTGTGTGGTTTCTCCCCCCTGCAGTGTCCCATGGACAAACATGGTCAAGCCCTGGCCGCGGTGGGGACAGCTGACCCTTCCCCCACCACACACTCTCCGAGGAGCTCCTTTGGGAGAAGGCAGGAGGGCGCAGCCTGGGGACAGAGGGGCGCAGCCTGGGGCCGGGGTGGGGAGAAGCGCTGGGAACTGTGGAGGACAGAGTGACGGGGCCGCCTGCAGTCATGGCACGAAAGCCCCAAATCTGGGCAGGCGAAGCCTCCCAGGGGCCAGAGATTCCACTTCCTTCTCCCAGGAGCTGGAGATCTGGGAGGCCCCGAGCCTGCGCCTCCAAAATGAGTCTGCAGCTTACACAGCCATCTGTACAAGACGGTGCAAAGGAAGGGACTCAGGCAGAGGGCAGCGAGGGAGACCTGCGCCCGGGGACAGCCAGCCAGTCACGGGACAGCAAGGCCTGAGGATGAAACCTGTGTGCAGAAAACCTGCTGGCGGGGCGCCACGTCGACTCTCGTCTCTGTGACAGACTATGATAGATGACTCTTTGGCCTCCCCTTGTGTGTCTGTGTTGCCCCGTTTTTCTTCCCCACAAATGAACGTCTCAAATATTTGTAAAGTGCACACTGTGAGCATGTGCAGGACTCGATGAGTGGGAAAAATACCCCAGTCGCATGGGTGGCTGTGTCTCCTGGGTGCGCTCTGCTGGGGCAGCCGTGCCTTAGTGAGTGAGAACAAGGCCCCGCGCAGGACAGGAAGAGGAGAGAAGGCTGTGGCCCCGCCCCCGCCCCACCAGGCCCAGCACCTGTAATTGATGTTCCTCCGGGAGTTGATGTCCCAGCTCTGGATGGCGGTCCACATGCGCTCCTCCACCTCCTCCCTCTGGGGCTCACCAACGCCCCAGGCCTCGGGCCCGTCGAACATGATGTGGGAGAGGACGCCGCAGGCATTGTAGGAGACCTCGATGCCATCCGCCTTGCTCTCCAGCAGGTTACTGCAGAGGGAGAGAAGGGAGGCCAAGCCCCCTTCAGGTGCTGCAAGGCTTCTCCCTTCCACTCACCCTCCCTCCTCCCTCATTCTTTTTGGACAGAGTCTCACGATGTAGCTCCGGATGGTCTTGAACTTGCCATCGTCCTTACTCTGTTCCCACAGTGTGTGCCACAGTGTCTAGTTTTTTCTTATCACTTATTGTTTATACTCACACTCATTTTAAAAGGGATTTGGGCTTATTTAAGATATAACAGGACCACTTGAAAGAGTTTGAAAGAGCAGTTTGAAAGAGTAAGAAAATCACATTACATTTGTAAAAGAAACTTAGGTTAAGAGCAGTTGTGGCCACGGAATACAGATTTAAGTTCTGAGCATCCTGGCAGTTAGGGCAAAAAGGGAAAGACAAGAAGCGCGAACCTGAAGACACTGATGAATTGGGAAGTCATTAGCTGAGGCCGCAGCTCCTTCACCTCTGCCACGTTCCCCAAGAGTCCCAGCATATTCCGGTGTAGTTCCTGCTTCTCTGGGAATTCCTGGCAAAATGAGCAACAGCCACTGGAGCCACTAATTCCTACTTAATTACTCAGTCTCGAAATTGTTAACCCCGAAGCTTTATGGGTACCTGACTGCACATTCCAACTAAACAAAGGAGGGGTACGATACGCTGCCCCCCTGCTTTCAGGTGTACCTAGGATGGAGCTGGACACCAAAGCTGAAGGGTTAAAAGGTGGCCCTTTGTCACAAGACCAAGGCTGAGGAGAGATATGACCTCTAGACCAAACGTGGCTCCGTCTACCACAGCTCAGAACATGAGTTCGTGGGAGCCTCGGAAACCTCTGAGACCTGAGAGGGGGCTTGAGAGTGACAGACTGTCCTGCAGGACGGCCTCTGTCCTGCTGATGTGGGAGTGGACTCCAGGCAGCCTGAGAAATGGCTGCTGGGTCGTCGCTCTGCGGGAGGGACCTGGAGAGGGCCTAGCCACGTGGCCAGGGTGAGGGTGGTCTCTGGAGCTTCTATTGGCAGCCAACCCTGGTGCGGGGCCCTGCTGTGGGCAGCCCGCGAGGGGCGCCCCAGGTGGGCGCTGGCGCGGTACCTTCAGGCAGTCCAGGAAGAGCTTCATGCCGCTGAAGCTGAGGAACATCTCGCAGTTGTCGGGCGTCTCGTCCGTGATGTTCCACAGGGCGCTCCAGGAGAACTCCATGACCTGGTCACACTGCGAGGGGACAGGGAGGCGGGCTCGGGGAGGGGCTCCTGCGAGGCGAGCCATCCCGAGGGGCAGGGGCCCACGAAGCCCGACTTACCGTCTTGTCCAGCAGCTTCTTCTGAATCAGCTTCAGCATTGTCTGCGGGCAGAGGACAGAGCTCGCCAGGGGGACCCAGCACGGAGGGGGGCGGGGCAGCGGCTCCTGCCTGGCCCCACAGCCCGCAAGGGCCAATCACTGGACCTCCTGGGAGCTACTTGAAGGCATTCAAGGCACAGCCCCTTGGCACTTGGTGCCCAGAGGCGCGGCCCGAGCTGGGCACTTGAAAGCAAGGGAGGTGACAGGCCCTCCTCGCTGCAGCCTCGTCTTTCCTGCCCTTGCTGGTGGTCTCTCTCTTGTCCCACCGGGCTCTAGCCCTGGGCTAGGAAGCTCCATGCCAAGCTAGGAAGTGGCAGAGGACCCGCCTGCACTATTCCTGAGGGGCTGCGCAACTGAGGGTGTGCTTAGAGGCTGACGCTGGGCGCACTTGCTTAAGCCCAGCTGGTGCGCACGATGGGGACACCCCACGTGGTCTGAGGAGACAGGCGTGACTTGGGGCACCATGAGGAAGTTCTCCCCAGGGGCAGGGGTGGCCTCAGCAGCACAGAATGTTCAGCATGCGGGAGGCCCCGGGTTCCATCCCCAGCACCTCAAGACAAAACAAACAAAAGGAAGGAGGAGAGAAACAGAGGCTCCCTTGGGTCTGGCGACAGCCTCCAGGCCTCCGCACATCCTCCTTCCGCTCCTCCCTCCCGCCCAGGCCTCGCTGGAGCCCCTCCTGCAGGGAGGAGCAGCGGAGGGGCCACGTACCACCACGAAGCCCATCTTGCCCACGGCCTCCTTGTGGTCGTTGTCCACCTGGCAGACCAGGGCGTTGCACAGGTGCACGGCGATGCGCTGGATGGACTCGTCCTGCCGCGTGGGGTTGAGGATGCTGAGCAGGAGCTCGTTGACGCGGCGGTACTGGAACTCCAGCTCCTCGGGGATGCTGAAGTTGCACAGGGTCAGGCAGCAGTTGCGCTGCACCTGGGCCAGGGTGGGAGACAACGGGGCGCCTTCAGGGCCAGGCTTGGGAGCAGGCTTCCAGGGCTCTCTGGAGGCCCGATGGCAACCAGGGTAGTCCAGGAAGGCTCTCTGGAAGAGGAGGCTATAAAACTTTTTGTTTGGCTTTTCGTCTTGTTTTTGATTTTACTATGGGTATGTTAAAATATTTTTAAAATGTGAAGTAGTCATTTGTTGTTGTTAGGTGCCGTTGAGTAGGTATCCGACTCATAGTGACCCTGTGTACAACAGGCGAAACACTATTGTTGGTGCGTCTCTGCTGTTCATAGGGTTTTCAATGGCAGATTGATTTTTGGGAGTGGGTTGCCAGGTCCATCTCCCAAGCCTACAGCACCTGGTGTTCCCAGGTGGTCTCCCATCCAAGCACTAACCAGGCCCAACCCTGCTTAGCTTGACGGGATCGGATGCTACAGGGCTACAGCTGCAGGCTGTATGTTGTATTGTTGTTAGGTGCTGTCAAGTCGGGTCTGCCTCATAGTGACCCTCATAGGGTTTTCATTGGCTGATAGTTTCAGGATTCTTTGGGAGTGGATTGCCACATCTTTCTCTCGCTTTTTGTGGTGCTGGGGATCGAACCCTGGTCCTCAGTGAGTGCAGAGCAGGTGCTCTGCCAACTGAGCTAAACGCCAGCCCTGAAGTAGTCATAGAGAATGCAAAAACCACAACCATATAATTTCATAGTTATAAAATGAACACCCGTGTAACCAAGGAACAGAACATTGCCAGCACCACGAGTCCCCATGTCCCTTCCAAGTCATAAGCTCCAGTTCCAACCCTACCCAGCGAACTACTATCCTTGCTTCTTGCTCTTTCTGTTCAGCATGGTTGGCAATATCAACTGTTGTTACATGCAGCTGAAATGCATTTAGTTTTCATTACAGTATACTATTCCACTGAATGATACCCCAGTTTATTCGTTCATTCTTCTGATGGACATTTGGCCACTGTACACAATGTATTATACATGCATTCTGGTGTCCATGGCATGGGCTGCTCTAGTGTACGCATGCCTAGGGGACCCCTGGGTCATAAGGTGTGCACATCTTCAACGTTACTGGATAACGCCAGGCTGCTTCCCCAGGTGATTATGCTAGTTTATTCTCTCACAAGCAGTGCCTGGTTGCCCCGGGTTCTCCACCTCCTCAGTCTCTCTTTGCACCACCTGCAGGTTTATGTACGGATTTTCACAGTGTTCTTACCACATTTTCCTTGTTATTTAATTACCTTCCTTTTTTATGTGATATTAGAAAATCACCATAATTAACCACGGAATTTAGAGGATATGACCCTTGACTAACATTCTCTTCTTTTCTGCCAGTATATTTATATATTGTTACACATATACACATGTATGTTTTTTGTGGTGTTGGGGATCGAAACCAGGACTCCATCCATGCTAGACAAACACTCTATCACTGAGCCACACCCCCGGCTTTGTACATTTTTTAATTTGAGAAAAAGTTTATTTAATTTATTATTATTGTTATTATTATTGTTATTATTGTCCTGGGAGGTTGAACTCAGGGTCTCATACATACTAGGCAAGTGCTTTACCACTGAGCTACATCCCCAGGCCCTTTTACATTTTTTTTTTTTTTTCTGTACTGGGGGTTGAACCCAGGGCCTCGCGCTTGCATGCTTTGTAAGTGCTATACCACTGAGCTGCACGCCCAGCCCATTTTTTTTTTTTTTTTTTACTTTTTTTTGAGACAGGGTCTCGCTCATTATGCAGACTGCTTTGGTCTGGAGCTTGGGATCCTCCTGCCTCTGCCGCCTGAGTCGCTAGAGTTACAGGTGTGCGCCACTGCGCCCAGGCCCTTTTATGTTTTTTTAAATTTTGAGGTAGGGGCTTGTTAAGTTGTACCAGCTGCCTCTGGCCTAGGACCTGCAGTCCTCCTACTGGGATAATAGGCACGCACCACAGTCCCTAGCAATAATTTATGTTACATTATAAAAGCAATACTTATTCTAAAAAAAGTTCATATAATGCCACCTGAGCAAATTAAAGTCTCCCATTTCTCATTTCTTTCTTTTTGTTTTTGTTCTTGATTTTTGGTTTTTGAGATAGAATTTCTCTATGTAGACCAGGCTGGCTTCAAACTCTTAATCCTCCTGCCTCAGCTGCCCAAGTGCTGGGATTACAGGTGTGCACCACCACGCCCCACCAAAGTCTCCCATTTCAGTCCCCAGAAGTGATCACCGTTGAAGGTTTCGCACGTGTCCTTAAGATATCTCCAGCATGCACATACAGACATTATTTGGGGTGGGGAGACACAAAAGAGGGTATCATTCAGATTGGTCCAAAATGTCTCTCCATTTATCAATGCATAGCTTCTACTGTAATAGGCCACTGTGTGCCTGGACCACACATTACTTTCCCAGGCCCCTGATCCTAAAATAGTTTGGTTTCCTCTCACCTCTATTTAAGTAAAGGTAGATGTACGTATACCTTTTCTTCCTTAAGATTTCTAACTTTGGAATACCTAGGGTGAAAGATAAATGTGTTTACAATTTATGCAGGTTCTGCCAACTATCCCCCAACAGGCTGTACAGTTCATATCACGAGTAGAAAATCCAGGTGAGTACTTCCTCCCCTTGTCAATGTTGGGTCTCAACAATCCCTTCAGATTAAATGTGATACCTTGGTATTTTAACTTCCATTTGTATGATAGGTTGTACTAATTTATATGGGAGTCTCCAGCTAGTACCATTTATTTCACTAAAGAAAAAAAAAAAAGAGACATTAGCTGGGCTCGGTGGTGCATGCCTGTAATCCCAAAAACCTGGGAGGCTGAAGGAGGAGGATTGCAAGTTCAAGACCAGAGGCAGCCTGCATAACTTAATGAGACTCTGCCTCTAAATGCAAAAGGGATTGGGAGTGTGTAACAGTGGTAGAGCACTTGCCTAGCATGTGTGAGGTCTGGGGTCCAGGACTGAATTCAAAAAATAATGATAATAAAAATAAATAAATAAATAGTTAATAAAAGACCTCCTTTAATCTGATTATGAAAACCAGCCTCAATGTACTCAACGTAGAGAGAACAGTCACTGTAAAGGCTGGAGAAGTGGGTGCCCTCCATGCTGAGGCCATGTTGTGTCATGGGCCCTCAATGCTGAAAAATGAAGACGCATTGCCATACAACCCTATCTCTGAACATGTCTGGTTTTGGTTGTATCTTTTGCAGCTCCAAAGACTGACCCCAGGGACTGGCACATGCTAGGCAAGTACTCTGCCACTGAGCTTACATCCCCAGCCCTTCTCCAAGTGTCTTCTAAGGATCATGAATTAAATATAGTCAGCAAAATATTGTTTGAAGGGTCAAAGATGAAAAAGAAGGCTAACTGTCCAGGCCTGGAGGGTGAGTCAGTATCTGAGTATCTGTAGCTCCCCCTCATGCCCCAACACCACGGCCATGCAAGGCCACTCTGAGTGGGAGTGGGCATGAGTACTGGCCTCACGTCCTAGTGCAGGCCACACCCAGGGGCCTGTCCCTGGAAAAGGACACTGAACATCAGGGTGAGATAAATAATTATGCAGTGGAACTGTTAAAAGCAGCTACATCTGGGGAGGAGAGAGGGGACAGGAACTACTGTCACCCTCTAGGTAATTCATTCTTTGTATTACTTGAAGCCGTTTGGTAAGCTTTGGACATCTTTGCAATCAGAAAAGAGCCATCATTTTAAAAATTTGTCTGAAAAACGTACACTGACATGAGAGGTGTTCACATTCAAGAGACGCTGCTGAACAGCCATGTTTACTTCAATATGCAGAGGATGTGGGGTTTGCATAAATGACCCCATCTATTAGATACTGAGGGTGCCAAAAATGTATAAAATGACTTCATTTACTAAACACTGGGGGCGCCAAAGAATGTATACATGTTGTTGTTGTTGTTAGGTGCCATCGAGTCGAGTCCGACTCATAGTGACCCTCATAGGGTTTTCAATGGCTGACTGTTTCAGGATTGCCTTGGGAGTGGGTTGCCACCTCCTCCTGTTTTTGCGGTCCTGGGAATTGAACTCAGGACCTCAGAGACTGCAGCTGTGCACTCTACCAGCTGAGCTAAATCCTAGCCCAATGTATACATATTGGATGCCAAAAAAGGTATAAACATTTTAAGAGATGCAATCTATGTATTACTCATCAAAGCTGAATTACGGTAGCAACGTGTAGCACAACATTCGCTTAAAATATGGCAGCAACCAAACAAATATCATTGCTGCCATGGGACACGCAAGACAGTCAAAGAAAAAGGTGAAAGTGCGGTTGTTGTTCCAGGAGCACAAGACCATTTTGAAGTATTCGAAATTTGAGAATGTCGTGGAAGTACAAGGACAATGGAGGTCTGAGTACAAAACAATCTCCAACACGCCTAATAATTGTATGCATTCATAGTGAGTCTTACACAGCAACAAGTCCTGCTTCTGCTGTGGTGACCACTTTGAACACTTGTTACTGTTGTTAGGTGCCAGTTGAGTCCAACTTATACCGACCCTGTGTACAACAGACGGGAACGCTTTCCAATTCTGTGCCAGGCACACGATCTTATTTATAAACCCATTGTTGCAGACACTGTGTCAATCCATCTGGTGGAGGGTTTTCCTTTTTTCTGCTGACCTGCCACTCTCCCAAACATGATGTCTTTCTCCAGGGATTGGTCTCTCCTGACTACATGTCAGAAATGTGTAAGATGCAGTCTAGCCATCCTTGTTTCCAAGGAGCACTCTGGTTGCACTTCTTCTAGGACAGATCTGTTGGTTCTTTTGGCCATCCATAGTATATTCAACAGTCATCTCCAGCACCATAATTCAAAAGCATCAATTCTTTTCCTTTCTCCCTTGTTCAATGTCCAGCTTTCCCAACCATATGACGCAATTGAAAATACCATGGTATGAGTCAGACGCACCTTCATCTTCAATGTGACATCTTTACTTTTCAATACTCGAAAGAGATCTTTTGCCATAGCTTTTCCTAGAGCAATACGCCTTTTCATTTCTTGACTGCTGCTTCTACGGGTATTGATTATAGAACCAAGCAAAGCAAAATCTTGGACAACCTCAATCTTTTCTCCATTTTTGTGAAGTTGCACACTGACCTAGTCATAAGGATTTTTGTTTTGTTGATGTTTAGTCGCAACCCATATTGAAGGCTATGATCTTTGATCTTCATCAGTAAATGTTTTAAATCCTCTTCACTTTCAGCAAGCAGAGTTGTGTAATCTGCATAACGCAGGTTATTAATGAGTCTTCCTCCAATCCTAATGCTGCATTCTTCCTCATAAAGTCCAGCTTCTCGGATTATTTTCTCAGCTTATGCACTGAAGAGATATAGTGAAAGTATACACCCCTGATGCACACCTTTCTCAACTTTAAACCAGGCAGTGTTTCCTTGGTCTATTCGAACAACTGCCTCCTGATTCATGTACAGATTTCTCATGAGTACAATTAGGTGCTCTGGTATTCCCATTTTCCGAAGTGTTATCCATAATTTGTTATGATCCACACAGTCAAATGCCTTTGCATAGTCAATAAAACATAGACATCTTTTTGATATTCTCTGCTTTCAGCTAATATCCACCTGACATTAGCAATGATGTCCCTGGTTCCCCACCCTCTTCTGAATCCCGCTTGATTTTCCAGTAATTCCCTGTCTATATACTGCTGCAGTTGCTTTGAGCACTTACAACCACAGAAATCAAACACAACCTGTACGATCTTTTCATTTATCAGTACTGGGTGCTTAAACTCAGGGCCTCTCGTATGCTAGGCATGTGTTCGACCATTGAGCCATTCTTTATTTTGCGACAGGGTCTCACTAAATTGTGCAGACTGCCTCTGGCCTCAAACTTTTGATCCTCTTGCCTCAGCCTCCTGAGTCACTAGGATTATAGGCATCCACCACAGTGCCCGGCTGTATTCATCTTTTGTTATCGGGTTATATTGAGTGTTACAATTATAACACATTTTTTTTTCCTTTCTAAAACGTGTGTACAAGTTTTTGGCACCCTCTGTATGTACACACAGACTAAAATTCAGAAAAACAGACATCCAGTGCTAACAGTGGCTATCTCTGGGTGGTAGGATTACGTTCTTTGTATCTATAATTGTTCTATGGTAAAAAAAATTATTACTTTTATAATAAAAACAGTTATTAGAAATAATATGCCCCCAGCAGAGTGGTATTGGGCAGAAGGGCGGAGGAGATAGCACAGTCAAGGCCCTATGTGGAGCGGAGAGGCGGGGGTGGGGTGGCTGTGAGTAATGGACTGCTGGCCTGGCGGGGCCAGGTTCTGGGGATCCTGTGTGCAGGTCCAGGAATCTGGGAGTGCTGCCGTGGGAAGGTGAAGTGGGGTGGGAAGGAACTGAATGGGTGGGACCCAGGGGGTGGGAAAGGGGTGGCTGGGCAAGCATGCGGGCCATGGTGGGCAGGGGGCTCACCGTCACCTCCTGGTAGGATTCCATGCCATTCAGCACCACCTGGATGACCTGCCGGCGCAGCTTGACACTCTGCTCTGAGCGGTACTCGGAATTGGTCAGGTAGAAGAGGGCGGCGCTGCCCGTCACTTGAATGTTCTTGTCATACTTGTGGCACTTGAGGGCCGTGATAACCAGCTGTGTGGAGACAGGGTGGGGGCTTGGGCTCAACGTGCTGACGGGCCGAGCGGGGCAAGCGTGGGCTCGGCGAGGGGCGTGGGCAGGCCCTGCGGGGCAGGCTGCCCTGGTCTTGCTCTCCTAGGGCGGATGCAGGGCCTGGGCGGGGCCTGAGTGAGGCCCTAGGGAAGCAAGCTGGCCTGCCGGGATGGGCTGGGGTTCACAAGGGAGGGCTGCCTGCTCCCTGGGAACGGGGCTGTGGCTTAGCCAAGTCCAGCACTCCCCAAGCAGGGACAGCCGGGAGCCCGAGGGCCCAAGGTGGGGGCTGACCTTCAAGGCCCGCAGCAGCTGGTTGCAGCGCTCGATGCGCGCGATGTCAAAGAGCAGGTTGATGGCTCTCGAGGTGATCTCGGGCCGGTGTTCCGTGTAGGCCTCGATGGCGTTCAGCACCTGCTCCTCATTTTTGTCACCACTTACCTGGGGAGGGAGGGGACACACTCAGGATGACCCAGAAGAGGCCAGAGGGTGGGCTGCTTCCCGCTCCTCTGTCCCCCTTTCCCTCCCGCCTCCCGCCTCTCACTTTGTAGGCCGGAATGTGCGTGAGGCGGCACAGGGAGGTCTCAAAGAGCCCGAGGAACTGCAGGGGCCTCTTCAGAGCCCGGAAAGGCATGATGCTGCTCTTGGAAGGCTCGATGCTGTGGAAAGAGCAGGCCGGGATCAGTGGCTTAAGGCTGGGCCTGACGGGGCTCCCCTGGGGTGGGATAGGAATTTACTTGATGCTCTTTCCTCCAGGGCCTCGAGACTCAGCTTTTTTTTTTTTTTTCCTTGCAGTACCTGGGGGCTGAATTTGGGGCCTTGCACATCCTTGGCAACTGCTCTGCCACTGAGCTGCACCCCCAGCCCATTTTTTATTTTTTATCTTGAGAGAGGGTCTTCCTAAGTTACACTGGGTGCCTCTGGGCTAGACCTGTGATCCTCCTGCCTCAGCCTCCCAAGTTGCTGGGATTATAGGCGTGTGGCACTGTGCCCAACTTCTCCTCTTTTTTTTTTTTAATTTATTTTTATTTTTACTTTTTTATGGTACTGAGGGTTGAACCCAGGGCCTCACGCTTGCATGCTCTGCAAGTACTGAACCACTGTGCTGCACCTTCAGCCCATTTTTTTTTTACTTTTTTTTTTGAGGCAGGGTCTCACTAAGTTACACAGACTGCCTTTGGTCTTGAACTTGCAATCCTCCTGCCTCTGCCTCCCGAGCTGCTGGGATTACAGGCATGTGCCACCTCGCCCGGCTGTAATTTTTTTTTTTTTTTTAAAGGGTAGCTGTCACAGAATTCACCTTTTGATGGAAGGATGACATGGTCACACAGTTGAGGAACATCTGGATTGGCTGTACTGCAACAGCCATCTTTGGAAAACACTGTCTGCCATTCTAGTAAGGATATGTTGCTAACAATCAAGAAGAGACAAGCTTATCTGGCACATCCCATTAAGGTATGACTGGGGGAAGCTTATGTCCAGTTATAGTGCCTGGTGTTGGTTGTTTTGCTTTTTGCTCTTTTTTTTTTTTTTTTTTTTTTTTTTTTTTTTTTTTTTTTTTTTTTTTTTTTTTTTTTTTTTTTTTTTTTTTTTTTTTTGAGACAGGGTATTGCTTTGTATCCCAGGCTGGCCTCAAACTTGCACTGAGGCTGCCTTAGCCTCCCGCATGCTGGAATTACAGGTGTGCACCACCATGCCCAGCTTTCAGGGGCTGAGCTTGAATCAGATGTCACCCAACAGCCTACCCTGGCACCAACCAGCCACAGCAACATCTCTCATCCTGACCTTGGTGCATGCTGGATCCTGCCTCCTCCAGCAAACCTGGAGTGGCTTTCAGGATGGCCAGATGCCACTTCTCCCCTCCTCCTTCCTGATCCTCAGGGTCACCCCAGAGCCTGCACTTCCTCCACTACAGCTTCCAGAATGACTTCTCTGTTCCCACTGGTCACACAGTCTATAGAGGGCAAGGTTTGACCTGGTTTGTTTGTTTTTCTGCAGTAGTGGGGGTTGAACCCAGGGCCTCACGCATGCTACCCAAGTGCTCTACCACCGAGCTTCACCCCCAATCCCCTTTTTCATCTTGAGACAAGGTCTCAGTTACAGAGCCTGCCTCTGGCCTTGAACTTGTGATCCTCCTGCCTCTGTCTCCCATGTTGTTGGGATTATAGGCATGCTCCACCGGACCCAGCTGTCCCCTTTTTATTTGCTATTTTGAGACAGGGTCTCACTAAGTTGTACAGGTTGCCTCTGGTCTGGATCCTGCAATCCTCCGCTTCTGCCTCAAAAATCACTGGGATTATGGGCATGTGCCACCCTGCCTGGCTCTAAGTCATTTCTTTTTGGTAGCATTTGGGAGTTGAACCCAGGGCCTCACACGTATTTTGCAAGTGCTCTATCACAGGGATGCACTCCCAGCCCACTCTTTACTTTTTGAGTCAGGGTCTCACCGAACTGCACAGGCTGCCTCTGGCCTTGACCTTGTGATCCTCCTTCCTCTGCCTCCTAAATTGCCCGGATTACAGGCGCACAGCACTGCTCCCGGCTTCTAACTGGCTTCTTATCTCTGGCACCCAGCACAGTACTTGGCAGAGGGGTACTTGATTAGTGCTCGGCAAATGACACCCTACCAGCAGCCACTCCAGTGGCGGCCAGTCCCCACCTGGTCTGCCCCGCCTCCTCGTCCATCTTGGAGATGCTGCAGTTCTCCAGGATCATGTGGCCAGAGATGTCCAGGGATAGCAGGTTCCCTAGCTTTTGCACGAAGAGGCTCAGGACCTTCCGAGTCAGCTTGAACTTGTAGTAGCTGGAGAGGCGGTCTCGGGAGATGTCCAGGTGCCTGGAGAGGGGAAGGGGCTGCAGGTCAGGGTCCTGTTCCTTCAGTCCACAGCAAGGGAGGACTCAGGCCTGCCACCAGGCTCCCAGGCACTCTGAGAGGAAGCCCTGCTGGACCTCCGTGCCCTCAGTGGCCCTCCTCCAGCTGACACACTGGCTTTAGAGCGTCCAGTCACTTCGTGTCCACCCTCCGCCTGGCCAGGGGCTGCTGAGCCCTCCGGGATAGACGACACTCCTGTCCCTTGCTCCCTGCCCGCCCCACCCACACCGGCCTGTGGCTCACCGCAGCTTGTGGAGCTGGACGATGACGCGGATGTGGTCATCCGAAAGGTCCATGTTGTAGAGTACGAGGGACACCAGGCTGTCCTTCCACTGCGTCAGGAAGGCTGCGTCGCTTGTCTGAATGCCTGAGAGGTCCAAGGCGGCCAGCGAGTTGAGCGGCCGCAGCAGCGACTCCACGGGGACCCCGTCGATCATGCGGCCCAGGTTGAGGAAGCGCAGGCGGCTGAAGCCCTCGAAGGTGAAGTCCTTGACCAGCACCTGGCAGGTGGGGTTGACGAGGCACTCATCCTCACAGCCCCCCGGGTTCTCCTCCTCGTAGAAGATGTTGGCGCAGCCGAACAGGCTCAGGGACACCAGGGTGTGGCTGAAGCTCCGCAGCGTCTGCAGGCTCTTGGCAGACAGCTTCTCGCAGTTGGTCAGGTACAGCTCCACCAGGTCCTAGGGGCGGGCACAGTGCGTCGGCATCACTGGCCGCCCCGCCTAGGCCCTTGCCCGGGTCCTCAGGCAGCTGGGAGGGCTCTGCACGGCTTGGGGAGCGCTGCGGAACCCGGAGCTGGTGTGCTCAAGGCGAGCGGCCCTGCTGGGCCCGGCAACGCTCCTCTCACCTGCTTGCGAATGGCCTCCAGGTCCTGGTCCTGGACCAAGTCCTCCCGGAGGTGGATCCGTGTGAGGCGAGTGCTTCGGGGGTCCGAGAAGAGGCTGAAGAAGCTCTCGTGTGGCTCAAAAGTGCAGGCGGCGTTGACCAGCTCCACGTACCTGGGGGAGAAGCAAGCCTGCCCTGAGGAGGGCGCGGGAGCCTGGGCCTCCCTCCGTGGAGCCTGTGCAAATCGCCACCCATGACCCCACCCAAACGCTGCCTGGTTGGATCCTCACTGTGTGACGGGTGAGACAAAGGGTGCCCAGGAACCAGGAATCGAAAGGTTGCTGTCAGGGTGACATCCCGGTGTCACAGGGGCCTCTTATCAATGGCAAATCCAGAGCCCTCTCCCCCAGAAGCTGAGGTGCTCTCCTGACAGACAGACACCTGGGCCTCCTCTCCAGGGGCACAGACTGTCACCGTCCACCTGCCCTGCAGCAGCGACAACCCCACTGCCAGGCCATGCTTGTCAACTTCTTTAAGCTGGCTTCTGGTTCCTTATCAGCCCCTTCCAGGACCTTTCATTTGGAACGCCCAGCTGGGTGCCAGGCACAGGGTGAGCCCTCAATGGAACTCTGCAGAGATACCGGTGCCTACAGGAAGCCTGAGCGGCCAGAAAGGCTCTGGAGCCCAGCACTCTCAAATCTCAACCTTGGCTGGGCTGCTCCCTGCCTGGACCACGTCACATAAGTAACTGACTGGCCCAGGACCTCAGTCAGTCTGTCTGTCTGTCCGTCCGTCCTTCCTCCCTCCCTTCCTTCTTTCCTTCTTGTTCAGTTAGAGGGGTTGAACCTAGGGCCTCACACATGCTAGGCAAGTGCTCTACTACTGAGGTGCACCCCCAGCCCATTTTTCAAATTTTTTATTTTGGACAAGGTCTTGATAAGTTGTGCAGGCTTCCTCTGGCCTTAAACTTGCGGTCCTCCTCCTTCAGCCTCTGGAGTGCTGGGATTGGAGGTACGTGCACAGCACCCAGTCTGCCTCTTCATCTGTGAAGTGAACGTAACTTTGGCCTGCAATGTGTCCAGCCTCATGCCTGACCCACATCAAATGCTCATGACGTTACTACAAGTCCTTCGCTCTGCACAGTCGCCACCTTGCTCAGCAACACTTTTCTCTAATGTTTTCTCTTTGGCACAGCTGGACCGAACTCCTCGTGTTCAGGGAATGGACACAGATCGTGCTTCTAGGGCCTCCTAGCAGTGGGGAGTCCTCTGGAGGGGCTGCATAAACATCTTGATGATTCGCTCTCTGGTCACAGGCCCACTATTCTGGCCCTGGCATGCATATAAATGCATATGTGCCCATGCGCCCTTACTTCACAGGTGCAGGCATGTGAGTGGGCATGACGTGCACAGTGGGCACAGCACATAACTCCTTCACTGTCATGCAGGTTTTTTTCTTCTTTTTCAGGTACGGGGGGTTGAACCCAGGGCCTCGCGCTTGCATGCTTTGCAAGTGCTGGACCACTGAGCTGCATCTTCAGCCCATTTTTTTTACTTTTTGATACAGGATCTCGCTAAGTTACACACACTGCCTCTGGTCTTGAACTTGCGATCCTCCTGCCTCCACCTCCCAAGCCGCTGGGATTACACGCGTGCTCCCCCGTGCCCAGCTGTCACGCAGGTTTTTGTAGCATTTCATCCCTAAATGCACGCAGGCAGCCTCACACTTGAACACGCTTTCTGCTACATAAGCCCCAGGGTACACACATTCACACCCCCTGTACGCACATACCAACACGCACGCGCATGTGACTATTCTAATGGGTACTCTACTGGTCTCCAGCCCCCACCACACCCTGTGCACATGCTCCCTCACACGTCCACATCCACAGCCAGCCCCTCCCCGAGGGCCCACTCTGCACACACTCCCACCTCCTCGCACACACGCATGCTAAGACCCTGCCCACGCCCCAGCCTTGGGATCTGCTCACTCATTGACCAGCCGGTCACAGATCTCGCTGGGCAAGAAGATGTCTGGGTGCAGCCGTAGGGTCTCCTTGTCCAGCAGGTAGCCCAGGGTGCCATCCAGGTTGCGCAGGCAGAAGTCGGTACAGAGGGCCATCAGGGACTCGGGCGTGTCAGATGCCATGTTGGTGGCAGGCAGGTGGCCACTCCAGGACACAGGCCCCCAAGGGCAACAGTGACTCTTTAGCACTCACGGGACCATTGGCAGAGCCACAGCCTGGCGAAAGAGAAGGACACTAAGTGAGCCACAGATAAGAGCCAAAACTACTGGCTGCCTTGTGTCTACGCTTTGAGTAGGGAAACTGAGGCCCTGGGTATCACATTCAAATTAGCGGCTTAGAAGGGCCCAGCCCAAGACTCCTGTCCCTTTTCTTGTCTGCCTCTTCCGTGTGCTTCTCTCTATGATCTGACTGCAAAGAACAGGGGTCCTTGCCCAAGCACTTCTTTGCCCTCACAATGCCCAGGGACAGACATACGTGTGCTGGGGACCCACTGGTTGCGTGGGGATAACAGGCACTTTCACCACCTGCTTCTCACCAGCTGAGTAGCAACAGTGAGGTGTCCCTGGTTGCACAGTCCCACCTGACCTGTGGACAGTTACCATGGGTGAGTCCTTAGTGTGCACCAGGGCTTTACACACACACACACACACACACAACCAACCTTCATAGTGTGACTTAAAATGAAGGGCTGGGGCCATAGCTCAGGGGTAGAGCACTCACCCAGCATGTGCAAGGCCCAGGGTTTGATCCCCAGTGCTATCAGGAAAAACACAAAAAACAAAAAACTCCGAGATGGGCACCGAGGTGCCCACCTATAATTCCAGTGACACAGGAGGAGGAGGCAGGAGGATTATGAGTTCAAGCCCAGGGCAGCCTGTGCAATTCAGCAAGATCCTCTATCAAAATAAAAAATAAACAAGAGGCCTGGGGAAAATGTAGTGGAAGAACATGGAGTGGAGCCCTGGGGTCAATCCCACAGTATTGCAAACAAACAAACAAACAAACAAAATGAAAAGAAAGGCGGCTCCTACTTATACATGAATGTTCATGGCAGCATTATTTGTAATAGCTGAAAAGTGAAAACAGCCCAAATGCCTTCTAATTGATGAATGGATAAAGAAAATGTGGCTCATCCACAAAAGGCTGAATACTACTGAGCCATCAAAAAGTTGAATATTGGCGGGCATGGTGGTGCACATCTGTAATCTTAGAGACTCAAGTGAAGGCAGAAGGATGGCAAGATTGAGGCCAGAGGCAGCCTATGTAACTTAGTGAGACCCCGTCTCAAGATAAAAAATTTTAAAATGGACTGAGAGGAGCAGCTCAGTGGTAGAGCACTTGCAAAGTATGGGCAAAGCCCTGGGCTCAACCCCAAGTACTGAAAAAAAAAAAAAAGGTTGAATGTTATTCAACCACAAAAAGTACTGATATGGTATCGGACCTGGAAAACATTACACTAAGTTAAAGAAACCTGCTACAAAAGGTCACATATCATATGATTCCATTAATTTGAAATGTCCATACAGAACAGGCAAATGTGTAGAGACAGAAGTAGAGTAGCAGACCGGGCGTGGTGGCACACACTTGTAATCCCAGGACATGGGAAGCTAAGGCAAGAGGATCAACATGAGTCCTTGAGTGTGAGTTCAAGGCCAGCCTTGTCTACATTATGAGTCTCAGGCCAGCCTGGGCTACACAGAGAGACCCTGTCTCAAATAAAATAAAACCAAAATGAATAATAATAATAATAATAATAATAATAATAATAATAATACAAAAAAACAGGAAATAGATTAACATTAGGGGAAATGGGGAGTGACTGGTAGGGTACAAGGTCTCTCTGGGGGACAATGAAAATGTCCTAAAATTGACTGTGGTGCTGGGTGCACCCTCTGTGACTGTTGTAAAGACCACTGAACTGTACACATTAAATTGGTGGATTGTGTACCATGTGAATTGCCTTTCAAGCTGTTATTTAAAAAGTACTCCTGCAATTCTAGCACTTGGGAGGTGGAGGCCAGCCTGGGCTACATACTAAGTTCCAGGCCAGCCTCAAAACCTTAGTGAGAAAGAAGAAGGAGGAGGAGAAGGAGGAGATGAAGCAGGAGGAGGAGAAGGAGAAGGAGAAGGAGGAGAAGGAGAAGGAGGAGAAAGAAGAGGAGGAAGAAGAAGAGGAAGAAGAGGAGGAAGAGGAGGAGGAAGAGGAGGAAGAAGAGGAAGAGGAGAGGAAGAAGTAGAATAGGAGGAAGATGAGGAAAAGGAGGAAGTAGAGGAAGAGAAGGAAGATGAGGAAGAGGAGGAGGAAGAAGAGAAGGAAGAGGAGGAAGAAGAAGAGGAGGAGGAGGGGAAAGCAAAGAGCAAAGGCTCTGTTTGGTCTGTAGCACAAAGAAGAAGAGGGGCTGGAGCACAGTTCAGGGGTAGAGCGCATGCTTAGTATGGGGAAGTTTCATCCCTAGCACCATCCCCTCCCCACAAAAAAATAAAAAGAAAAAAAAAAAAAAGGGAAGGCTCCTGCTAGCTTCACGACCTTGGGGCAGGTATAAGATTTCTCTCTCCTTCTCTCTCTTTTATATTTGTATATATTTATATTTATATTTTTTCGGTACTAAGTGGTTGAATCCAGTGCCTCATGCATCCTAAGCAAGGCTGTAACCACGGAGCTGCACTCCAGCCCCTTTTCTATTTTTTCATTTTAATTTATTTTGAGACAGGGTTTCACCAGGTTGTGCAGGCTCTCTCTGGTCTCAAACATGCGCCCCTCCTGCCTCAGCCTCCTGAATAGCTGGGAATATAGGTGTGCGCCATGGTGCTCAGAAAAGTTTCGTGACAGGGCTCCAAAAAATGTTAGCCGCACGGCAGAAAAAGATAAACTCATCTGCAGGGAAGTGGAGAAATTTCTGTTCATATATACACAAAAGTTCATTTGAAATACACAATAAACCTAATGTGAAAGGTAAAATAAGGCTCTGAAACAATGACAATATATTTATGATTTTAGAGTACACAATAATTTTGCGTAAAGAGAAAGAAATGGGCACACTGGCCTGTGTGTGTGTGTGGGGGGGGGGTGCATGTCTGTAATTCCAGCACTTGGGAGAAGGCTGAGGCAGGAGGTTAGCAAGTTCAAACCCAGCCTGCACAACACAGAGGAGATCTCACTGGGCGTGGGGGTGTAAGCCACAGGCTAGAAAATATTTCCAAACATAAACAAAGGATTTGTATTCAGAATATGTAATACGACTTTTACAATCAGTTTGGGAAAGAACCATCTAGCACACAATTTAAAAGTGGGCAACACACTTGAACAGGCGTTTGGCAAAGGAAGGTGGGGAAATGGATAGCTTCATTAGTATCAGGGGCATGCAAACCCAGACCACAATGAGATGCCATTTCCCACCCACCAGCTGGCTCAACTGCAAACAACCACCCAGGCAATACCAAGCATCAAGGAGGATTCGGGACCATGGGAAGTCTCCTCACTGTTGGCAGGAATATAACCTCTTGTGAATAGGGAGCGTGCATGGATAACTGTCTAACAATATTTACTAAGGATAAACAGACAGATGTATTCAAAGTTCAGCAATTCTGCTTCTAGAAACACCCAACAGAAATGCCTATGTAAGTGTGCACCAAAAGACATACACTAGAATGTTCATAGCAGCACTCTATGTAATGGCCCCAGATAGAAAACAACCTGAATGTCCACTGGCACTGGAATGAATTACAGTCTATTCATCAGTGAGCCTGCAGCTGTAGCCCTGTGTCGTCTGATACCACCAGATCTCGGAAGCCAAGCAGGGTTAGGCCTGGTTAGTACTTGGATGGGAGACCTCCTGGGAACACCAGGTACTGTAGGCTTGGGAGATGGACCTGGCAACCCACCACTGAATCTGCCACTGAAAACCCTATGAATAGCAGAGAAGCACTGACAATAGTGTTTCGCTTGTCGTATGCAGGGTAGCTGTGAGTTGGATACCAACCTGATGGCACCTAACAAACAACAACAACCTTCATCAGTGGGATACCATATGGCAATGAGAACATACAAACTATCATCAACGGCTAGGACACCTTACAACGTGTAGTGGGAAGAGCCAGGCGGAAGGGTGTACACTGAATCCATCCATTTACATATTACCCCATTAAGTTCAAAAACAGGAGATTCTAGCAGGCTCTAGGCAGCCTGTGCAATTTAGTGAGACCCTGTCTCAAAATAAAAATAAAGAGCTGGGTGTGGTGGCGCACATCTGTAATCCCAACGCTCAGGAGGCTGAGGAAGGAGGATCATGAGTTCAGGCAGAGGCAGCCTGCACAACTTAGGGGGACCCTGTCTCCAAATAAAAAATAAAATAAAAATGAAAAGGGCGTTGGGAGTGTGCAGCTCAGTGGTAGAGCGCTTGCCTAGCATGCATGAGGCCCTGGTTTCAACCCCTAGAACTGAAAACAAACAAAGAAAAATTTGCATCTGTACTGAACATGTACGGACTTTCTTCATGTCATTATTGGCTACAGGGTCAGTATGAAAAGTACTTACACAGCATTTACATTGTAGGAGACATTAGAGCAAGCCAGAGATGATTTACAGTATATGGGAAGAGGCGCATAGGTTTTATGCAAATATTATGCTATTTTTAGGTGAGGGACTTGAGCATTTATAGATTTTGGTATTCAAGAGGAGTCCTAAAAGCAATCTCCTGAGGATATTGAGGGATGGCTGTACTTCAAAACTTTCAGGGCGCTGGGGGTATAGCTCAGTGGGTAGTCATGTGTTTAGCTTGCATGAGGCCCTGTGTTCAATCCCCAGCAACCCAAAAAAGTTTTTAAAAAAGGACGGATTCAAGCCATGGTGCATGCCTGGAACCCTAGCAACCTGGGAGGCTGAGACTGGACAACTGCAAGTTCGAGGACAGAAGCAGCCTGCATAACTTATTGAGAACCTGTCTCACAATAAAAAAGTAAAAAAATGGGCTGGGGGCTGCGGCTCAGCGGTAGAGCACTTGCAAAGTATGTGCAAGGTCCTGAGTTCAACCCTCAACTATAGGGGGGGAAAAAAAGGACAGACTCTGTGGTCAGACAGATCTTTTTTGACTCTATTCCATAATTCACTTGTAATTATTTCACCTCTCCAGACCTCTCACAGGGCTGGTTGAAGTAAATAAGATAATGCTTGAAAACTCCTGAATCCCAGGCTTGACACAGACAGGTCACAGTAACTGGTGCCTCTGATTCCATCTTATGGAGGAGGAAACTAAGGCTCAGAGACAGAAGACTACTCTGTGCAGATGGGGATTTGGACTCTATCACATCATCTCTGAGAGGGTTCCAAAGCAGTGTGGGGCTCAGCATGGCCTCGCTTCTAGGGGGCCCTGTGTGCACACACGAGCCTTCCAGGCTGCCTAGGACAGGGAGCAGGGAGCCCCAGTGTGCTCCAGCCTTTACCATCAGCCAGTTCTGAGATCAAGTCTGGCACCATCGCTTACCAGCGTCAGAGCTGGCAGAAGTTGGGCAGACCCAGCTCCTAGTCTCAGTCTTGGCATTTAAGAGCAGATGACCTTGGGCAAAGAGCTTCACCTCTCTGTGCTTCAATGTCTTTTTCTTGGCACGGGGTGGGGGTGGGGGGGGGGCCAGACAAGATCTCCCTGGGTAGCCCAGGCCAGCCTCCAACTCACATCAGTCCTTCTGTCTCAGCTTCCCTAGTGCTGGGATTACAGGCGTGCACCATGCCCAGCTCAGTGACTTTTTCTCTAAAATAAGAGTAGCAAGCTGGGCATGGTACAGTAGGCCTGTAATCCTAGTACTCAAGAGGCTGAATCAGGAGGAGTGAAAGTTTGAGGCCTGGCTGGGTGTGGTGGTGCACACCTGTAATCCCAGTGATTTGGGAGACATAGGCAGGAGGATTGCAGGTTCGAGGCCAGAGGTAGCCTAAGTAACTTAGTGAGACACTGTCTTAAGATAAAAAATGAAAAATGGGCTGGGGTGCAGACTGGTGGCAGAGCACATGCAAAGTATGTGCAGGGCCCTGGGTTCAGCCCCCAGGTAAGAAAGGAAGGAAGGAAGGAAGGAAGGAAAGAAAAAGAGAAAGCAAGAAAAAGTTAGTTTACCTAATGAGTTTGAGGCCAGCCTCGGCAATTTAGTAAGATCCTGTCTCTGAAATAAGATAAAATTAAATTAAATTTTAAAAGGTTGAGGGTATAACTCAATAGTGGAGCGCTTGCCTGTGAGGCACAAGGCCTTGGATTCAATTTCCTAATAATGAAAAACTAAAATAAGATAAAATAAAATGGGAGTAACATAGTCCCCTATCCAAAACACTGTGTGAAGACTACATGGAATAATACAGAAAGGACTCAACAGAGCACCTGGCATGCAGTAATCACCCAACAAAAGACAACAGTTCTGCTGGGCATGGTGGTGCACATCTGTAATCCGTAATCCCAACTACTTGGGAGGCTGAGGCAGGAGAATTCTAAGTTTGAGGCTAGAGGCATCTGTGCAATATATCAAGACCGTTGCCTTTTTTTTTTTTTTTTTTTTTTTGAGACAAGGTCTCGCTCAATTATGCAGACTGCCTCTGGTCTTGAATTTACGATCCTCCTGCCTCTGCCTCCCGAGTTGCCCAGCTCTAAAATCCTTGTCTTCATACAAAAAACTAAAAAGGGCTGGAAATGTAGCTCAGTGGTAGAGTGCTTGCCTAGCACGTGTGAGCCCTGGGTTCAGTCCTCTGCCCCATTGTCCTCATCCCCGACCCACAGGGCCTGGGCCTTTCACCAGGCCCACTGTGCTGGCGGGCCCACTGGCATCTGGCAGGAAAGCCTGCTAAGCAGCATGGCTGGGCCCTTCCTTTGCCCTCAACACTTTCAGACCTTCCAGAGCCCAGCCCTCTCTCTCCTGCCTGGGAGACTGGAGCCAGAGCGAGCAGCAGCCGGGAGGCCCCGCCAGACTGGAACCCACAAGTCCAATCTCTTCCAGCAGTCACTCAAGGCCTCCAGAATTGGAACCAGCGTTCTGTCCCCCTTGGTCCCCTCGGACCCCCTGCTCCGGCCAGCCTGCTTCCTTCACTGGACTGGCGAGAGGCCATCGGCCCAGGTCACCTTCAGACCTTCACTTCAGGGCATTCTCTTCCAGCTGGGACCATCCAACTCCAACTAAGATGACTCCGCTTTCTGTTCTCAGTCCCGTCTCCCCCAGCTGCTCCCCCTACCCGTCATGTCCTTTCTCCAGGAAGCAGCTCCTCATGGCTGCAGCCACACTGTCTCTGAACTCTGCTCTGTCTCAGCTGACCCCGAGGTCCCACCAGCAAGGGCAGCCATCCCTGCCCTCCCAGGGGGCCCCTGCTGTGCACCCCAACAGGTGCCACCCTAAGCCAATTTCATCATCCTGCCGTCCTGACAGAAGGGAGCCCTGGGAGGGTGGAACCTGGCAGCCTTGCCTGGCACTGCTTCCCAGCTCTCGTGCACTCAGCAACTACCTGAAGAGCGCTGTGGGCCTGACAGGGAGCAAATCAGGCAAGGTCCTGGCCCCCTGGACCACTGTGGGTCAGATATCCACTGAAGAATACTCGAGTACATGCCACGTCCCTGAGACCAGGCTTCTGAGGAGAGGAGGGTTCTGAAGCTCTGGGTGCCTAACCAGGGACCCTGCCCTGGGCTGGGGAGTCACCGCAGGCTTCTTTAGAAATGACATTTCGCTGGGTGTGGTGGCACAGGCCAGTGATCCCAGTGACTCGGGAGGCAGAGGCAGGAGGATTGCAAGTTTGAGACCAGAGGCGGTCTGTGTAATTTAGTGAGAACCTGTCTCAAAAAAAAAAAAAAAAAAAGAAAAAAAGACATTTCATTTGAGACCCCAAAGATGAGTTGTGGCTAACTCCGGAGGAGGAGAGAGAAGGGACAAGTATTCTGAGAAGAAGGATAAGATGTGCACAGGCCAAATAGAAGGAGGTGTTGGCGACACTGGCACCATGGGCCCAGGTCGAGGGCTGCTGGCTAAATAAACATAGGTAGCACTGGCCACCCAACACAGGAGCGTTTCACCCAAAGCCTGTGGCAGGAGCAGGGAAGGACGCCCAGGCTGTGAGCCCCCAAGGCCAGGCATGGGCAATGCGAGAGAGCTGCTGGAGGCTGGAGCCCAGGCACCGAGGCAGCAGCTCTGCCCTAGCCCTGCTCCCCAGGGGCAGGAAGCACCACCACGTCAGCCGCGCAGGTCACCAAAGGCTCCCAAAAGACAAACTGGGCAGACGGCACCATCTGCTAACCTCCCTCGGGGGCCGATGCTGCTGCAGGATGAAGGAGCCACCTTCCTGTTGGAAGCAAGGCCCAGAGGCCCAGGGGCTGGAACACCCTGCCCCCTCCCGCCGCAGGCCTGGCACCTGCCAGGGGCAGCTATCTCTATCGGCCCCCCCTTGGGGACTCAGGGATCTTCATCCTCATGGCAGGCTCTGGCCATCTGGAGTGCTGGCAACTGCGGACAGAAGGGACTCTGACTTTGACAGACTACCGCGTAGAGTCGCTATGAGTCACACCCGACTCAACAGCCACATGGGAGAATCCAGCGCCTGTGTCCATCCCTTTCCTTGCAGGGGCTCTATAACTGGCCCTGTGTGGGGCTGAGGACCTCCTGGGGGAGGGGCAGTGGGCAAACAGAAGGAGACAACAGGAACAGCTCGAGTGGCCTCCACCCCCTCCACGTTGGTGCTTCTGGACTGGCACGAAGCTCCTGCCCGGCCTCCCTTCCTCTGGTCCCTTATCTGAGCAACACAATGGCAATGGCACGCCACAGTAGTACTGGTAGCGAACAGCTCCTCTGCATAACAATTTGTCCATGACCCTCCCCCAGCCTGCCAGCGCTGGAGCTGGGAGGACAGGCTGTCAGCCTGCACCCACGCCCACAGTCTCGGTGCCTACTTGCGCCTGGCATTTAGCAGAACAAAGGTTTTGCTGCTGCTGGAATTACATCCTCATGGCGCCCCAGGAAGAGACGGCCAGCCCACTGGCTCACAGAGACCGAGGCACACACTGATAGGGAGCTTGTCTGAGGTCTCAAAACTCAGAGTGGGACACAAACCTAAGTCACTCCCAAGCTCCTCGCTCACCAAGTGCTCTTCAGTCCATCCAGCCAACTAGCCAAGGGAGGGGACAGACAACAGAAGTCCCAGGAGGGAGCAAGGGACCCCACCAGCATCCTGACACCCGGGGCACAGAGAGGCTGGGGAGCAAGGAGCTCTGAGCCTTGGAGCAGTGCCCACCCTGTGAAATATTAACCCATGAGCGGGGGGGGGGGGGGGGGGGGCCCCC
>VMDO01001646.1:39662-78792 GCA_007922755.1 Pedetes capensis | reverse complement strand
ACAGGCGTGCGCCACCACACCTGGCAAATTATTGTTTTACTTTTTGAGACAGGGTCTCGTTAAGTTACGCAGACTGCCTCTGGTCTCAAACTTGTGATCCTCCTGCCTCCGCCTCCCGAGCTGCTGGGATTACAGGCGTGCGCCACTGCACCTGTCTCTTTTTTTTTTTTTTTTGAGACAGGATCTCGCTGTATAGCCCAGGCCGGCCTCAACCTCATGATTCTCTTGCCTTGTCCTCCCCAGTGCAGGAATTACAACTGTGCACCACCATACCAGGCCCATCTTTTTTTTTTTTAAGGTACTGGTTGATCCTTGGGCCTGTGCACACTTTGCAGGCGCTCTACCGCTGAACTTCATAACCTACCTCTTTTTTACTTTTTATTTTGAGATAGAGTCTCACTGAGTTACTCAGGCTGCCTCTGGTCTCAAAGTTGTGAAACTTCTGCCTCCGCCTCCCGAGTTGCTGGGATCACACATGCGTGCCACCGTGGCCGGCTTAAATGTCATTTTGTTTGTTTGCTATTTTGCGGTGCTGGAGATAGAACCCGGTGCCCCCTGCATGCTAGGCAATTGCTCTACCACCATACCACACCCCTAGCCTCAGCCGTGGTCAACTGAGGAAGGTGCTAGGATCGTACAGTTTGAGAGAGCAGAGGAGGAGGCTGTAGACTGGAGGAAGCCTCAGGTGTCCTCCAGTGCTGGGGCCCTCCCTGGGTGCTTGACAGTGGGGGACATGGAGCTGGGCTGGCCTGGGCCCATCCTCCAAGGACAGGGTTGACACTGAAAGCATTGAGTGTGACTTGAGGAGGCCTGATGGTACAGCATTCACTCACTCCCTCATTCATTCAGCAACGCTTAGTGAACAGAGGCTGCACAGGAAGTGGAATGGCCTCTGCCGGCAGGGTGTGCTTGCAGCCAGCCCCAAGGCTTGATGCAGGCTGTGCGGCGAGAAGGCGATCCAGAGGCCACCTGGGAGGTGCTGGGAAGGCCTGTGCGGTTTCCTCTGAGTGGCCCGAAGGCAGGCCGGACCACCGCCGACCCGGTGGTGGATTGTTGGCGGGAGGCCACCGCCCAGGCCTCCCGGTTGGGGTCTCCCCTGGGGCCCTGGCCAGCGCAGCTTTTCTCCCCACAGCCCCTCAACCCCAACCCTGACAGCCGGTGGAACACATACTTCAAGGACAACGAGGTGCTGCTGCAGATCGACAAGGACGTCCGGTAAGAGGCCCGCGGGGGCTGGCTCCTGCTGGTGGCCTCCCGGGGTGTGGGAGAGGGCTCTGGAGCCTGTTCACCTAGTTGCCGTTACAGCTCTGCCAGTTCTTAGCTGTGTGACCTTGGGCAAGTGTCTCAGGCTCCCTGAGCGTGAGTGCTGCTTCATCTCGAAGGACGAGTGAGATAGTTGAAGGTTAAGGGGACAGAGCAGGGCAGCGTGGGGGTTTTGTCTCCATAGGTAAGTCAAAGATAAGGCTATCTGAAATCACCAGGTAGCCATGGAGGAAGGTCCCAGGAGCCCCTCCTGCTCTGTTCCCAGCAGCCGGTCTACATGCTCTGGGCACTTACTCCTTGGTAGATGAGACCATCTCTCTTGCTCCACGACCCTCTCACATTTCCTAGGGGAAGCACTCAGGGCCTGGGTTGGGCTGCACTGACACATGCCAGGGGCACCTCAGCGGGCTGCCTTTCCAGGGATGCCAGTGTACCACTGTGCCAGCTGAGGAGGGTCAGGGAGAAACATGGCCACGGGGGCCTTCCGGTTTCTGTCGGGGGAGAGAGACTCAACCCTTCCACAGATAGGTAATCGTAAATATCGTAAGTGCCACAGAGGAAAAAAAGCGGTGTTCTGAGAGAATAGAGGAGTGACTCATCACGGTGCTGGAAGGATGGGGAGGGTGGGGAGCCCCGGAGATGCGTGGAGAGCCTTCTAGGCCAATGGAAGGGCTGTGAGCGCGCCCCGCAGCGTGGGAAGAAGGTGCGAGGCAAGGTGAAGTTGGGAAGAATGGCTTCCTCGCCCTCACCTTCCTTGCCTTCTGGGTGCTGCTCCTCTGCCTGTCCCTCTTTCAGAGAGTCGTATGGGGCTTCAGGACATGGGGGCTCTTGCCACCTTTGGTCCCTGGCTGACATTGGTGCGGCCTGTACACCTAAGGAGTTCTAATGACCAAGTTTAAGTGACAAGCCTCGCCTGGCAGCCCTTCTAGGGAGGGACTGTTCACGTAGTTTCTGTTACAGCTCTGCCAGCTCTTAGCTGTGTGACCTTGGGCAAGCGTCTCAGGCTCCCTGAGCATGAGTGCTAACTTCATCTCGAAGGAGGAGTGAGATAGTTGAAGGTTAAGGGAGGGAATCTCTCTCACACCGTGGCGATTGTGGCGTGACGACTGTGTTTCTAGAGGACAGTGCTGTGTGTAAGGAGACTGAAAAATGTGCAAGGACTGTGCCTGATCGTGGTCTAGAACAGGCGTGTCCACCCTGCGGCCCACAGGTCACATGTCGCCCAGGATAGCTACTAATGTAGCCCCGCAACACCTATCATCGTATGTTCTTTAGCCTTGATTTTCTTTGTGATACCTCTGGCTATGTATGTGCGCTCAGGACACTATATAAACTAGGGACAGCCTAGGACAATTCCTCCCATTCTCTGTGGCCCACGGGAGCCCGAAGGTTGGTCCCCTTGTTGTACAGATGGCCTCCCCACTGCTTTTCCTCTCGCTGTGACTTGTGCGCCCGTTCCTGTCTGCCGAGGGGGTTCTGTTGGACGGTGTGCTTAACCAAGCCAGTTTCCCTGGTGGACGGCACACTTAGTTAACGTCCTTGCACATACACATGTATGTGTATTTAAAAAATCTTCTGTGTGTGTGTGTTGGAGGCTGAACATAGGGCCTTATCCCTTATAAATATTAGACAAAGTGCCGGATGCGGTGGCGCACGCCTGTACTCCCAGCGGCTCGGGAGGCGGAGGCGGGAGGATCGCAAGTTTGAGACCAGAGGCAGTCTGTGTAACTTAGCGAGACCCTGTCTCAAAAAGTAAGAAAAATGGGCTGGGGGTGCAGCTCAGTGGTCCAGCACTTGCAAAGCATGCAGGCTTGAGGCCCTGGGTTCAACCGCAAGAAATAAATAAATAATTATTAGACAAATATCTGTGTATTTTGCAATAGTGAATTGTTTTTCTTTTTCTTTTTTTTCTTTTCTTTGGCAGCACTAAGGGTTGAACCCAGGGCCTCGTACATACTAGCCAAGTGCTCTCATCGCTGAGCTGCACCTCTAGCCCCTTTTTTATTTTGATACAGGGTCTGGCTAAGTTGGGCCAACTACCTCTGGCCTCAAACTTGCGATCCTCCTACCTCAGACTCCTGAGTGGCTGAGATTACAGGAGTGCGCCCCCGTGCTTGGCTCAGTGCTGGGTTTTCAAGCCAGGGTCTGGTGCCTGCTAGGCAAGTGTTCTACCAGTGATCCTATATCCTCAGTCCCTAGACACATATTTTTGACGTGGGAGGATGCTTATGGTGAGATTGCTTGACCATAAAGACACTCAAAAAACAGTGTGTGTGTATCTCTTGCCAAACACATATAAAATATGAGTATATATACATATTTATATATATAATGAGTTGTTGTTAGGTGCCATTGAGTCGGTGTCCAACTCATAGCAACCCTCATAGGGTTTTCAATGGCTGACTGTTTCGGGATTGCCTTGGGAGTGGATTGCCAGGTCCTTCTCCCATTTTTGCGGTGCTGGGAATTGAACTCGGGGCCTCAGAGACTGCAGCGCAGTGCTCTACCCACTGAGCTAAATCCCAGCCCCCTGTAATGAGTAGTACCTTTTTAAATACCACTTTTGATAAGATGTTATTAAAATTAAAAACAAATGAATGAGGCTGAGGGTGGGGCTCCCTGGCAGAGCTCTTGCCTAGCATGCACTATGTCCTAGGTTTAACTCCCAGCAGTGCGGAAGAACAAAACAAAACTGCTTCTGGGGACACCTGGGGCTGCCCAGCTGGACCCTCCACTCTGAGTGACAGTGTTCTCTTCTGTTCCTTCTTGACAGGCGGCTATGCCCAGATATCTCCTTCTTCCAGAGGGCCACCGAGTACCCCTGCCTCCTCATCCTGGACCCCCAGAATGAGTTTGAGACTCTTCGGAAGCGGGTGGAACAGACAACGCTGAAATCCCAGACAGTGGCCCGGAACCGGAGCGGAGTCACAAATGTGAGTGCTAGCAGGGGCCCCCCAGGCCACCCCTAACAGCCTTTACCTTCTTGCCTCCCTTGGACCACTGACTACAGGGCACTGGGCCCATGACCTTCTGCCCAGTCGGTCACCCAAAGCAACCTTGGTCCTGCCAGACCCAGCTTTGGGTGCTTCCAAAGGCCAGTGTCAGAGGGCCTTACCCTTCAGCTGAGTGTACTGGCTGCTAGGGGAAGTCCTGTCCTGATGACAGGTCCCACATCTAGTTGTGGGGTGGAGGTGGCTCTGAAGGAGAAGTCACAGATGTGATAGGAGCAGTGGTGGGGATGGCTGGTGGCATCTCTGAGGACACACATTCCAGGTCAGGAGCGGGCATATGGCACAGTGCTCAGCCAGGAGACAGTGTGATGTGTTCAAGGAGTGGAGGCCCGAGGAAGAGGGGAGAGAGGAAGGGCGACATGGGAGATGCTGGTGGTGATGATGAGGCGTTCGTCCACAAGGCTGGGGGACTCTGGCAACCTTCTCAGCTAGGCAGTAACTTTTTTTTTTTTTTTTTTTTTGCAGTACTGGGGGGTTGAACACAGGGCCTTGCGCCTGCATGCTCTGCAAGTGCTAGACCACTGAGCTGCACCTCAGCCCATTTTTTCTTACTTTTTTTTTGAGATAGGGTCTCGCTAAGTTACGCAGACTGCCTCTGGTCTCGAACTTGCGATCCTCCCGCCTCCGCCTCCTGAGCTGCTGGGATTACAGGCGTGCGCCACCACGCCCGGCCCAAGGCAGTAACTTCATCACATCTGCTTTGGTGAAAGATGGCCTTGGGCACTGTGGGAACATACAAATGGAAGAGGAGAGGCCACGGGGAGGTGGGGTAAACATCTAGGTGAGCGGTGGGTGGGGCTGGAGCTGGAGTGGAGCAGGGACAGATCGGGGAGACTCAGGAGACAGAATTGACAGGTCTTAGGCTGGGTGAGCCCTGCGGCTGCTCCAGCCCCAGAACTGAGCAGGTTCCTGTGCGCCTGAGCAGCTGCCTGTAGCTAAGCAGGTGGATTATCTTATTCCTTCCTTCATACCCACTGCCTCGGGACCTGGCACTGGGGCTTAGTCCCCCAGACTTGTCACTGTTCTCCATCAATGGCAAAGCCCTTCTCTGCAGCCTTCACCCAGCTGGAGACAGACAGGACTGCAGAAGCTTGTTTTCCCCAAGGGACTGATTCAGGTCAAGGTGCTCCCGGGGGCAGCAAGGGTAGATCCAACTAGCCTGGGCTCCACGTGCTTGTGACAGGGTCGGGGAGCCTGTAGGATTGCCGTGTGGTGCCTGAGGTGCCGGCTTAGCTAAATAACCACGTGGCTCACTTCGTGCTCAGCTCTCTTGCCTGGCTGCTGATCGCCCGGCTGGAGGGCCAGGCAGGGATCAGCCCAGCCGCTGCTTTCACTAGAGAGCTGGAGCTGAGGGCCAAGCTCTACCCATTGCCAGGAGGATGAAATGAGGTCATGGAGTGCAGGTTCTTGGAAAGCCAGAAGCGCTGGGCAGCCTCAGGGCCAGCACGGAATGAGAAGCATTTAATGAGTGACTGAACATTTCCTCCTCTTGAAAATGATGTGGAGAGCCGGGCGTGGTGGCGCACGCCTGTAATCCCAGCAGCTCGGGAGGTGGAGGCCGGAGGATGGCAAGTTCAAGACCAGAGGCAGTCTGCCTAATTTAGCGAGACCCTGTCTTAAAAAGTGTTAAAAAAAAAAAAAAAAAAAAGGCTGGGTGTGCAGCTCAATGGTCCAGCACTTGGAAAGCATGCAAGCGCGAATCCCTGGGTTCAACCCCCAGAACAAAAAAAAAAAAAAAAAAAAAAAAAAAAAAAAGATGTAAAGAGAAGATTCTGGGTTGCTTAGAGGATTAAGTGGAGGAATGGTCATGTAGCACTGTCTGGCACAGAGAAAGCTCTTAAGAAATGTAACTGAGGTGTGTGTGTCTCTGTGCACATAGATACCCACGTGTTTGCACATGTATGTAGAGAGATAACGGGAGAGGGGACTGACTGTCCCTGGGTCCCTGGGGTTCTAGAGTACCGTCGTACGATGGCTCTGCGCAGGTTCTCTCCCTGCAGGTAACCCCACCTCTGGAGCTTCGGACGGAATAGCTCCAGGGCAGAACCCTGCATCTGGATCACTGCAGCTTTCTTGAGGGGTTCTGCCGGGCAGCGGGGCTGGGGACCCCTACTCCCTTGCACGAGTCTTCAGTAGGACCATCACCTCCTTGTTGCCCAACCTTGCCTTATGAAAATTTGCAAACATTCACAAAAGTAGGAGGAGAACCACACACACCGGCATACTTCCCGTCTAGTGCAGTGATAGCGTTTGCCATGTTGCTTTGTCTGGGTGTCTATCAGAACAGAAGTCGCAGGTGCCTTACTTTGTCCCAAGGACCTCAGCAGGCCTCCTCAGAGAACAAAGGTGTCCTCCTACCCACCTGTCACCAGCGCATCTGGGAGGATTAATTCCAGAATGTCGCTTGTCCCGTCCTCAATCAAAGATCACCTGAGATGCCGCCACTGTGGGGAGAATAACTTTATTGTCATATTCCAAACCAGGACCTAGGCAGGGATCCTTCCTTGCACTGGGCTGTCCTGTTTCTGTAGTCTCTTGATTTTACACAGCCCTCCACCCTCCTGCCCCCTTGCCCTTCACTTGCTAAAGAGTCTGCCGATCTGTTCAAGATATTTCATTTTTCTTTTATACTGAAGTATAACCTATGTGAAATAAAATGCACAAATTTAATTAATTAATTAATTAATTTTTTGGTACTGGGGAGTACCTCACACATGCTTCTGCAAGTGCTCTACCACTAAGCTGCGCGCCCAGCCCATTTTTCACTTTCTATCTTGAGACAGGGTCTCACTAAGTTACACCGTCTGCCTCTGGCCTGGAGCTCGCCGTCCTCATGCCTCTGACTTCCGAGTTGCTGGGAGTACAGGTGTGCAATACAGTGCCTGGCTAAATTGCACACATTTTAAATTTATAACTAAATTTTAAATTTTAAACTTACAACTACATTTAAAATTTTAAACGTACAACTAAATTTTAAAATTTAAATATACAACTAAATTTTTCTTGTGGGGTACATAACTCACCAATTGGTGAAGATATAAACTGTTTTTTTTTTTTCAGCCAGAAAGTTCCTTCCTGCCCCTTCTTAGGCAGTCCCCCTCACCTGAGAGGTAGCCACCACTCTGGTTTTTAGCCCCATAAATTAGATTTTAGATCACTTATCTTATAGAATGTCTCCTAGTCTGGACTTGCCTGCTTGTTCCTCCTGGCGATTTTTGATACACTCCTCGATACCCCGGCTTTCCCATCAGCTGGAAGTTCAATCTGAGCGGAATGGTAAACCTTGTCCTGCCTAACAGACCCTTCTCCTCTTCCTAGATGAGCTCCCCTCACAAGAACTCTACGCCGCCAGCCCGGAACGAGTACGAGGTGCTGCCCAACGGCTGCGAGGCCCACTGGGAGGTGGTGGAACGGATCCTGTTCATCTATGCCAAGCTCAACCCTGGCATCGCTTACGTGCAGGGCATGAACGAGATCGTGGGGCCCCTCTACTATACCTTTGCCACCGACCCCAACAGCGAGTGGAAAGGTAGATGGGCTCTCAGGTGCCCATGTTGCCTATTGCTGACTCCCTCGAAAAAGACAGATTGCAGCCGGGCTGATGGGCTGTGTGAGGCGGTGAAGACACGCCTCTGCTTGGGCCTCCACCGTGCCTTCAAGAATGTTGATGTTGGTCAGGCATGGTGGTGCAAGCCTGGAATCCCTAGGGAGGTGGAGGCAGGAGGATCACAGGTTCAAGGGTAGAGGTATCCTGCTTAGCGAGATCCTGTCTCAAGATGATAAAATAAAGGGCTGAGGTGCAGCTCAGCAGTAGAGTGCTTGCAAAGTATGTGCAAGGCTCCAGGTTCAACCCCCTAGTTCATTGATCTGTTGATATTTGTAGCTTAGTTTCTGGTGGAAGAGATGAGTTCTATACATAGGAAGCTGAATGATAAGATTTAAAGAATTAACAGCTGTTACCAGGGAGCGAGTGTTAAGTTGTTGAGTGATAACAGTGTTGCCGGAAGGAGTGAGAAGAAAGTGGTCTAGGGGTGGCCAGTGGCCAAGGACAGAGGAAGGACTCAGCCCAGTCTCGAGAGTGGGGCAGCTTGGTGACACTTAGAGGTGGGCGATATCCTACAGGTGAGCGCTGAGGCAGGGCTGGAGGGCAGCGCCCTTCCTGTGTGTCCACCGCACCCTGGTGTTTGTCCCAGAGCACGCCGAGGCGGACACCTTTTTCTGCTTCACCAACCTCATGGCCGAGATCCGGGACAACTTCATCAAGAGCCTGGATGACTCCCAGTGTGGGATCACCTACAAGATGGAGAAGGTGTACTCCACCCTGAAGGACAAGGACATGGAGCTCTACCTGAAACTGGTGAGAAGCCCCCGTCCCCAGGCCACACGGCCGGGGCAGGTGGGGAGAGGGCAGCAGGGTCCTGAGCAGCCCAGGTCTGGCTTCAGCCTGGGAGTCAGAAGTGGTTCCCACTGATGCTGCTGGGGAGCGCTGAACCGCGGGCGTGGGATGCCGACGTGCTGAGATAGGCCTGGAGGCCAGGCAGCTGACAGCAGGAGTCCAGCAGGGCAAGTTGAGAATAGTGCCCACTGTGTGCCAGGCACCGGGCACTGGAGGAGGTAAGCCTGTTAGTTTTGGGTCTTCTGAGATAAGAAGTGGTAACTTCACTTAAAAAAAAAATCATTGTAGCTGGGCGCGGTGGTGCACGCCTGTAATCCCAGCAGCTCGGGAGGTAGAGGCAGGAGGATCGCAAGTTTGAGACCAGAGGCAGTCTGCATAACTTAGTGAGAACCTGTCTCAAAAAGTAAAAAAATGGGCTGACGGTGTAGCTCAGTGGTCCAGCACTTACAAAGCATGCAAGTGCGAGGCCCTGGGTTCAACCCCCAGTACCGCAAAGAAAAAGAAAAAAAGAAAACCTGTGAGTGCACAAGTGGATAGAACTGTGGCCTCAGAACATTCTGTTAACAGAACCCTAGGACATTAATATGTATTTAAAACTATACAATTATTTTTAGATTTCTTATGCTGCCTAAGCTTTATTTTTATTAAAATTGTATCTTGGTACCAACATTTCAAGAGTTATATAATCTGTGTTTTATTTTCCTTTTTTTTTAGGGGGTTGAACCCAGGGCCTTACAAATGCCAGGCAAGCGTTCTTACTACTGAGCTGCACCCCCAGCCCATTCTTTTTTTTTTTTTTTAAATATCTTGAGATGGTCTTGCTAAGTTACACAGGCTCCCCCTGGCCTTGAACCTGTGGTTTTCCTTACTCCACCTCCTAAGTCACTAGGATTATCGGTGTGAGCCACTGTGCCCAGTCAGTCCCCTTTTTTAATTTTTAATTGTTTATTCTTTATTTTGAGATGGTCTGGCAAGCTACCTCTGGCCTTGAACTCATGATCCTTCTTTCTCAGCCACCCCAATTTTTTGTTATGTTTCCCTTAAATGGACACTAGAGAGAAGAACTTTTTAAGATAGGATGAAGATCTTTTGAAACTCTTTATATAATTTTTTTCTTTTGGTAGTATTGAGGGTTGTACCCAAGGGCTCAGGAATGCTAGGCTCTGCTACAGAGCTACATCCCCAGCCCCCTTTTTAATTTATTTTAAAATTTTGAAACAGGGTCTTGCTAAGTTGCACAGGCTGCCTCTGGCCTCAAACCTGGAACCCTCCTGCCTCAGCCTCCTAAGTTGCTAGGATTATAGGCAGGCAGTGTGGCCCCTGGCAATTCCTTACATAATTTTTGAGTAAAATAAATCCTTGATATTCATAGTAAAATATACCATAAGTTTTTTGTGGATCCATTATACCACTATTTAATTCTTCAGATAAAATATGCATGGGATCGTAGGTGATTACTGATTGTTTACATTCATAGACAAAATGGCTAGTTATAAACCTTATGTATGTTGTGTAAGTGATTCCTCAGCAGAATCATAAACTATTGTGTCCTGGACTTCAGGACAGCTCCCTACATAGGCAAAATCCCAAATGTGAGAAGTGCGAATAGAATGGGCTTTTTGCTCTTTTTGATCAACCAATGAGAGATAATCAGTTCAGAAAGTCTGACATCTCTTCACGTATACATCTCTTTACACATTTAAATCAGTATAGGTGGAGTCAGGCTTGATGGCGCAGGCTTGTGATCCCAGCCCCTCAGGAGGCTGAGGCAGGAGGGTCATGAGTTCAAGGCCAGGGGCAGCCTGTGTAACTTAGCAAGACCATAAGTCAAAGTGAAAAATAGAAAATGCACTGGGAGCGCATCTGTGTGGTAGAGCACTTGCCAAGTGTGAAGCCCTGGGTTCAACCTCCAAGGACTGCCAAAAAAAAAAAATCAGTATAGGTGATCCATTTTTAAAGAATAAAATCTGTAAAAGAAAAAAATCAACAAGGTTTCTTGCATCTCTTAAAAAGTTGGAAGATCAGCTGGGCATGGTGGCGCACGCCTGTAATCCCAGCGGCTTGGGAGGCAGAGCCAGGAGGATCGCAAGTTCGAGACCAGAGGCAGTCTGTGTAATTTAGCGAGATCCTGTCTCAGAAAGTAAAGAAAAAAATAAAAGGTCTGGGGGGTGCAGCTCAGTGGTCCAGCACTTGCAGAGCATGCAGGCGCGGGGCCCCAGGATCAACCCCCAGTACCACAAAAAAAAAAAAAAAAAGAAGATCTGGCAGCATTTGGTGGCAGCAAGCAGCAGCTGCCCCTCTAGGTGAGTGAGGCCCCGTAGGGCTCTAGTGTGCCCACTTGGGGTCCCCGCACTCACCCCGGCATCCCCAGTGCTGGGTCCTGGGCTGCTGTTCATCTGAACTCACTCCCGGGCTGCATGGTAGTCATGGCGGCCAGCCAACGCGGGCGCCTGTGCCCCTCCGCTGTCTCCCCAGCAAGAGCAGAACATCAAGCCCCAGTTTTTCGCCTTCCGCTGGCTGACGCTGCTGCTGTCTCAGGAGTTCCTGCTGCCTGACGTCATCCGGATCTGGGACTCCCTCTTCGCCGACGGCAGCCGCTTTGACTTCCTCCTCCTGGTCTGCTGCGCCATGCTCATGTGAGTGCGCGTCACCCAGCCAGTCCTTGAGAGACCCCAGTGGGGAGGGCCCTCAGCCCCTGAGGGTGGGCAGGGCCGCCTTCATGGCTGGAGCGAGCCCCTGGCACTCTGGGAGACTCCCGAGCCAGTTCTGTGGGGGGCGGTGAGGAAGACACGGGACGGGAGCCTAGAGGGGCCCAGCGCCCCAGCACATAGGCTGCATGTCTTCCTCAGACTGATCCGGGAGCAGCTGCTGGAAGGGGATTTCACCGTCAACATGCGGCTGCTGCAGGTAACGCACGCTGGAGGGGAAGGCCTGGCTCACCAAGCCTGCCACTGTGCAGGCTGGGCACAGGGGCAGGAGAGCATAGTGGGGGTCCGGGGCCCACACTTCTGTGGCAGGTTGGGTTTGGGTCTACACTGCATTCCAGCCCTCCGCTGACATTGAGTGTTGTGTGGCCTTGAGCTGGTGCCTGGGCCTCCAGACCACGTGCCCTCCCTAAGTTCATCACACCTAGGATGCAGCGGGGCCAAGAACACAGTACTGGTCGGTAGCGGTCCTGCTCAGACCCCCGTGTGGGGAGGATGGCTATGAACGTGGATCTGAGGCTCAGGCAGCTTTGGGGTCACGTCTTTTCTCTGCTGTGCTCACCATGTGACCAGAGCCAAGTGACGGCCTCCGTAGGCCCCAGTTTCTTCCCTAGTCGCTGGCCTGAGGTTGGTTTCAGGTAACCTCACTAACTAGGTCTACTAAGCGGGCAGAACCGCAGTGACAGTGACGCTCACAGGGCTGCTGAGGGGCCTTGTATGGATGGAGCTTAGGGTTCCATGGCAGGTGGGCGAGCTGAGGCAGCATGGCCGGCTCCTCGGAAAGGCTGTGAGAGCCTCAGGCTGTGATACCCGGCTTGGGCAAGTGCATGGTGCAGCGTCAGTGAGGGGAAGGTGGGGGCTGGATCCACAGGTGCGTTGTGGCATTCTGTGGTCCCTGCCTCTGGCGCCCACAGTGTGATAACAGGTGCCATTGAGAGGTTGAGGGTGTGGCAGAAGTGGCTGAGGGGCCGCTGCTTCAGGGCCGTGTTGTTGCCTTTCCGTGCCCAGGATTACCCCATCACAGACGTCTGCCAGATCCTACAGAAAGCCAAGGAACTCCAAGACTCAAAGTAGCCTGGCAGCAAGAGGCCCCGGCTGGGGAGAGCAGCAGCCCGCCCCCGGTGCCCTGGCTCCTGGGACGCAAGGAAGCTGGTGGGAGTGACAGCCCTGGGGGAAGCCGCAGGCTCAGCCAGCGCCAGGCCACCTCGCCCTGGCTCCCGTGACCCAGCCTGCTCCCCTTGGGGGCTCACTGTGCCGTGCTCCTTCCTGGTCACCCAGCACTGGCACCCTCTCTGTGCTTCAGCCCTGGGAGCCTCTGCCCAGGCTGCCGAGTGGGCCTGTGGCTCCTGAACTGGTGTCCTGGGGCTCAGGGCCAGCAGGGCCCGGGGGAGGCTGGGAGGGTCCTTCCCCGCCTCTGCCGCTTCTCCTCCATTCCTTCTCCCCACCTTCTCCAGAGCTCTGGTGGGAGGAGGAACCTGGCAGTGGGCCCGAAACCACTCCTGGGGGTTGGTGCTCAGGCTTCTCTGTGGGGCAGTGACACCAAAGGAGACAAGCGAGTGCCAGGCCCAGGTCCTGCCTTGGTCTGCCACTGAGCATGTCTGTGTGTTGCCAGTGGCACGTCCCCCGAGTGTCTCTGCCTCTGTGTGTGTGTGTGTGTGTGTGAGGGGTGAGGTGAGGGCATCTTGAGCCCTCTAGGTCTCCCTGCTTCCCGTCCTGCCCTCCTGTCTCCCTCCGCCTCATTCCCAGAGGGTGGGTGTGGCTCTCTCCGTCTGTTCTCTCCGTCACACGCTCTGCCCTTCTTTCTTGGGGTGCCTTATCCTGAGCCGCTGTCTCCCCTCCTCCCATCTGTCCCAGGAAGGTGGGAGACCAAGGGAGGAGTGGGCTCAGCAAGGCCCCTGGCGGTCAGCCTTGGCCTTGGCATCCAGTTCCCATCCCCAGCCTGAGTCTCCTGGGTCCCCCCAGTCTTGGAGGGCACCCACAGTGCCTCACCAGAGGGCCCTGAACCTGCTCCTCACAACAGAAATCTCGGAAACCAAAGCTGCTGAGAAGCGATGGCCTCTGAACTTTGAACCTGCTCCCCCTAGGTTCTGCCCAGGAATAGAGGCGGCAGAAAGGGAGAGCAGGCCTCCCCGGAGGTTCCCACGAAGGCCCTCCTGTCCCTGAGGACAAGAACAGTGAGGCGGTTCTGTACCAGGAGTTGGAATCCACGTGCTGTGGGGAAGGCTGGGGAAGGCATCATTCCCTTGGCCCCCAGGTCCCTGCCCAGGGTGCGAGTCCCACAAAGGGCAGGCAGGGTTGAAGGGAGGCTCCCTGGGCCCACGTGGAGCTGAACTTGCAGGCCCCGGTCCTGTCTGTGCCAGGAGGCTGTGTCTATGCCTGCATGCCCCTGGCTCCGTGAGAGCTGAGGGAGGTGCCCGCTCTCCTGGGCACCTGTACGGGCTGTTCCCAGGGGCGCCCTGAGCAGTGGGTGCTGCGTCTCAGTTCTGCAGGGAGTGGGCTTGTTCCGACCACATCCCTTCCCTCTTGGGAGCAGGGTGGTGGTCTGGCTCCAAAAAGCAGGGTCCTAGAGCCAGGGTCTTCAACCCTTCTCAGATGGCCAGCAGAGGCTGCGCCCCAGAAGCCCGGGTGCCCTGATGCCATCCTGACTGTGGCAGGCAGGGCTTCCTGGTGCCCTCCCAGGCCCAGCTGTGGGCCCGGGTGGTCCTTTGCCAGGGTTTTCCTTGGGCACCGATGGGACTTCACGCACTTGCCTTTTTGCTCCCTTCTCTCCCAACACACGACATTTGGGAGGTTTTTACGATGTATTCAGACTCCTGGCAAGTTATTGCAGAGTGACAAGTGCTCTGGGGACAAGGAGGGACTGGGGTGGTGGGAAGGAGCTGGAGACATGGCACTCTTCCTTCCCAAGGTTAGTGTCACCGTCCTTTCCCCTTCCTCCGGGATCTTTCTGGCAGGCCCTGGCTGGGAGGGCTGGGAGCTCTGTCCTAGAACTGAGTGTCACGGAGACCACAGCTGATGTCCTTGCCAGATTCAAAGACCCTGGGGACAGGGCAGAGACACGCCAGCCTGGTGCACCCTCAGCCCAGAACTTGTCAGCTTCAACTTTGACCTGTCACCACCTGAGGCTTGGCCCACTGCCTGGGCCCCGGCAGACACTGCCCAGGCCACCCGATGCATTCCCTCTTTCCTGGCCCGGCCTTCCTTCCTAGGGCCATATTACTTGAATCACTACATCTGGTTTCTCCCGGTGGGAGATCTGAGTCCCGTGCCCTCTCCTTATCCTTGAGATAAAGGTCAAGAGCACATGTCTTGGTTAGGCGGAGCCCCTCTGTGGGATGCTACCAGAGGAAAGGACCTGCCCTTGATGATCCCCCAGATTCTTAAGGGAGGTCCACAGAGTCGGAGTGCCTGCAGCTTTCCTCTTGGGACACTGCGCCCGGGACCTCGGACACCTACATGTTAAGCTGTGTGGATCCAGCTGGTCTTGGTGTAGAGGGGCAGAATGTTAGTCCGCTTTTGTGTTTTCATCTGTTTCGTTCTTTGAATCAGTGCTGTTGATGATGAATTGTCTTTAATAAATCATGTGTTCTTTGCAGTGGGTGTTGGTGCTCTGATGGGCAGACACCTTTGAGACCTTGGAGCGGGGAAAAAAGTTTGAGCAGGGATGGAGTCAGAGGCAGCTAGAGTGGTCTAAGAATAAGGCCAGAGAGTCCTTGTTGGAAGAGCCCCTTACCTCGTCTCCTCCAGCCGCAGCAATCTGCAGCAGGGCGTGAGGAGGGAGCCTGGACGCAGGAAGGAGATACTACATGGTTACATAGCACGTTGTTCTTTAGATTTTAAAGCACTTGCATCATCTCATTCGATACAGAAATAACATTTGGCAAAACTCAGCACCTTGATAAAAACTCAACAAATCACGCGTGAAGAGGAAGGTATGGCAACACAATGAAAGGCATACATGAGAAGCCCGTAGGCACCATGGTACTCAAAAGTGAGTTTAAAGCTTTCCCTCAAAGGTCAGAGCAAAACAAGGATGCCCATTTGTGTCAGACCTTCTGTGTAGCAACAAAATACCTGATACAGCGGCTCTGGGGAAGGAACAATTTATTTTGGCTCCACTGATTCTGCGCCTGTGGGGAGGCAAGACATCATGGCGGCAGGAGCAGGTGGCAGAGGCTGCCTGCGTGGAGGACCAGAAGCAGAGGGAAGGTGGTACAGGGGGATCCAAGGCAAGACTGAGCTTCCAAGGAAAAGATCCCAATGACCTACTTCCTCCAACTCAGCCCCACCTCCACCCTTCTACCATCTCCCCATGATGCCGTCAGACTGTGAATTTATCAGTTGATCTGTTGATTTTAGGTCAGAGCCCTCCGGATCCAGCCACTTCACAAAAGGCTTTCACCTGGAAACCAAGCCCGTGGTACACCATAACATTACTTTTAGTCACCAAAGTACTAGAAGTCCTAGCCAGAGCAGTTAAGCAAGAGAAAGAAATAGATTTGATCCCCAGCACTATAAAAAACAAAAACAAAAACAAAAACAAAAACTTCTAGTGCCAGAAATAGAAAAGATGGTCCTAGGATTTGTGTGGAACCACAAAATACCCCAAGTAGGCAAAGCTGGAGTGTCAGGTATGATGGTGCACACCCTTGATCTCAGCACTTGGGAGGCAGAGGATTACAAGTTTGAGGAGAGCCCAGGCTACATGGCTAGGCCCTATCAAAAGAAACAAAACCCCCCAACCAGAAGCAAAACCAAAAGTGGAGGAGGCATCACACTGAGTTCAAAATATATTACAAACCTGTAGTAATCAAAGTAGCATGATACAACCACAGAAATAGGAAGAGCAACTGAGAGAACAGCCCAAGAATAAACACACATTTACAATCAATTGGTTTTTGACAAAGGTGCCAAGAACAATGGGAAAAGGGCAATCTTTTCAACAAATGGCACTGAGAAAATTGGATATCTACATGTGGAAGAATGAAATTGGACCCTTATACTACATACAAAGATCTACTCCAAATGGATTTAAAGACTTAAGGAGAAGACCTGGAGTTGTAGAACTAGAAGATGCAGGAGGAAAGCTTCACAATATTGGTCTGGGCAATGGATTTCACTGCAAGAGCCCAGGTAACAAAGGCAAAAGTAAACCAACCAATAGGGTACCTCAGACTAAGGAGCTGCACAGCAAAGGAAACGGCAAAGGTACAATCTCCAGAATGGAAGATGGTATTTGCTGACCATGCATCTCATAAGGATAATATCTAAAGTATATGATGTTGTTGTTATGTGCCACTGAGTCGGTTTCCAACTCATAGTGACCCTATGTACAACAGGCGAAACACTATTGTCAGTGCTTCTCATAGGGTTTTCAATGTGGATTGATTTTTGGGAGTGGGTTGCCAGGTTCATCTCCCAAGCCTACAGCACCTGGTGTTCCCAGGTGGTCTCCCATCCAAGTACTAACCAGGCCCAACTCTGCTTAGCCTCCGAGATCTGACTGGATCAGATGCCACAGGGCTACTGCTGCAGGCTAAAATACATAAGGAACTCAAAAGTAAGAAAACACATGATTTGAAAATGGGCAAACAGGGTTGGGGATATAGCTCAGTGGTAGAGAGCTTACCAATGTGGGTAAGGTCTCGGGTTTAGTTCCTAACACCACAGAAATTAGGAAGCAGGCATCAAAGAATCTGAATAGATATTTCTCAAGAAGCTGTACAAATGAGCAACAGATATATGAAAAATGCTTAACATCCCCATCAGAAATGCAAACTAAAACTGCAATGAGGTATCACCTCACCTGTTAGGATGGCTGTTATCAAAAAGACAACAAAATATGTATTGGCAAGGATGTGGAGAAAGGAGAACCCTTGCAGACGTCGGTGGGAATGTAAATTAGCTGTTACGGAAAATGGTATTGAAGTTCCTCAGAAAACAACTATCTGCATGCTATGGCACACCCATGTAATCCCAGCCACTCAGGAGGTACAGTCAGGAGGATCACAATTTAGCAAGACCTTGTCTCAAAATACAAAGGGTTGGGAGTGCAGCTTAGTGGTAGAGCACTCACCTAGTATATCCAAGGCCCTGGATTCAACTCCTTCTTGTTAGGTGCCATCGAGTTGTGTCTGACACATAGTGACCCTTATAGGGTTTTCAGTGGCTGATTGTTTCGGGATTGCCTCCGGGGTGGATTGCCACATCCTTCTCCCATTTTTGTGGTGCTGGGAATTGAACTCAGGACCTCAGAGACTACAGAGCGGCGCTCTGCCAACTGAGTTAAATCCCACCCTGTTCCAACTCCTTAGTACTGGGGGAGAAAAAAGAAAAAACACCAAAAAAAATAGAACTTCCACATGACCCAACAGTCCCACTACTGGGCATACAATCAAAGGCTTTATTTTATTTTATTTTGTGGTACTGGGGGTTGAACCCAGGGTTTCGTGCCTGCATGCTTTGCAAGTGCTGGACCACTGAGCTGAACCCTCAGCCCACTTTTTTTTTTTTTTTTTTAACTTTTTGAGACTGGGTCTCGCTAAGTTACGCAGACTGCCTCTGGTCTCAAACTTGAGATCCTCCTGCCTCCGCCTCCTGAGCCGCTGGTATTACAGGCGTGCGCCACCGTGCCCAGCCAACCAAAGGCTTTGAAATCATGTTTATGTTGAAGAGATAACTGCATTCCCATGTTCACTGGTAGCATTATCCACAATAACCAAGATAAGAATCAAATGTTCATCAATGGATGAATGGGTAAAGAAAATACGGTACAGATGCACAATGGAAATGCAAACCAGACAGGTGGCACATTCCTGGAATCTCAGCTACTCAGGAGGCTGAGGCAGAAGAGTCCCAAGTTCAAGGCCAGCCTGTGCAAATTAGCAAGAACTTGTCTTAAAATTTAAAAGGGGCCATGTGAGGTGCAATATTTATAATCTCAGCACTCGGGTCTGAGGCAGGCAGACTGTGAGTTTGAGGACACAGACCGTACAAAATAAATGGCTGGGGATGTAGCTCAGTGGTGCTGGGTTCAATGGCTAGTACCCCTCCTCCCAATTCTGACATTTGTGACTACATCGATGAAACTGGAGGACGTTGTGCTAAGGCACAGAAGGACAAATACTACATGATTCACTTAAATGTGGAATCAAACAATCCAACATACAGAAGCAGAGAGAACTGTGGGGGGAGGCTGGGAGTTGGGAGAAATGGGGAGATGTTGGTCACATGGTATAATTTCAGCAAGAGAAGAGGAATAGTTTTTTAGATCGGTTATTGCATGTAATGGTGACTATAGTTAATAATGTATATTTCAAAATTGCTGAGAATACATTTCAAATGTTCTCATCACAAAAGTATTTGAGGTGATGAGTATGTTAATTAACTTGATGTAATCATTCCACATTGTGTATCTTATATAGATAAAAACATCACATACCTCATAAATACAATTATATCTTATCAATTTACAATAAAATCTTTGGATATTCAGAAACATAAATATGACATGCCCCCAATTCTGTACAATCTAGAGAAAATCACTGATTAACATGTCATTTTTTAAATTTTTATTTTATTTTATTTTATTTTATTTTATTTTGGTGCTGGGGGTTGAACCCAGCGCCTTGCACTTACATGCTCTGCAAGTGCTGGACCACTGAGCTGCACCCTCAGCCCATTCTTTTTACTTTTTGAGACAGGGTATCACTAAATTTCACAGACTGACTCTGGTTTTGAACTTGTGATCCTCCTACCTCCACCTCCTGAGCCGCTGGGATTACAGGCATGCGCCACCGTGCCTGGTTTATCAATCTTTTCAAATTTAAATATAACTTTCTTTTCAGTACTGGGTGGTTGAACCCAGGGTTTTACACATGCTTTGCAGGGGCCCTACCACTGAGCTGCACCCCAGACCATTTTTTACTCTCTGTTTTGAGACAGGGTTTGAAGTTGCACAGGCTGACCCTGGCTTCGAACTTGTGATCCTCCTGCCTCAGCCTCTCAAGCTACTGGGCATACAGATGTGCCTCACCTTTCCAGGGACGTCGAATGTAATTTTTATTACATCATTTATTTTATTACCCCTCCCCCGCCGAGAATGGAACACAAGGGCTTGCATGTGCTAAGCAAGTGGTCTTCCATCTGAGCTACACCCCCAAGCTGTTATTTTCTTGATTTATAGTTTTTGTGTATGGTTTCTTACCCCATCTTAGCCGGTGAGCAAGTTGCTATGTGATTTAAAAATGTTTTTATGGACCAAAAATGTCCTTAACCAGACCCCATTTGTGACTGACGCTATTTAGGCTTCTATTATAAGCAATACTGTGGTGAACACTTGTGTCTGAAATCTTTGCGTTCCCAATTTATTTCTCCAGCTCAGTCCTCTAAGTGGATGAAAGGTATGAACCTGTTAAGATTTCTGGAATCACTGTACCAAGGTACTATTTCGGGCAGCAGTTAGCACCTGCTGCTGACATGCTTGTCCTCACTGTGGGTCATAATATTGGCCGTCTAGCAGAATTCTTGGCTTATTTTGTGATGCAATGGTTAGGAGGATAAAAGGCGGCCCAACGGACCTAAGGTCCTGGCCTTGTTCTTACAACGAGAAGGGCTATTTTGAGGATTTAAAAAAGCAGCTGCATAGAGTCGATTTGGAGTTGCCCGTGACCCTTCGCGGGTAGTGACCGAAACTCCTTGCACAGGCGCAGAGGGGAAGGTCCCGGCACGAGGCGTCAGCAACCAATCGTGAGCCAGGGCGGCGATGCCACGCCCCTAAGGTTCATATCTTAAAAGGCCAAAGGGCGCGCGCCGGGACACGCATGTGGGACCTACCCAGTGTCTCTTGGTGTTGAATCCCAAGCACTTGAGGACGTGTGCAAGTGGACAGGGAGGACATTCCGCCCTCCACGACCTCCACCCCGCCTCCGCCCCGCGGTGGGTCCCGCGGTGCGACGCGGCTCCTTTAACAGCCTCCTGCGTTGCGCGCCCGAGACCGCGGGCCTCGCTGCACCGGGCCCGGAGGCGCCCTCGGCCATGCGTGCGCTCCGGGTCGGCCTGGCGCTGGCGCTGGGCGCCGGGCTGGGGGCGGCCGCCGAGCGCTGGCGGCGGCGGCGGGAGGACGCGCGGGCGGCGCCGGGGCTGCTGGGCCGGCTGCCTGTGCTGCCGGTGGCGGCGGCGGCGGAGCTGCCCGCCGTGCCCGGCCTCCCCGGCGCACCAGCGGGCCGCAGCCCCGGCGAGCTCGCCAAGTACGGGCTGCCCGGGGTGGCGCAGCTCAAGAGCCGCGAGTCGTACGTGCTGTGCTACGACCCGCGCACGCGCGGCGCGCTCTGGGTGGTGGAACAGCTGCGGCCCGAGGGGCTCCGCGGCGACGGTGATCGCCGCTCGTGCGACTTCCACGAGGACGACTCGGTGCACGCGTACCACCGCGCCACCAACGCGGACTACCGCGGCAGCGGCTTCGACCGCGGCCACCTCGCCGCCGCCGCCAACCACCGCTGGAGCCAGAAGGCGATGGACGACACCTTCTACCTGAGCAACGTCGCGCCTCAGGTAGCCCTTGACCCGTCCGGCCGCAGAACGCGGGGCCAGCGCCTCGCCTCCCAGAACCTGGGTTGTTATTTGCAGAGCGGGGCAGCCTGGGTCGGGCCCTGGCGGATCACACCGCGTGCCCTAAGCTGGAGGGAGGAGCGGGGTCTCTGCAGTGCAGGCGTGAGCTTAACGATCTTCAATTTCTCTTTTTCTTTCTTTCTCTCTCTCTCTTTCTTTCTTTCTTCCTTCCTTCCTTCCTTCCTTCCTTCCTTCATCCGTCCCTCCCTCCCTCCCTCCTCTCTCTCTCTCTCTCTCTCTCTCTCTCTCTCTCTTTTTTGCGGTACTGGGGGTTGAACCCAGGGCCTCGCGCTTGCATGCTCTGCAAGTGCTGGACCACTGAGCTGCGCCCCCAGCCCATTTTTTTATTTTTTGAGACAGGGTCTCGCTAAGTTTCGCAGACTGCCTCTGGTCTCGAACTTGCAATCCTCCTGTCTTCGTCTCCCGAGCCGCTGAGATTGCACGCGTGCGCTACCGCGCCCGGCTGATCTTCAATTTCTTGTCGTAAAATGTGGACAGTACTGTTGGTCACCTCGCTCTGAGTAGTAACGAGGTTCTGAAGAAGATGCATGTGAATAAACGTAGCCCGCACACTAACAGGCCCATCGATTAGTAGCTGCCAGGAGAGAGCACAGGTTTGCAGAGGCAAAGTAAGTGACCACAGCTGGAGGACTCTGTCGGGCTGTGTCTACCCAGCCTCCCTGCAAGCAGCTGCCAGGCAAACAACTGGCCCAGCCCTCTCTTGTCCTGCTGGGACCCCATGAGTGGAGACTGACACGCCCCTCCTGAGGCCTGGCCAGCTTGAATGCACCCTCAGTGTCTGAGTGGGGAAGGCAGGCTCCTTCCTTTCTGCAGCTTTCTAAGCTGGGAAACTTATTAGAGGCCTAGGGGTACAAGAGGGACAGACAGGGGAGGTGGCCAGCACCCATTACCTCTGCCCAAGCTCCACCCTTATGGTCACAGGACATGACTGCCCACGCCCTCAGGGCCTGGAACAGCTGGGACAGAAGGGGAAGTTCCCAGGCATGGCCCCTGTGAGCCCCACTTCTCCCCCCAGGTACCGCACCTCAACCAGAACGCCTGGAACAACCTGGAGAAGTACAGCCGCAGCTTGACCCGCACCTACCAAAACGTCTATGTGTGCACGGGGCCGCTCTTCCTGCCCAGGTGAGGCTGAGACAGGGACCTGGGGCCCGCAGGGTCTTGAACTCGCCCTGGCCAGGCTTCCCCCAGGCTCTGGGTCAACACCAGGCTCCACTCATGTGGTTTCTTGGCAAGTCAGCCTCCCCACCCCAGGCTCCTGTTCCATTTCTGCAGCCAGAGACCTCTGAGTGCCCTCCTAGGCCACCGGGGCCCTTCCTCCCCGATGACACCTCTTGCCACATGGACATCCTGTAGGGATGGAACCCTCCTGGGCCCCGATGCAGGCTCTGCCCCCAGGCCCTTGTCCCCTGTTGGACCTGCCTGACCAGATGAAGGGACTGAGCGCCTCTGGGCCACAGCAGCAGCGGGTTGTCTGGTGCGCTGAGGGCTGGGCAGAGTAAAGCAGTGGAGCCCACAGGCCTGGGTGGAACCCAGACCAGATCACCTAGCCCCTTGGTGCTGTGGGCAGTGACCTCAGTCTCCTCCCATGCAAAACGGGTATCGGATCTGTGACCTCATGCCATCAAGGGTACAGAGTGGGATGGTGGCCCTCATACACCTAGGTCATGGCCGGTATGCCCCCGGTGAGAGCTCAGCACAGGCTAGCTGAGGAGGTGGCCAGGACACTGCCCACTGAAACATGGATGGCTACTAACAAGCCAGGGTCACCAGCCAGGCCCTGTCCTGGTGGGGTTCCAGCTGTCATGGCCCTTGCCGGCTTGGTGCACCTCCATGGCAGACCAGCAGTAATCTGATCTTTTGAGATAGCGGTTGCTTATGTAGCCAAGGCTGGCCTAGAATTTGTGACCCCCAGCCTCCCAAGTGCTGGGATTACAGGCGACCCCATTCTTTCAGCAGCATTTATTGCCACTCACTCTGCCTGGCCCAGGGCTGGGCATGAGGAAAGCAGGGCAAGAGTCAGTCCCCACCCTGCAGAGTACCCAGCCTCAAGGAGGAGGAGGCACAGCACAGTATAGCAGCTTTCCCAGGAGAGGAGTCTGGAGGATGGCAGAAGGCGGAGGTCAGGTCAGGCTTCCTGGAGGCGGCAGCCTCAGGTCCAGCCAGGGCCCCAGCCGTGTGTACCTGGTCTGCTCACAGGACGGAAGCTGACGGGAAGTCCTATGTGAAGTACCAGGTGATCGGCAAGAACCACGTGGCCGTGCCCACGCATTTCTTCAAGGTGCTGATCCTGGAGGCAGCGGGTGGGCAGATTGAGCTGCGCTCCTACGTGATGCCCAACGCCCCCGTGGACGAGGCGCTCCCACTGGAGCGCTTCCTGGTGCCCATCGAGAGCATCGAGCGGGCCTCGGGACTGCTCTTCGTGCCCAACATCCTGGCGCGAGCTGGAAACCTCAAGGCCATCACTGCTGGCAGCAAGTAAGGGCAGCAGTGCTGAGAGACTGGAGGGGATCATTAAAGGTGGTTTTGCTTGTTTATTTGTTTGTGGTACTGGGAGGCCGAATCCAGGCTCACACATGCTGGCAAGTGCTTCACCACTGAGCCGCCGCCCAGCCTGTTTTTTTTGAGACAGTCTCATTAAGTTCACAGGCTGCCTGTGGCCTCAAATTTGCAAACCTCTGCCTCAGCCTCCCAAGTAGCTAGGATGAAGGTGTGCTGGCCACCATACCCAGTAGGTGGTTATTTTTAGAGTCTTTTTTTTTTTCCTTTGTGGTACTAGGGGCTGAACCCAGGGCTTCACGCTTGCATGCTCTGCAAGTGCTGGACCACAGAGCTGCACCCTCAGCCCATTTTTTACTTTTTGAGACAGGGTCTTGCTAAGTTACACAGACTGCCTCTGGTCTCGAACTTGCGATCCTCCTGCCTCCACTTCCCGAGCCACTGGGATTATAGGTGTGCGCCACGGCACCCGACAGCTATTTTTAGAGTCTTTAGAATCTTGGCTGAGTCTGTCCCAGGTGAGCCGCAGGGACCTCAGGTTTCACTGCTGATTCATTCGTGTCCTGGACCTGATGGAGGTTTCAGGTGGGCCGGGCACCCGCCTGGGTGAGGCTGGACTGCAGGGTGGCCAGGGAGATGAGGATGGCTTCCTGCAAGAGAGGTGGACAACAGGCTGGGTCCTGGGAGGTGGGTGGCTGCCCCGGTCCTGCCCATCCTCACAGCCTCACCACCCAGGCCCCAGCCCTGTATGGGGAGGCTGAGGCCAGGTTCATCCTGACACCCGCCTCCTGGCGAGCAGCACGCATTGTCTTCCTCCTCTGCTCACTTTGCAAAACGGCTGACGGCGCTGATGCCCACCTTGAGGGCCGGGGCAGTGAGACAACAGGGACTGTGGCTGGCTGGCTGGCGCATAGCACCCGGGCAGGGACTCAGGGCCAGGCAGACTGGGGCTGTCCACCTGTGCCCTCCCCACCTGAGGCTGAAGTGAGCCAGAGAGCCTCCCCCAGGAAGGGGCAGGGGGACAGCGCTCCCCTGGCACTGCCCACAGGGAGAGCACTCTTGCTGGCCTCAGAGGTGGGCGCTCAGGTGCTAGGGATGCCCAGGACTTGGGCTTTCAGATCCTAGGGCACATGGCTCTGCCGGGCGCTGAGATGCACATGAGGCCCCGAGGGGAGAGTGATGGGGGCCATGGAGCAGGGACAGGCAGGTCCCCTAGGCCATCAGGATGGGAGCATCGGCCCTCTTCCCATTTGTTCCTGCCGCCAGGGTGCCATGGTGAGGGGCTGAGTAGGGGAGGAGGCCATTTCCAGAGGGGCAGCTGCGGGGCACCCTGGGCAGGGCCCAGCCCCCAGCCCCTGGCCGAGGTGGGCGTGGGGTATTCACCTCTGTGCGGATGGTGCGGCTGCCCTGGCGGGGGCATGTGTTGACGTACAGGTCGAAGAGGACACTGGGGTCAGCCACGTCCAGGTTGGGGTCGGCATCCACACCGGCTTCCAGCCCTTGGAGGCCCCCGAACACCACGAGAGCATGCCTGGCACCCAGAGAAGTCGCCAGCTGTTCACCACAGCCCTCTGAATGCAGCCCTGGAGCTCTGGCCCCCCCATGCGCACTGGGGCCCAGTCGGGGCACCTCCGTCCCACCAGGCAGGTTCTGGACTTTCTCCCTAGCTCCTGCCCCAGGAGCAGGTGGCACCCACCGGAAGCTGGGCAGCTGGGCGGAGGCTACATCCGAGCCTCGCTCAGATGTCCCGATCGTCAGGTCGTAGCCGTCCTGGAAGGGGGCCTCGGCAAACACAGCACCTGGCGGGGGGCAGCTGAGTGGGCTCCCACTCTTAGGATGCATCCGTATATTACGAGGTGAGGAGGAGTGGGGGGTCAGGTAAGGGGGGCCACAGCCAAGCCCCACCCTGCTCTCAGGAGGTTGAAGGCTGAGCATGGTGGAGACCAAGCTGGAGTGTGGCTGGGGGGACAAACAGGAGGGGCAGCGGGAGCCCCAGGGACAGGCAGGCCTCTGACTTATCTGCCCTCTCACCCCAGCCCCAGACACTGTTCATCAGTCACGGTCCCTGTCCTCAGAGGTCCTTTTTTTTTTTTTTTTGTGGCACTGGGGGTTGAACCCAGGGCCTCGCGCCTGCATGCTCTGCAAGTGCTGGACTGCTGAGCTGCACCCTCAGTCCATTTTTTTTAGTTTTTGAGACAGGGTCTCGCTAAATTACGCAGACTGCCTCTGGTCTCGAACTTGCGATCCTCCCGCCTCTGCCTCCCAAGCCGCTGGGATTACAGGCGTGCGCCACAGCGCCCGGCCTTCCTCAGAGGTCCTTAACAGCACCCAGACAGCGCATTCAGGGTGACCAGGGCCCCGAGAAAGCCCCTGCCAAAGGACACACACAGCCCAGAGGACAAGGACCCTGGCCTGACTTTTGGGCCACCCAAGGCTCTCCATCTCCTGTCAGAGGGACGGGAGGACGTTCTGAGAAGGAAGCTCCGTCCTTACTGAGGCAGGAGGCCAGGCGGACAGTGTAGCCCCAGTAGAGACCGGCTTTGGTGCGGGGGTCCTGCGACGACACCACCGTTCCCCGTAAAGTCTTGCAGTCTGCAGGAGACACAGGCCGTAAGATGAGGTGAGGGCTGGGGAAGCGAGGTGGAACAGGGAGGCTCCTCCCTGGCACTGGCCAGGCCACCGCAAGGGCCAGGGAAGTTTCCAGATACCTGGGAGCTGCTTCTGGTTGAGTCGCACGGTCACCCGAAGCCCAGGCTCCAGGTTCTTGTCAATCTTCACTTCCTGGAGAGAAGCCAGAGATAAGAGTGCTATTCCCCCCATGACCAGCAGGGGTCGCTGCTTTTCAGAGACCCTGTAGGGACAGGCAGGGCTGGCAGGGGACCCTAGAGGTCCAGGTCCGCCTACCATCCCTGCCTCTGGCACTGGGCCGGACCTGCTCACAGGAGGACATTCATGTAGCACACGGCAGGAAATCAGGATTTCATAGCAAAATTCCAGCTTTGTACGGTTACCAGCCGTAGGAGTTTACCCAGGTCAGTTAACCCCTCTGAACCTCAGTTTCCTCTGTCAATTGACAACTCTCCAGAAATAGCTATGCTCGGCTCTGCGGCACCTAACAACAACATACCACACGAGCCCCAGCAGGAAGTAAACCGTTGACACGGGCCAGCTGTGACGAACAGCAATTCTTTGTACTGTGCCAACCTGGAGTTTTCCACACCTGAAGGAGACTCTCTTCCCCTTCCGGGGTGCTCATGTTTTTCTCTTTTCTCATCTCTGCGCTCCTGGTTTGCTCTGAGCCAGTTATTTCTGGATTGTTCTTTTTCTGGGGGGTGGGGTCTCACACATGTTCCTGCCTCTGACTCCAGGAGCCACGAGGAAGCAGGTGGTAGATAAACGCTCTGCCTCACACGGGGGCAGCGCCTGAGCGACTCTGAACTTGGTTTTGGAACGTTCTGGTTTGCGTTCTGACCCCGAGGACCACTTTCTATTGATTTAGGGGTGTAGCTCAGTGGCAGAGCATGTGCTTAGCACGTGTGAGGCCTGGGCTCAATCCTCAGCGTGAAGAATAAGCCAGTTAATAATTAATTAATGATCTTGTCCTGGTCGTATCCCTTAAGCCCGATTCTGGACGTTTCTCTGGCCCAAATTTGCATCAGTGGGGGTTTCACAGGCAGGCCCTGGGGCCAGGCCTCCTCACCCACGTGCCCTTGCCGGCCCCCAGTGTCCTCGAGGCATGTCACAGCCCACCTTCCCACTCCTACCTTCTTCATGCCACAGTTGACAAAAGAGCCGTGGCCTGGCCGGGTGGGCCGGTCCACCACGACGCCCTCTCGGAACTCCGACTCCTCGTCCTGGCGCATGTGGTGAGGGCTGTCCAGGGGGTTCAGGAGCCCTGGGCAGGGGCAGGCAGGTGAGGTGGGGACACTGGTTCAACTCTCCGCTCTGTCACAGACCTGCTGCTCGACATCAGGCCCAGGACCCCTCCCGAGCCCGCTTCCCTCCTGGATGGGTGATTTCTCAGGGCCTGGGGACAGCTCGCCAGCCGTACCTGCAAACTGGAGGTCCTGGTGCTTGGGGAAGAAAGCCTTTCGGAGGTACCTGGTGAAGAGCACAGCTCTCAGGAGCTTCCAAGCTGACGACTCCCACAATGACCCCCCTCCCTCACACTCAGGGAAGGCTCTGCCTTACTGTGGGCACTCCAGGTACTGCAGGATGCGGGCCAGCTGCACGCACGCCTGTCCCTTCTTGCCCACTCCCCTGAATTCCCCTTCTACAGTGCTGGAGGAAGAAAGACAGGGCTCAAGTTCAGTTTCTGGGAATGTACCTCAATGGTAGAGCATGTGCAAAACCCTAATTTTAATCTCAAACGCTCGTGTGCATACACACACACACACACACACACAAGATCCAATAGCTGAGAGCTCCTCCCACCTAATCTGACCTCTGCACCACTGCCCCTGCCTGGCCACTCTACCCACTAAGGATTACAACAGGGCACTGCAGGCAGGGCGTTCAGGAAGGGCCAGGCAGGTTGACAAGGGGCAGGGTGACGCCACAGCCAGCCCCGGCAGCCCCTCCTTCCTCCCTGAGCCCCAATGCCCTCGGGGTGGCCCCTCACTTGGTCTCTTGGGCTTCCTCATCAAACACGACTATCTCATCCACACAGAAGATGGCGCACGCTCTAGCGATCTGGCCAGCCAGGTAGGTGCGAAGCTCAGGGGACTGGGCATTGTCTAGGATGGAGCCTGGCAGGGCCACACTCAGGGTGTAGGGCCGTCCTGGGGAGGAAAGTGTTATTCCTCGTCAGTCCAAGAGAGCAGGACCGTCCCCTCTCCTCCCCTCCCTTCTTCTGTGCGCAGGGCCTTGGGCTAGAGAACCCGTCCAACTGAGAGGACTTGGGAGATCAGCAAAGTAGATCCAGCTCCCTTTTCTGAGCCTCAGTCCCTCCAAGAGGAAAACAGACACGTCAGTCTCCAAGGCTCCTCGGAGCGGGGCAGACACCTGGGCAAGGCCAGGGAATGGTCAGAGGCACTGGCCCAAGTTCACAACCCAGCTCTGCTTCATCCTGCCTCAGCTCTTTGGCTATCAAATAGGGAGGACAATGAGAGCTAGGATCTACTGAGCATTTTATGTGCGTACATAACCCCGAAGCTCTAGGAAGCTGGCCCTCTGTGTCTACAGGTTGCTCATCTCTAGACTGAACCAATCAGACTGGAAAAAACAAACTACATACGTGTGTGTGTGTGTGTGTGTGTGTGTGTGTGTGTGTGTGTGCATGTCTGTGTTTAAAGATAACAACACACAAGGTGGGTTTGTTTTGTTTGTCTTCAGTACCTGGGGATTGAACCCAGGGCACCCTCAGCTCATTTTTTATTTTGAGACAGGGTCTCTCTCAGTTGCATAGGCTGCCTCTGGCCTTGAACTCACAATCCTGCTGCCTCGGCCTCCCAAATTGCTGGGATTATAGGAATGTATCAAGGTGCTCGGCTTAGTTTTGTTTTGTTTGCATGTGTTTATGGCATGTGCTTATTTTTCTTTTGTTTTATTTTGGGGGGATGGGGATCTCACTATATGGCCCAAGCTGTCTCAAATTCAAGATCTTCCTGCCTTAGCCTCCCAAGTAGCAGGGATTGCACATGTGCACCATCACACCAGGCTCAGATTGAAAATATTAAGGGGGGAAAAAAATGCAGAGTGCTATAGGGTTATATACCTGTAATCCCAGCAATTTGGGAGGCAGAGACAGGAGGATCCCAAGTTGGAGGCCAGAGGCAGTGTGTGTAACTTAGCAAGAACTTTTCTCAAGATAAAGGTAAAGAAGGAAATAAGGGAGGGAGGAAGGGAGAGAGAAAAAAAAAAAGAGAAAGAGAAAGAAAAAGAAAGGAAAAAAGGAAGGGAAGGTAGGTAGGAGCTGATGGTATAAAGTTAAGAGATAGGACGCTTAACCTCCATAGGTTCAAAGCCTACCTAAGTAGGAGGTTAGGAGTCAGTAGGGTGAGTCCCTTCCCTTCCCTGGGCCTCAGTTTCCCTGCCAGGACAAGATGTTTGGATCCGCTGGTCACTAAGGGGCCTCCCAGATAGGGCATTCTCTGCTCTGTCTGCAGGACAGCTGCTGCAGACTCTAATCTGCTCCCCTTCCCGGTACCGGATCACTCACCCTGGTCCTCCCTCTGGGCAGCTGCCTCCTCTTCCTCCTTCTCGCGCTTTGCCTGCTCCTCCTGTACCCGCTGCCGCTCCAGTTTTTTCGTCAGCTTGAGATCCTTCCACTTCTTTTTCTCCTCTTTCTCTGGAGAAGACAACATCTTGATTAGTAGATGAAGACAGACTTAGAGTAGTGAGAGGACAGTTCCCTCTCCTTGGGTCAGCCCAGGCTCTGGGGTGAGCTGCCGGGGCCTCCCCACTTGGGTCCACTGAGATCCAAGGAGGCAAAGCTGGTGTCCTTCCCAGGGCCCACTGTACACTGCTGGAGTGGTCGGGGAAAAGGTGGACAGAGACATTTCCCCACCCCAGCCATTACTTACTCTGCTGCTTCCATTTTCGCCACTCAACCCTTTGGCCATGTTCACCCTGGAGTGGGAATGGGAGGAGGATTAAGATGAGATACTGAGTGGTCACACCTAGGAGAGGAGAGTGGCTTGATTGTTGCTCAAGGGCCATCCCATCCCTCTAACTGCAGGCAGTGAGGAAGCGGAGGAAGCACGACCACACACTGCTGCCACAGAAACAGCGACCGCAGGGCCAATGCCTGCACCCCCAATGCCTGGGATCAGGCCTGGCACAGTAAGCAGTAAATAAGTTGAATGAGTCCCGCCGGGCACGGTGGCGCACGCCTGTAATCCCAGCGGCTCGGGAGGCAGAGGCAGGAGGATCACAAGTTCAAGACCAGAGGCAGTTTGGGTAATTTAGCGAGACCCTGTCTCAAAAAGTAAAAAAAAAAAAAATGGGCTGGGGGTGCAGCTTAGTGGTCCAGCACTTGCAAAGCATGCAAGTGCGAGGCCCTGGGTTCAAGGGTTCAACCCCCAGTACCAATAAATAAATAAATAAATAAATAAATAAATAAATAAAAATAAATTGAATGAGTTCCCAGGGGCAGAAGAAGAAATGGAAGCACAGGTGACGGGAATCAGGAAACAAGCCACCGGAGGGCTCAGGATGGCAACCAAGGTCCCACCTCCAGAATCCAGCCCCAGCGGGAGAACCTCAGGGGCCCAGGCCTTCACTACCCGACGCCGTCCCACCCGGGGCTCCAGCCCCGGGTCGCACCTCGGGTTCTCATCTTGGTTGGGGCACACGCGGCAGCAGCGTGCGGCGCCTTCAGGGCGTCAGGCCCCGACCAACGACGAACAGAGAGCAGAAGGCGTGACCTAGTCCCGCCACAGGCCCGCTAGCGGCTTGCTCTCACGCCCCAGGCCCCTTGTTCCCAAAAGCAGATCATACCTACCGGGCCGCACGGCCGCTTCCGCACGCGCTCCGCCATGTTCGGTCCAATGCCGTAGGCCACGCCCCCGCCAATCGGACGCGTCTCTTCCGGCCACAGCCCTCGGAGGCGTCCAATCGGAGGCCCAGTAGTGCCTGGGGGCGTGGCCTAGGCACTCCGCAGCTGAGGAGGGCTTGGACCCCCACGTGGATTCTGCGTCTGGGAGGCGGTGAGCACAAGGCTTGCCTAGTGTCCCGGCTAAGTCGGCTGCACGTCGGTAGCATCTCAGTACTATCCTGACCCCTCCGATTGCTCGAAAGCCGTCCCGGGGTCAGACCAGCGCGACATTCAGTCCCTAGGGACGCTTGTATTTGTTTGAGGGTCCCGCTTCGTAGCCCAGGCTCGCCTCAAACTCGTGATCCTCCTGGGATTACAGGCGCCCAACACCGCACCTGGCTCTCAGTGTCGTTTTATGGAAGAGGACCCCCAAGGCTAGAGCCAGGAGTATGATTCGGAATTGGAAATTTAATGCAGTCTTTAATAGATTCGTTCATTTACTCTTTGGCTTTTAATTAGCAGATTTATTTATTTGCAGTGCTGGGGATAGAACGGAGGGCCTTGCCCATGCTAAAGCAAGCACTCTACCACTGGACTACATCCCCAGTATTGTTTATTTTTATTATTACTATTATTATTATTATTATGTGGTTTTTTTTTTCAGTACTGGGGTTTGAACTCAGGACCTCGCGCTTGCATGCTTTGCAAGTGCTGGACCACTGAGCTGCACCCTCAGCTCATTTTTTTTTTTACTTTTTGAGACAGGGTTTCACCAAGTTATGCAGACTGCCTCTGGTCTCAAACTTGCCATCCTCCTGCCTCAGCCTCTTGAGTCTATGGGATTACAAGCATGCACCACTGCACCCAGCTTATTATTTTGGTTTTTTGAGACAGGGTCTCACCCTGGATGGCCTAGAACTTGCTGTATAGACCAGACTGGCCTTGAGCTCAGGTCAATCCTCCCGCTTCAGCCTCCAAAGTGCTGGGATTACAGGCATGTGCCATCATGCCCGGGTATTTATTTATTTTGATTTTAAATGACATTTAGCCTGTGAAACACTACAGGATGTGTGCTATATACCCCAGGCAGGTGTTGAATTCACAATCCTGCCTCAGCTTTCCCCAGTGCTGGGATTACAGGCATGTGCTGCCACCCCTGGCTTAGACTTTATTTTTTTAAAGCAGTTTAGCTTCAAAGAAAACTGAGCAGATAATACAGAAAGTCCTGACTTGCTGGGCGTGGTGGCGCACACCTGTATTCCCAGCAGCTTGGGAGGTGGAGATAGTTTGCAAGTTCGAGACCAGAGGCAGTCTGAGTAATTCAGTGAGACCCTGTTTCAAAAAGTTAAAAAATGGGCTGAGGGTGCAGCTCAGTGGTCCAGCACTTGCAAAGCATGCAAAAACAAGGCCCTGGGTTCAACCCCCAGGCCTACCAAAAAAAAAAAAAAAAAAAAAAAAAAAGAAAGAAAGTAAGTCCTGACTCATAGTTTTCTGTTAACATCTTGTATTGATGTACTGATGTGGTACATTGTTACAGTTGAATTACTGATACATTATTATTAACAAGAGTCCATAGTTCCAACCAGGTTTCTCTCTTTGAGTTGTATATTGTATGGGTTTTGACGAATGCATAAAGTCATGTATCCACCATTATAAAGAGCTGGACCATTGAGCTGCACCCCAGGCCCCTTTTTTTTTTTTTTTTAACTTTTTTTTGAGACAGAGTCTTGCTAAATTACTCAGACTCTCTGGTCTCGAACTTGCGATCCTCCGCCTCCTGAGCCGCTGGGATTCCAGGCATCCACCACCGTGCCCAGCCATTATAATATGCTAATACTGTAGCTTTATCCCAAAGTCTTTGGGATGATAAGGGTGCACCACAGTGCCTGGCTCCATGATCATTTTTACTGTTTCTATAGTTCTGTTGTTTCCAGAATGTTATATTGTTGAAATTATATACAGTACACAACTTTTTCAGACTGGTTACATTCATTGAGCAATATGAATTTAAGGGTCTTCCATGTCTTTTTGTGGCTTGAGATCTCATTGCTTTTTATTGCTGGATACTGTTTTGTTGGATGGATGTGCCACAGTTTATCCGTTCACTTTTGAAGGACATCTTAGTTTGTTCCTTCCTGCCTTCCTTCCTTCCTTCCCTGTTTGCAAGTGCTTTACCACTGGACTGCGTTCTCAGGCCATTTTTTAGTTTTTATTTTGACTCAGGGTCTTACTAAATTGAGCAGGTTGCCTCCGGCCTTGAAGTTGTGATCCTCCTGCCTCCGTCTCCCAAGTTGTTGGGATTACAGGCATGGACCACCACACCCAGTAGACATGGGATCTTTGGTGCTTCTACACCACCATCAACAAAGTCTATGAGTTTACCCCAGGGAGGACTTGCTAATCAGTTGGCTATGTGTGCGTGGCCAAGGAGCTGCGAGACAGACCCCTGAGCTGGCATCTCGTTTCCCAATCCTCCCTCTGGACCAGCGGTGCTACCAAGCTGTGGCTTGGAAGGGAATGGAGGGAGCATCCTGTATTGTTCTGGCATTAAATACATTCCAGTGACAATTCTGGGCTGAGGGTGTGTAGCTCAGTGGTAGAGTGCTTGCCTAGCATGCATGAGGTCCTGGGCTCAATCCTTAGCAACACGTACACACACAAATTCTGACACTGACTGGGTATTCTACAATTCAATTCAATGCTGTCCATGACTACCAAATTCAGCACAGAATCCTTAGGTTAAGGACTCAGGCACATAGGATTCCTCCATTTCAGATGCCAGCAGCAATAAGGACTGTAGCTTGCTGGCACATCTGCCTGGCTAACTACAAGTGTAGGCATTCCGACAATCCGCCCTCAGGTTCCACAATTCCCTAGAATGACGTAGAATGCGAGAATGTACTATAATAACTGTGTTGTAAAAGGTAGGATTCAGGAAGAACCCGATGTTCACTCACGGGGCAAGGTCTCAGGGGAGGTGTGCAGAAAGATCCCTTGCCCTCTGTGGGCACACTGCACCACACAGAGGTATTCACCAACCCAGAAGCCAGTGGAATACTGTGGTTTCAGGGTTTCTGCCTGGGGCTTGTTAAACAAACATTTACTGTACAGCAATGTTTTAGACCACGCTCCTGCACTGCCCCCAAAAGACCAGACCAAATGAGGATGGAGCCACTTGAGAACCATGTAATCAAACTGAATACTGAAATGAGCCAATTTTCCAGAACACAGGAGAGTCCCAGCAACCAATCAGCAGGGGCCCAGTTTCCTGAGCCAGCATGATAAGGATGTCCCCTCTGTTTGGCCCTTTATAAGGAAAGTGACTTTGAAATGACCAATCCTTGTTCCTTCTTCCTGCTTTCTTTGCCTCTTTTCTGCCTATAAAGCCAGTACCCTCTGCTCAGCTCATTGGAGCACCCATTCTGTTTTATAAAACCAGATGCTGATTAGTTCTAGAGTTGGTGATGAAGCCAATTAGATCTTCAAACTGAATTTGTTGTAATTTTTTTCTTTTTCTTTTTCTTTCTTTCTTTCTTTCTTTTTTTTTTTTTTTTTTTTTTTTTTTTTTTTTTTTTGCGGTACTGGGGGTTGAACCCAGGGCCTCGCACCTGCATGCTCTGCAAGTGCTGGACCACTGAGCTGCACATCCAGCCCATTTTTTTTACTTTTTGAGACAGGGTCTCGCTAAATTACGCAGACTGCCTCTGGTCTCGAACTTGTGATCCTCCTGCCTCTGCCTCGCTCGGATTACAGGCATGTGCCACCATGCCTGGTATGAATTTGTCTTTTAACAGGTTTATTACCTAGGCACAAGGATTAAATCATTAGCCTTGACAGGGAGCGCAGCTCAGGGGTAGAGCACCTGGCTAGAATGTAAGAGACCCTGAGTTCAATCCCCAGTGCCACCAAAAAACACAACAAACAAACAAAAAAATAGCCTTGGACTCCAAAGTCTAGTCCCTCATCCCTCCCTAAGCGCAGAGGTGGAGAGGGGATGGGTTGACAGTTCTGCCCTCTAACCTGAGATCCAAAGGCACTCTTTAGGAATAACAAAAACCTCTTCCATCACTCAAGACATTCCACATGGTTTAGAGTTCTGTGCCAGGAGAGGCCAAATATGCTTTTTATGATATCTTCCGCATCCATCTGCTCCCCTGGTTGAACGCATGGGTGAAACCCAGGCTGGGTCTACAGAGGCAACTGGCCCCAGCCCTGCCTTTCAGATGAGTCAGGGGCTGCCCAGGCCGCACACCCGGGAGCCAAGCCTAGCCGCAGTGGGATGGCCTTGCACAGGATGCCACAGCCCCTTCCCTACCCTCCCAGGGGCTTCCTCAGGGCAAGGGTGGTAACACCCGTCCTAGGATTGTTGGGGACATGTGCATCTGCATTGGAGGGGGGGGGCTCCTCCAGTCTCAGGACAGAAGGGAGAATGTTGGCCCTCCTGGCCCCCAGGGCCCACCTCAGGCTGTTCTGGCACTGCTGTGGAGGTGTCCCTGTCTTCCCTGTTAGAAGCCCCTGTCGCCTGGACACAGATGCCCCAGCCCAGCCAGCCCCTGAAACTATTACCCTTGGAGGGCAAGGAACACAGTGGGGAGCCCTGGGTGACAGGCCAAGCTTCCCATTAACAAGCCCTGAGACTTAAGACAAGCACCAGGTCCCCACTTCTCTCCAGGCCTTGGTTTTATTCCACACACAAAAATATCATTCAAAGGGGCGGTGGGAGTCTGCGGCTCTCCAAGTTTCCTCCACTCTCACCAAGCCGCCCTTAGCCATCAGGACAGGGTGTGAAGGACAGAAGTCGTCACCAGGGTTTCAATAACTTAAACTTTATTAAGGGCAAAAGACCTCGAGCCTGAGGCCAACCTTTTGAGGTCCAGATGAGGTGAGGAGAGGGGGAGAGGACCCTGAGCCTGAGCTCAGGCTGGGGCAGGGCTGGGAATTGAGCCCTGACACTGTCTTTCCTGTCCCCCCCACCACGTCTGGAAGCCAGAAGAGACCCAAGACCCCACTGTGGGCCCAGGTAGGGGCAGGGAGAGACCCAGGTCTGGGCCCCCCAGCCTCCAAGACAGGAATCCAGGCAGTAAAGGAGGGGACTGCTGAGGCCTCCCAAACCTGGGGCTCCTCCCTGGGAACACTCTGTGGCACAGAGCAGGGGTCCCGCAGTACCAGCCTCTGCGACGTGCCAACGGCTGGACGCAGGATGAAGCCAGGAGCCCTCATGGCGGGGCCAAGAGTGGGCAGGGCCGAGGGTGACCTCAGGGCCTGAGCTCCGCCTTCCACTCCTGCAGCTTCTTGTCCATTCTCTGGAGTGTGGCTTCGCCCTGTGTCAACACACTCTGGTCCTTCCCTCCGCCCCATCCAGCAGCCGAAAAAGCCGGGGAGCTCCCGCCGACCCCTGCCCTCACCTTCACAAAGCAGAAGCGGATGTAGTGGTCGAAGTCCTTCTGATACGGCCCTCGGACGAAGAAGGAGACTGGGATGGCCACCAGGCCCTGGGGAGGAGGAAGCCCAGGTCAGCAGTCAGCCCGCAGGCCTCGGCCGGGGACAGAGAGTTTCCCGTGAGGGCGGCAGGGAGAGGCGGCCCCAGGGCCTCCCATCCAAGCGCTGTATCGGGTCAAAGGAAGGAGGTGCTGGGCATCGCCGCGCCTCGCACCTGCTGGGGTGCAGAGGGAGACTGCGACAGTGGACGGCTGGCCCTGCAGCAGGCCAGGGCAGAGGCGAGGAGAAACACCCAAGAGTCACAGATCACCAAGGACGCAGGGAGGGCGTCAGAGGGACTGGGCGACTTGTCCCAACAGATGGGAAGGCCGAGGCCCAGAGAGGGGCATCTGTGTACCAGCGTGCACGGCAGAGGCTTGGCTGTGCTCCCTGGCTCGAGAGCCCGGAAGAGGCCCAGGCTGTGAAACCACAGAGGCCCCGCCCACCTTGTTCTTGACCATCCACTTGGTGAAGCGGCTGTCATAGGGCTCGTCTGCAGCGCCGGGCAGGTCGGGCATCCTGCTCTCTGCGGGAAAGGCGCCACGCTGAGCCCTTCCAGCCTGGACGGGCCCAGCCCCCGCGGTGGGTGCGGGCAGCCCCACTCACTGAAGCGGGAGATGTCCACGATGACGAAGTAGCTGCCCTGGGGGACCACGGGCCGGAGGCCCACTGACTGCAGGCTGCGGACCATGAGGTCACGGTGGCGCTGCATGGCCTGCGGGAACCGCACGAAGTAGCTGCTGGGTTGGCCGAAGTGTCGCTGCTCCCGCTCAAAGCACTGGGCTACCGCGGCCTGCGCGGGGCCGAAGGACACGCAGGTCAGGTCAGGCAGCCCAGCGCGGGCCCAGCCTGTGCTCTCTGGTTGCCCCATCCTTGTCACCCCACTCCCTGAGGGGTGCCCGGCGCTGACCTGGCACTGCGTGGGGCAGTGGAAGACAGAGTTCTGGTGCACGGTCCGCAGGTGCTTCAAGATGTTATCCGGGCCCAGGACCCAGCCCACCTGCACCAGAACACAGGTGGGAGACGAGGTCCCTACAACTGGGCCAGAGCCTTTCTAAATTCCCAGCCTGGAGTCACCTGCCACGGACCGGGATGGGAGGATGACCCACGGCCGCCTCCACTCACCTTCCAGCCGGTGGCGCTAAAGGATTTGCCTGCGCTGCCGATGGTCAGGGTCCGGTCCCACATGCCAGGGAGGCTGGCTGCCCAAGGCCAAGAGAGCAGCTGCTGAGAGGCGAGGAGGGCCAGGGAGGGTGGCCTGCACCCCAGGGACAAGCACAGACTGCACACTGTGGACTCGGGTCCCACGGGTGGCAGGACCTATGTGACCTCTGGAGGCAGACGTTCCTGGGCTCCTCCACCCTTGGGAGCGAAGCCCTGCCCGGGGGCACGCAGGTGCACGGCCCACAGCCCTGTGTCCCTCCAGCTGGGCTCCCGGCCTGGTCACATACACACGCTGGGGAAGGATGCTGGCCATGGTGGCTCACCGATGCAGACATGCCGGTGCCCGTCGTAGACCTGCCACTGGTAGACCTCGTCGGAGATGCACAGCACGTCATGCTGCTGGCACAGGCTGGCCACGAGTTCCAGCTCCGCCTTGGAGAACACCTGCAGGAAGCCAGGAGGGCGCCGCCTGCAGCTAAGGCTGTCCGCAAATGCAGAGCCTGCTCACGGAGATAGCCTGAGGCCCGGCCACCGGCTGGGGCTTTTCTGCGCCAACCCACTGAGTGCCTGCCACACTGACCTTGTGAGTTTGGTTCTCAGAATCCCTTTTTTTTTTTTTTTTTTTTTTTTTGTGGTACTGGGGGTTGAACCCAGGGTCTCGCACCTGCATGCTTTGCAAGTGCTGGACCACTGAGCTGCAACCCCCAGCCCATTTTTTTTACTTTTTGAGACAGGGTCTCGCTAAGTTACACAAACTGCCTCTAGTCTTGAACTTGCGATCCTCCTGCCTCCGCCTCCTGAGCCGCTGGGACTACAGGGGTGCGCCACTGCCCCCGGCCAGGGTCCCATTTTTCAGAGAGTCAAAGTCACTGTCCCATGGTCACTAAGGAACAATGAGGCCCCCAGCCCTCACCTATCTGGGTTTCCTGGCCCTGCCTTAGGGACCTCTGCGAGTCTGGGTTCTCAGAGCTGCTGCCGGCAGCCCACCCTCTTCACAGCTGAAGAAATCCAGGCCGGCCCCGAGGCAGAGTGGGCTGTGACTCATCTGCAGGGGGCCTGGCAGGAGGGCTCCCCATACCTTTCCCAGGGGGTTGTTGGGTGTGTTGAGGACCAGGGCTTTGGTGCGAGACGTGAACCTGCTGGCCAGTTCGGCGGGGTCCAACCGCCAGTCGCTGCTGGATTCCAGGTCGCCTTCGGGAGTGGGGCTCTGCGGGAGGAGCGGGGAGGGCCAGCATTTACCTGCCTGGCAGCAAGTTGTCTCCAACCATCTGTCCTCAACATTCCTCTTCTGGAGTCCTAGACACCACCCACCCCTCCAGCTCAGATACCTGGATTCCTTCGCTGCTTCCTGCTGTCCCATGTCCCAGGGGCCAGCGCAGCCCACTCTTTTTTTTTTTTTTTTTTTTTGTGGTCCTGGGGGTTGAACCCAGGGCCTCGCACCTGCATGCTCTGCAAGTGCTGGACCACTGAGCTGTGCCCCCAGCCCTTTTTTTTTTTTTTTTTTTAA
>VMDO01001646.1:0-39562 GCA_007922755.1 Pedetes capensis | reverse complement strand
ACTGCACCCAGCTCGTCAGCCTACTCTTTTGGTCCATCTGCCCCCCTCCCCACTCAGCATCCTTACGGGCTTCAGGGCCACAAACACAGGGCGACCCCCGGCCATCAGTGTCATGGGCTCATAGCAGTCAAAAGCAGGTTCGATGATGATGACCTGGAAGGAGGGCCAGGGGAGCAGGGGTCAGCACTGCCCTGGACCCTCCCCTGCGCCCACCCATCCTCGCCAGTCACCTCATCTCCTTCGTCCACCAGCGCCTGAAAGGCTGTGAACAGGGCCCCGTAGGCACCCACTGTCACCAGCACATTCTTGACGGGGTCCAACTCCTGTCCCAGCAGCTTGCCAAAGAAACTTGCCAGGATCTTGGTCAGTGGTGGGTAGCCCTGTCGGGACAGCAGGCTCAGCGTGGAGCTTCCCACCGCTCAGCTGCACCCAGGCTGTCCTAGCACCTTCCAGCGGCAGGCCTGAGGGCAGAGTCGGCTCCTGTGGCTGAGCCGTTTCATCTCTTTCAGCAGCCTTTGCATCAAGCCTGTGCCCCCCACCCCAGGAATAGGATGTGTGGGGAACCAGACAGGTGCTTGTCTCCCCACCCCCCACAGTACTGGGGAGCCCGGGAGGGAGTGGGAACTCCACACTTCCCACAGCCCTCTGCCAGTTTAACAGCACTTTTTCTGAGGAACTTAATTGAGGAACTTTTATTTCATTTTAATTGCCATATATAGTTGGTGGCTATCATGTTGGACAACACAGCCTTGTATTTTCAAGTCCCCACTCCCTATTAATCATTCTTCATTTAAATAATTCTAGGTTGTCAACATCCTTCAAATATCTGGCATTTGCATAACACTAACTAATAATGCCTTCAGGATGATTATTCACCGCCTGGACAACATTTCTATTAATGTTTTCCAGAACTGAATCTTTTTTGTGTGTGTGTGTGGTACTGGGGGTTGAACCCAGGGCCTTGTGCTTGTATGCTTTGCAAGTGCTGGACCACTGAGTTATACTCTCAACCTATTTTTTTACTTTTTGAGACAGGGTCTCGCTAAATTACACAGGCTGCCTCTAGTCTCGAACTTGGCGATCCTCCTGCCTCCGCCTCTTGAGGCGCTGGGATTATAGGCATGCTGCGCCTGGCTCAGAACTGAATCTTTTTAAAGTATCCACTCAGGATAAGTGGTACCCCCATGTGTCTAATAATCTTTGGACCTAGTACTCTGTTAGCAGTACTACTGCCTATACTTGTATCTACATTCATTTAACCTAAATATAAGACTTGATATTTTAACTTTTTCACTTCAGCCCAGCAGCTTGGGTCCCCTAGTTTGGTAGAGCGCTTTTGTGCTTGCCTGAGCCTCCCAGAATCATTGCAAAGCAGGTCTGTTTTGTTGGGTAGAACAACAGAGCCCAGAGAAAGGAACTGACTTGCCCGAGGTCACCCACTCGTCCGGCCCTGGTACAGCGCTTTACGTCGCAGCTTTGGAAGCCCCTCCCTTTGGAAGAAAATTAGATTCATGTGCTTGTGGACTGAAGACACCCATAAAACACTCACGGCTCGGGCAAGTCACTGAAGCGGTTCTAGAACTTTACTAAGACCACACAAAATGACTCCTTCCTGTATAGCAAAGATAATTGTACGCAAAGTTTAAAGACAAAGGGGAAGAAAAGCAACCTATGAGAAATAGGGGGGCTGGGATTGAGCTCAGTTGGTAGAGCGCCACTCTGCAGTCTCTGAGGTCCCAGGTTCGATCCCCAGCACTGCAAAAATGGGAGAAGAACTTGGCAATCTACTCCCGAGGCAATCCCGAAACAATCAGCCATTGAAAACCCTATGAGGGTTGCTATGAGTTGGACACGACAGTGAGAAATAGGTAGAGGGATTTAATATACAAAGATCTCATACAAAGTTGCAGGCCAAAGATGCATTTTGAAATGTAAAAATAATCAAAGATAGGGAATAAGTGTTGATGTATATGAAAAGAATAATATAACTATGGAAAGAGGTGACAGTCTTCTAATTCCAGCTCCTAGGGAGGCAGGAGGATCCCAATTTGGGCTACACAGTAAGTTCAAGGCCAGCGCGAGCAACTTAGTATCAAAATAACAATAAAAAAAGGGCCAAAAGGGCTGGGGATGTAGCTCAGTGGTAGGGTGCTTGCCTAGCATGCATGAGGTCCTGGGTTCAATCTCCATTATTGAAAAAAAAAAAAAACCCAAAACAAAAAAGGGAAATGGGAATTAAAGAAAAGTAAACCAAAGCACCATTGAAGTAGTGCTGTAGTATTATAAAGATACAATGTTAACACTGGCAGATGGTAAAAAGATCAATAGTGCTCACAGTTGACAAGAGAGGCAGACACCTGTGCTCTCTCTTTCTCTCCTTAAGAGGTAGGTGGGGGCAGTGCTGGGGATCAAACCCAGCGCCTTGTGCATGGTACACAAGTGCTTAGACTCTCTCTGGCCCAAGAAAAGAACTTTCCAGGCAGGTCTGAGACCAATTCATTGGTAGGATGTAAATGAGTAAACCTAACTAGAAGGCAACTACCAATATCTATCTAGCACACGTTTAAATGTTTACAACCTTGGATTCACTAGTTTTACTTGTAGAGACCCCCATGTGTCTGTCAGGTTGCTGTACTGTGAGGGCTCGCGTGTTGCTGTGATGCTGAAAGCTATGCCACGGGTATTATAGATACTAGCAGGGTCACCCATGGTGGACAAATTTCAGCTGAGCTTTCGGTCTAAGACAGACTAGGGAGAAGGACATGGGCAACCCACTCCTGAGACAATTAGCCACTGAAAACACTATGAATAACAGAGAAACATTGTCGGATATAGTGCCAGAAAATGAGACCCCCCAGGTTGGAAGGTACTCAAAAGACGACTCCTCAAAGTAGAATCGACCTTAATGATGGGAACGGAGGAAAACCCTGGGACGTCCATTTGCTGATGTGACATGACTCAAAGCGAGAAGGAAAAACTGTAAACATCCATTAATAGTTGGAATGTGGAATGTATACAGTATGAATCTAGGAAAACTAGAAGTCATCCAAAGGGAAATGGAGAGCATAAACATTGACATTCTAAGCATCAGTGAGGTAAAATGGACTGGTATGGGCCATTGTGAATTAGATAATCATGTGGTCTACCATGCTTGGAATAACAGATTAAAGAGAAATGTGGTTGCATTTATCATCCAAAAAGCCATCTCAAGATCTGTCCTGAAGTACAATGCTGTCAGTGATAGAATAATATCCACACGCCAACAAGGAAGGCCAGTTAATATGACTATTATTCAAATTTAAATTTACAGGCCCGCCACTAAGGCCACAAATAAAGATAGGGAAGATTTCTATCAGCTTCTGCAATCTGAAACAGATCAAACACGCAATCAGGATGTACTGATATTTACTGGTGACTGGAATGCAAAAGTTGGAAACAAAGAAGAAGGCTCAGTGGTTGGAAAATAGGGCCTTGGTGACAGAATTGATGCTAGAGATAGCAGGATGGAATTTTGTCAGACCAATGACCTTCTCATACCAAATACATTTTTTCACCAAAATAAAGAGCGAATATACACATGGAATTCACCAGATGGAACATACAGGAACCAAAGTGACTACACTTGTGGAAAGGGACAACAGAAAAGCTCAATATCACAAGTCCAAACAACACCAGGTGCTGATTGTAGATCAGACCATCAGCTGCTCAAATGCAGGTTCAAAATGAAACTGAAGAAAATTAGAACAAGTGTTCGAGAGCCAAGGTATGACCTTGAGTATGTCTCTACTGAGTTCAGACATCACCTCAAAAACAGGTTTGATGCTTTAGACATTGATGATTGAGGACCAGACAAGTTGTGGCATGACATCAAAGATATCATTCATGAGGAAAGCAAAAGGTTATTAAAAAGACAGGAAAAAAAGAAAAGACCAAATCATATGTCAAAATAAGACTCTGAAACTTTCCCTTGAGTGACGAGCAGCTAAAGTAAAAGGAATACATGTTGAAATTAAAGAACTAAACAGAAGATTTCAAAGGGCACCTTGAGAAGACAAAATCAAATATTATAATGACACGTGCAAACAACTGGCAATAGAAAATGAAAATGGAAGAACACATTGTTTTTCTCAAGCTTAAGGAATTAAAAAAAAAATTCAAGCCTTGAGTGGCAAGGGTGAAGGATTCTACTGGGAAAATATTAAATGACACAGAAAACATCAAAAGAAGATGGAAAGAGTACACAGAGTCATTATAACAAAAAGAATTGGTGGACGACCAACCATTTTAAGAGGTTACATATGATGAAGAACTAATGGTACTGAAGAATAAAGTGGAAGCTGCCTTGAAGGAACTGGCAAAACAGAAGGCTCCAGGAATTGACAGAATACCAACAGAGATGTTACAACAAACAGATGCAGCACTGGAGGTGCTAACTTGTTTATGCCAAAAGATTTGGAAAACAGTTACCTGGCCAACTGACTGGAAGAGATCCATATTTGTGCCTATTGCCAAGAAAGGGGATCCAACCAAATGTGGAAATTATCAAACGATAGCATTAATATCACATGAAAGTAAAATTTTGCTAAAGATCATTAAAAAGTAACTTCAGCAGTACATAGACAGGGAACTGTCAGAAAATCAAGCCAGATTCAGAAGGCATGGAACAAGGGACATCATTGCTGATATCAGATAGATATTAGCCAAAAGCAGAAAATACCAGAAAGATGTCTATGTTTTGTTGACTATGCAAAGACATTTGACTGCGTGGATCATAACAAATTATGGATAACAATGTGAAGAATGGGAATACCAGAACATTTAATTGTACTCATAAGGAACCCATACATGGACCAGGAGGCAGTCGTTAGAATAGAGCAAGGAAACACTGCCTGGTTTGAAGTTAAGAAAGGTCTGTTTCTGGGGTGTATCCTTTCACCATACCTCTTCAATCTCTATGCTGAGCAAATAATCCAAGAAACTTGACTATATGAAGAAGAATGTGGCATCAGGATTGGAAGAAGACTCATTAACAGCCTGTGTTATGCAGATGACACAACTCTGCTTGCTGAAAGTGAAGAGGATTTGAAACATTTACTGATGAAGATCAAAGAACACAGCTTTCAGTATGGATTGCACCTCAATATCAAGAAAACAAAAATTCTTATAACTGAGTGAATACACAATTTCATGATAAATGGAGAAAAGATTGAAGTTGTCCAAGATTTTGTTTTACTTGGCTCAACAATCAACACCCATGAAAGTAGCAGTCAAGAAATCAAAAAATGCACTGCATTGGAAAAAGCTGTTGCAAAAGATCTCTTGAAAATGTTGAGAAGTAAAGATGTCACATTGAAGACGAAGGTGTGTCTGACTCATGCCATGGTATTTTGAGTTTCATCATGTTGTTGTGAAAACTGGACATTGAATAAAGGAGACAAGAAAAGAATTGATGCTTTTGAGTTATGGTGCTGGAGGTGAATATTGAATATACCATGGACTGCCAAAAGAAGGAACAGATCTGTCCTAGAATTGCAACCAGAGTGCTGCTTGGAAGCAAAGATGGCTAGAGTGCATCTTACGTATTTTAGAAATGTTGTCATGAGAGACCAATCCCTGGAGAAGGACATCATGTTTGGGAGAGTAGCATGTCAACAACAACAAAAAAGGAAGACTTTCACCTAGATGGATTGACATAGTGTCTGCAATAATGGGCTTAAACATAAAAAAGGTTGTATGCATGACACAGTGTCGGGGAGTGTTTCCTTCTGTTGTACACAGGGTCGCTATGAGTTGGGCTCGACTCAATGGCACCTAACAACAACAACTTGTAGAGACTTATCTCAGAGAAATGTACATGTACTGAGGCAGGAGGAATGTGAGTTTAAGACCTGCCTGGGTTACTTAGACAGTTCAAGGCCAGCCTAGGTAACTTAGCATGTCTCTGTCTCAAAGTAAAAATGTAAATGGAGAGCCGGGCGTGGTGGCGCATCCCTGTAATCCTAGCGGCTTGGGAGGCGGAGGCAGGAGAATCGCAAATTCGAGACCAGAGGCAGTCTGCGTAACTTAGCGAAACCCTGTCTCAAAAAAGTAAAAAAAAAAAAGAAATGGGCCAGGGGCGCAGCTCAGTGGTCCAGCTCTTGCAGAGCATGCAGGCACGAGGCCCTAGGTTCAACCCCCAGTACCGGAAAAAAAAAATGTAAATGGAGACATAGCACAATGGTAGAATGCTTGCCTAGCATAGGCAAGGTCCTGAGTTCAGTCTCCAGTATCACAAAAAAATAAATAAAGCCACACAGGAGTAGTCCCTCTGGCACTGCTTGTAATATGGAGACCTGTAAAACAGTTATGGCTGTAGTGAGAGGTAAGTAAATCTTGGCAAATTTGTTGTTAGGTGCCATTGAGTCGGTGTCCAACTCATAGCGACCCTACGTACAACAGGCAAAACAGTATTGTTAGTGCTTCTCTGCTATTCACAGGTTTTTAATGACTGATTGTTTTTGTGAGTGGGTTTCCAAGTCCATCTCCCAAGCCTACAGCACCTGGTGTTCCCAGGCGGTCTCCCATCCAAGTACTAACCAGGCCCAACCCTGCTTAGCTTCCGAGATCTGAAGGGATCGGATGCCACAGTGGTATGGCTGCAGGCTATGGCACATTTAGACAATGGGATTCTAACTAAAGAGTCATTAAAAGGGGTCAGGGTCTGGGGTGTAACTCAGTGGGAGCCCATGTGCTTAACATAGCTGAAGCCCTGGGTTGGATCCCCAGGACCAAAAGCTCAAAAAAATGGAAAACAACAGAGCAAAACTGTGCTGACTAGAATGGTGTGTCTGGGATATACTATTTAGTGACATAAACAAGTTACACATTAAGTACAGCATGAGTCTATTTATGTTAAATAATAAGGGCTGAAATTAAGGTTGGGCAATGCCCTCCAGGTGATAATGAGACACACAAGAGTTTAAGGCCCACTGTTCTACTCCAAGGCTGGCAAGTGTTTACTATGTGGCCCTTGTAAAAAGCTCAGTCATAGACTCTAATCCCATCAGCAGCCTGTGTTTCAGGGTTGGCTTAGGTGTCACCGCCTCCAGGCAGCTTCCCCTCTCCTCCCTCGGGTTTCATTTGGTCCTTCCTGCTCCCAGGTTCCACAGCCTCCTTCTTCACGGCGGGTAACCAGCTGCCTCGATCATGATCCGTTCTACGTCTTCCTTCTCCACAGAACCCTGAGACACAGGATCTTATAGAAAGGAGAAGCTCAGAAACTCTGACCTATGGCGAGACTGCATCCCCTGGGCTCAGCCCCAGGAACCCTGATGCCCCTTGTGGCTCTGATGCCCAGAAAGGCCCCCTTTGACCCCAGGGCCCCCAGGAGAGGCCGGGCAACTCACAAATGCCAGGGTATACTGGTTGAGCATGAAGTCCCCACTGGTGGCCTGCTGTAAGGCTTCCACGGCAAAGTCTGGGGGTGAGAAGTCAGGGAAGCCCTGGCCCAGGTTCACGGCGTCATACTTGTCGGTGGCTTCGGCAAAATCCACCCTGGGAACAAACAGAGTGTCAGCACCAGCCCAACTGTTCACCGGGACCTGGTCTTCTGCCTATTCCCAGGGCAGCAAAGGCACACACCAGGTTGTTCTAGAAAGATGGACAAGCGCTGGGCGCAGTGGCGCACACCTGTAATCCCAGTGGCTCAGGAGGCGGAGGCAGGAGGATTGCAAGTTCAAGACCAGAGGCAGTCTGCGTAACTTAGCGAGACCCTGTCTCAAAAAGTAAAAAAATGGGCTGAGGGTGCAGCTCAGTGGTCCAGCACTTGCAAAGCATGCATGCGCCAGGCCCTGGGTTCAACCCCCAGTACCGCAAAAAAAAAAAAAAAAAAGATGGACAACCAGCATCTGTCCCCAGCCTGCACATTTGTGGTCTTGTGCTCTCAGATGCGTGCCTGTGGGTGGGTCACCGCAGGGCATTTCAAACTTCTTCAACCATGACCCACAGTAACAAATAACCTTTACATCACAAACTACATAGGGCACAGACAAGAAAATAAGAGTATCTGCTGGGTGTGGGGCACTGTGGTGTTTTCCATCCTACCTGATTGTATTCCTGGTTTCTCTCTTTCTCTCTCTCTCTTCCCCCCCTCCCCATCTCTCTCTGTCTCTGTCTCTCTTTTTCTTTTCCCACCACACTGGGATTGAACAAGCCAGGCAAGCACTCCACCATCGGAGCCCGTCCATTCTATTCCTTAACCCACCCTCAGCCTCCCAAGGGGACTCCCCAGCCCAGTGAGCATCTGTCGTCTGCAGTGAGAAATTCCTTGCTCACAGCACCTGATGGCCTTGAGGCTCATCCTGTGTGGGTTCCTCTGGGGACAGAGACCTGAGTGACTCGCCCAGGGTCTTACAGGTTGTGCAAACCACAGCTAGCCTTTGATTCTACACCTTTCTGAAGCAAGGTGTACGTTCTTGACCTCACTCTGGACATACTGGGGCCCCAACAGCCCCTGTGCCCACCAACTGTGGTCACAACAACCTTCCTCCTGGCTTTGCCTGTGTCACCTCCTCAGGGATAGTGGGACAGAGGCTGGTTGGAGGAGAGGACTCAGATTTGCATGTTTTAATTTGCATAACAATAAACGTCATTTATATATAAATTTGTCATTTCCCCCCAGAGCTCCACAATGCCTGTGAAGTCCAGAGTTGCCGGGGCTCTAAGTGCACAGTGACCTACGCAAAGTCCCACAGCAGCAGGTGGTGGGGCCTGGACCCAAAGTGGGAAGGACACTGCTCTGTGGTGGTTGGGGCAGCGGAAACCTGCAGAGACTAGCTGCCCTCTGGGTGGGTCCTCCAGTTTGTAGACAGCAGGCGCCTCCTCTGCGCTGCCTCTCTGGCCTCCCCCTCAGCATTCCCCTCCTGTCTCAGGTTCCCTCCAGCCAGCCGCTGCCCTGCCCTGCCTTTGCCTGAGACTTGGCCTCTCCCGCCCTCAGCTAGCCCCTCTGGATGATGGCGGCTTTGGGTTCCAGAGTACAGAGGGCCCCAGCCCTGCCGGCTCTCTGGTCAGGACAAGGCTGCCTTACTTCATCTGCCAGCTTCTGCCCTCTGAGCTACTGATCCTGTGAAATGCATGTTTGGGCTTCAGACTCATTTCCTGGCCTACAGCTCCTGAAACCCTTGTCCCCAGAAGGATAAGAGCGACCATATATGCTCAGGATGACCCGTGGCTCCAGACCACAGATGGGCTGGGGGAAGGGCTGGTTGCTCGGGGAACCAACCTCATGATTAGAGAGATGGACCTGTTTATCCCAGCCCTGGACCCCCAGGGAGAGGCCAGGGGCCGAAGGCTGAGTTGACAATGCAATGGCCAATGATTGAATCAATCTTCATATAATGAAGCTTCCATAAAAACCCAGACAGGGCCAGGCGCGGTGGCTCACGCCTGTAATCCCAGCGGCTTGGGAGGCAGAGACAGGAGGATTGCAAGTTTGAGACCAGAGGCAGTCTGCGTAACTTAGAGAGACCCTGTCTCAAAAAGTAAAAAAATGGGCTGGGGGGTGCAGCTCAGTGGTCCAGCACTTGCAGAGCATGCAAGTACAAGGCCCTGGGTTCAACCCCCAGTACCGGGGGAAAAAAAAAAAAAAACAGGAGGACTGAGTTCTGAGGGCTCCCAGACAGCTGCCTCTGAAGCTCCATCCACAGCCCCTCCTATAGCCTTTCAATCATTTCTTATTGTTGTTGTTGTCAGGTGCCATAATGTTGGTTCCAATGCATATCGACTTTCATGGGATTTTCAATGGCTGATGGCTTTCAGGTGTGGGCTGCCACATCCTTCTCCCAGTTTTGAGGTGCTGGGGATCAAACCCGGGTCCTCGGAAAGTACAGAGCAGCACTCTATCAACTGAGCTAAACCCCAGCCCTAAATCAGGTCTGGATTACTAAAAATTCCTAATACAGTGTAAGTGCTATGTAAACACAGCACTTGTTATATTGTATGGATTAGGAAATAATGACAAGAAAAAGAAGCCTGCGTATGTTCAGTGCACTTTCAATCAAAAAAAATATTTTTGATCTGCCGATGGTTGAACCCACGAATTCATGGAGGCCATGGACGCCGAGGGTCAGTTGTTATCCCTGGGAAACCCCTAGCCTGGAGCCCGAGTGAGGGCTGTGGCTGTGGTACAGCACCTACCCATCCTCCCAGGGCCTTTCAGGGAGGTAGAATTGGCTCCACCTTAAGCTGAGGAGCTGAGGCTCAGAACCGCAGCGTGTCACCAGCTCACGATCCACATCTAAGCACCGTGAGGCTGGGGTTGGAGGCCGCCTGCTACCTTGGGTGGTGCCTCTCCTGGGCAGTGGCTGAAGCAGCCCACCCTGGGTGCCACTGAGTTGCTCCAAACCAGGGATGGCCAACCCACGTCTCAAGGGAAGCCCGTACGCCTCCCCAGCCCATCTGCTCACCAGGGGTTGTGGTCGATCCCGTTCAGCCTTCGGGCTTGCAGCTGTTTGGCCATCGTGAGCTGGAGGCAGAGAAGCGAAGGTCAGTGTCAGCATCGTCCAGGCCTGGAGCCTATCCGGTCCCACAGAGCTGCTTTCCAGCCATAGCCTCGCCCTCCACTTCCAGGGAGGAAGATGAAATCAGAGCTCCTGAGTGGTCAGACAGGTTCCAATCTGCTGTCCCAGCCTGTTCCTACAGCCCCCTGGATGGCTCCTCCACACTCCCCAAGCACCGCCTCCCCACCTGCAGGGCTGCATAGGTAGGGGTCCACCACCAGGGAGACAGAGCCCAGATGTAAGGTTAAAGTGTGACTCAGGAGGGGCGGGAGGTGGGGGAGTATAATGGCACCAGGGACAGCAGCAAAACCCTCTTGCAGAGGTCTCTCTGGACTCTTCTATGTAATTCTCAGAATGCTCTGGCTGGGCCCATTTTACAGATGGGAAAATGGAGAGGGTAGGGGAAGGGATGTGTTCAAAGTGGCATGACAGACTCAGGCCTGCTTGACCCCAGGCTGGGTTCTAACTCAGGTGAGGGACAGTCAAGCCTGGGAGGGTGTTGGGTCCTCACCCCAGTCCACTGCTCCCCTCCCGGAATCCCTCCCAGTCCAGCTTCTGCTCACCCACAGGTACACAGAAACTGTCCCATCCTGAGAACGGCTGACTCTCAGCCTGCCTTGCCCGGGTGACACTGGACAGGGACCAGGCTCCTCCCGGCCTCAGACTCCAGCAGCACAACAGGAGCAGGCACTGGGGTCCCTGAGGACCCTCTGCTCCCATGGCTTGGCCAGCCCCAGCTGGCTAGTAGGCAGCAGAGCTGGGTCTCCCATTTTCAATAGCCACCTGCTGTGACCAATAGCGAACCTCTGCTGTGAGCCAGGGTCTCCTGAGGCCCCACAGCACCCACCACAAGTCAGAGGAAGACCTGAGGCTCTCAAATGCTTGGCAACTTGCTGCAGGTCACAGGAGAAGCTGTGTAGGACCCTGGCATGGTGGCTGGGATAACAGCATTGGCTACAGCCCTGCCCTGGAGGGGCCTGAGACCCTGCATAAAGCCCGGCCTCTCCACAGCTGGGCTCCCAGAGTGTGAGCCAGCCAGCGCCTGGCACCTGGCTTTGCCAGCTCTGGCCATCTGTCTCTTCACTGATCCCTGATGCCATTACCAGGCCTGGCACTCGGGGCACATCAAGACTGCTTAGCAGGAAGGTGACTGCTGCTGGGGACAACATTGTTAGAACCAGTGTCATGGGTGGTGGTCTTTGGTCAGTTCATTAACAGATAGTTTAAATTTTCTTCCTTATAGCTCTATTATTTTTCAAATTTGTATAGTATTTAGGATTAAAAATGTGGGAGGCAAGCATATTTTAGAAGAATCTTTCACAATGTGAGATATAGACACAGTAAAACAGGCTACAGAATAATATGCATGGCAGAATGATGTGTGTCGTTTAAAAAATGGCCAAGTGACCCAGGTGCAGTGGCACATGCTTGTAATTCCAATGACTCAGGAGGTAGAAGCAGGAGGATCTCAAGTTTGAGGCCAGAGGGAGTCTGCAACTTAGTGAGACCCTATCTCAAAATAAAAAAATAAAAAATGGACTAGGGGTGCGGCTGAGTGGTAGAGCGCTTGCAAAGGATGTGTGTGGCCCTGAGTCCAATCCCCAAGTACACACACACACACACACACACACACACACACACACACACACACACACCACACAACAAAACCCCTAGTATATATTTGTATCTCCATGCATGTTTTCTACGATCATATATAGTATTGGGATTATAGATGATTCTGGTTCCGAGTTTCTGTTTCTGCTTCTGTCTCCGTTGCCTGACACTGTGAGCACCTCATCTGATCGATTCTGATATGTGTATCTTTTCATTTTGCCCCGGCTCTGAGCTGGGTGTGTCTACAATTTATAGCATCAGCTCAGTTAGCGTCTTCCCGACTAGTCCGTAAAGTAGCAGTGCATCTGACACTCGACAGCACCCTGGATCCCAGCATATAGGGAATCACCGTTGAACTGAGGATCCTTCATATTAAAAAAATAAAGTGAAAGCTGAGTATGGTGGCGCATGCCTGTAATCCCCGCAGCTCTGGAGATGGAGGCAGGAGGATTGCAAGTTCGAGGTCCTAGACAGCAAGGGTAACTTAGCGAGGCCTTGTCTCAAAATGAGAAAAAAATGGGCTGGGGGGTGCAGCCTAATGGTAGAGCATTTACAAAGCATGAGTGAGGCCCTGGGTTCAACCCGCCAGTACCCTAAATAAATAATAAGTAAATAAAGGACAAGTTGGGGGCGATGAGAGGAAGGAGACTGGGGACTGAGGTGGCGGTGAGGGGAGTCAGAGGAGGGTGGAAGGGACGAGAGAAGGCTGCAGAGCACAGACCAACAGGGGGAAGAATGGAAGTGAGAGGAGCCGAAAGGGTTTAAGGAGACAGAAATAAGGGAGACCCCAGAAGTGAGGTGCTCAAGAGAAGGAGCTGCAACAACGGGACCCAGTGTTTGGATGAATGAGGGAAGCACCTGCTCTTGAGCTAATGCGTAAACAGTCATTAAGCCAACACTTATGGAGCACCCACAGCATGCCAGGTGCTGTCCTGAGAACCGAGACGAAAGGGAGGCAGCGGCTGCGCCCCAGCTGATGACACCCAGACCGTCAAGTCCCAAACTAGAGAAGCAGGGGCAAGGGAAGGCAGCAGCCAGCTGCAGTCAGGGCAGGCTTCCTGAAAGAGCAGGCTCATGCACAGCGTTGAAGCCAGGCCCAAGCCAAATCCTAGGAACTCCAGGCCACAAAGGTCATAGACTGCTGGGCAGGGCACTTACGGTCTGGTGCAAGCACCGGGTGAGTGAGGCGCCAGCCTTCGGTCCCTGGAGCGGCCCCAGCAGGCGCACAGAGGTGGCAGCTACAGTCCTGAACATGCCTCCCAGATCCACCGGGCACTGCTGACTTCTCCAGGGGCGGAGAAGAAGGGCAGAGGGAGCCCGGGTCAGAAAATGGCTCCGAGCTCGGGCCTTGGGCTCCCCACACAGTTCTGACAACATAACAACAATAACAATTTGTCACTGCGTGCCCTGCACACACAAAGTGCTTTGTTGTATGATTATCTCAATAATTAAAACCATCCACAGGTGCACTCGTGCACACACATACACACAGTGACTCTCTAAGAATCCAATAAACTCTAAAGACAAAATGACCCAGGTGAGGACCACTGACAGCCACTAATATCACACAGTGTGCTGACCCGCTATCATGTTCCCACTCTGGGAACACACGCTGCCTGCTATTATTCCTGCTGTCAAAGTGAACCTAAGCCAGATCCCGCCATGGGACTGCTAAAATACAAGGCAAGGAAGAAGAAGGAGGTGCAATCCACAAATTCCAACCAATGGGAACGCTACAGAATAAGTAACCCATTTCTTCAACAAAATAAAATGCAAGGAGGAAAAGAGGCTGTGGGGTTATGTATTTAAACACGTTTAACAGCTCAGGCTGTACCTCAGTGGTTAAGTACTTGCCTAACGTGCCCAAGGTCCTGCATTTAATCCCCAGCACTGATTAAAAAAAAAAAAAAAAAAAAAAAAAAGGTTTCACAAATGAATTAAAAAGTCAGTACTTGAAAAAGGTGACTGAACCACAGTAAATAATTTCAAAGCTCACGACTACAAAGCTGCAGGAACCAAGAAACAATGGAATTGGCTGAAGGATATGTATATAGATCATATGTCAGGGGCATAGACAGAGTAGAAATAAACTCACATTTACAGTCAATCATTATTAGAGAGTCTGCAGCCATAGCCCTGTGACATCCGATCCTGTCAGATTTCAGAAGCTAAGCAGGGTTGGGCCTGGGTAGTACTTGGATGGGAGACTGCCTGGGAACCACAGGTGCTATAGGCTTGGGAGACAGACCTGGCAACCCACTCCCAAAAATCAGTCCGACATTGAAAATCCTATGAACAGTGGAGAAGCATTGACAATAGTGTTTCGCCTGTTGTACGCAGGGTTGCTATGAGTCGGATATCGACTCAACGGCACCTAACAACAACAACATTATTAGAGAAGGGTGCCAATGGGGATATCATAGTCTTTTTAATGAATTCTGTTGGGTCAAATGGATATTGACCACAAATCTGAAATGAAACCAAAGTTCAGGCTAAAATGGAAGGCATTTATTCAGTCTTTTAAGGAACTGCAATGCCAAGAGACAATAGGTCTAGTTACAACTGGATTGTGTTGTGAGGGATAAAAAGAAAGAGTTTTAAAATGCAAACACTGCCACTGTGTATGTAATTATGATTGTTGGAGGCAAACAGTCAGTTTAGAGGTCCAGAAATCTATTGGCTACAGCTGTTCAACGATTCCAAGTACACAGTACCAGGAAAGGGCCCAAAATTTGTGTTTCCTGGGGTCTGCCCCATTTCATAAATGTTCAGTTGAGACCATGCATGGGCTCTCTTTCTCCAAAACTTCTTGGACTGTATTTTTGGGGTGTTTACTCAAAAAGCAACCATTTTTGTGATTTCAGTTTACAGTATTTACGTGCAAAAGAATGAATTTGAACCCCTACCTCACACCAAATACCAAATATGAACTCAATGTGGATCACAGGACTAATATATGAGCTAAAAACAATCAAATTCTGAGCTAGGTGTGGTGGCACATGTCTATAATGCCAGCATTAAGGAGGCTAAGGCAGGAGGATTGTGAATTCAAAGCTAGCCTGGGCTATGTTATTGAGAACCTGTTGCAAAAGCCAAAAATAAAATAAAGTACAATAAATAATAAAATTAAATTCTGCAATACTACAAAATATATATTTGGTCATCATCCTAGTTTCTTGATATACAATTCCTTTTTTTTTTTTTTTTTTGCTGTAGTGGGGGTTGAACTCAGGGCCTCATACTTGCATGCTTTGCAAGTGCTGCACCACTGAGCTGCACCCTCAGCCCATTATTTTACTTTTTGAGACAGGGTCTTGCTAAATTATACAGTGTGCCTCTAGTCTTACACTTGCGATCCTCCTACTTCTGCCTCCCAAGTCACTGGGATTACAGGTGTGTGCCACCGTGCTGGTGACATACAATTCTTAATACTTGGAATGTCCAAAGTGATAGTGGTCTTTTGTATGCCAGTTAATTGACTGATGGCTAGCAGCCCCTAGGCACCCTCAGGATGGGGCTGGTCACCTGAAAGACCAAGGTAGCACTAGAGGGGTGGAACCTCAGTTCCACTCATCAACCCTTGGGGAGAGCAGAGGAGTTGAAGATTAAATTGATCACCAATTGCCAATGATTTAATCAGGTATGCCTATTTAAGGAGATCCCATAAAAACCCAAAAATCTGGGTTCAGAGAGCTTGTGGATAGCTGACGCAAACACACTGGGACTTCTGGGGAGATGAAAAAGACACTCATGCTGGGATGGGGGTGCACCCTTCCAGGTCCAGATCCACTCATGATGGGTAGACAGAGTTCCCACATGAGGAAGAGTATCTTTAATAAAGGCATTGGAGGGAAAGTCTACCGAAAGGGGAAAAGTACCTTTTGCCTCAGAGGGAAAGTCTACCGAAAGGAGAAGAGTACCTCCAAAAGGGTCTCTTCATGGAAAGGGACTTGAAGTCTCATCTTTTCATTTTCTTAAATTTGAATTGGTCACTGTTTTCTTCATATTGTAGATTTCTGGGAGATATTAATGAAAAACAAGTAATACATGTAAATATATAATCTTCTGGCTCTGTGGGCAGTGCTGATTCAGATTGGGAGTTGACAAACTTCCCTAGCAGGCTTTCTTAGGGAAATTCCTGAATGACTTCCAAAAGTGTAAACCCCTTAAGTCAACACAAACAAAAGCCTTTGTACCGATAGCTCTACAGTAAACAAATCATTCTGATAAGATGAAGCACCCATTTGTTATAACAATGGACTCAGTAGGGTGACACACAGGTAACAGTTAACTGCATAAAGTTGAGAATAGTTCATTGTTACAGGAGGTGTAGGTGCTCAGGTCATCTTGGTTTATCTCTTTGAAGTAAACACAATTTGTCTCTGAGTTCATCTCCTACTTTGATCACCACCTAACACTCATGTGATAATTTAATCAAGCGATTGTTGACAAAACCTTGATGTAATCCATCAATGCTACCAATTTCCTTGTCTTTTTTCTGACCTTTCATAAGACTTAGTGAATTGTAGTTCTGTATAACAGGCTGGGCTATCTGGGAAATAAATCCAAACAGATCCACACTGCCTCTGAGCTGCTGTGTCTGTTATCCATCGCCAACTCCTCATCTGCCTTCGGGAACCCCTGGATCTTAGGCTGCAGCTGGTCTGCGGCACACCCCCACTCCATGGGGACAAAGCCTCTGTGCTCAGGATCCTTCCAAACCTCGCCCTATGTCTTCTTCACCTACACGCTTATTTGCATCATTTAAAATATTCCCAATAAAGTAGCTGGCTGTGGTGGTGCACGCCTGTAAGTGGTACAAAAGTAGGGGAGGTGGGAGGGTCACTTGAGCCCAAGAGTTGGAGCCCAGCATGTTGGGCAACACAGTTGAGACCCTGTCAAGGAAAAAAGTCTTTATAAAACAATCTGGTAGCCAAGTGCAGAAGCCCAGGCCTGTAATCCCAGCAACTCAGGAGGCAGAGGCAGGAGGATCGCCAGTTAGAGGCACAACTTAGAGAGACCCTGACTCAAAAAAATCAAAAATGGGTGAGGGGTGCAGCCCAGTGGCAGAGCGCTTTGAAAAGTATGTGCAAGGCCTTGGGTTCAATACCTTTGGTACCGCAAAACAAAAGAAAACAAAAAGAACTGGTAAATGGGTGTCCTTTGGCCCTGTGAGCCCCTCTGGCCAATTAACCGAACCAAAGGAGGGGTTGTGGGAACCCATTTCACAGCCCGTCAGGTAAAATCTCCTGGGGCATGTTAAGGTGCCGGAGGTGGGAGGCGCCGTCCTGGTGCCTGGGCCCTCACGGTGGGATGTGATGCTGGCTCAGGGGGACATAGCAGAACTGAGCTGGAGGGCAGGCAGCTCGTGTCCACTGCTGCACAGCTGCTTGCTTGTGTGCTGGTGGGAGGAAATCGGCCCCCTTTTGCAGCCGCCAAAGTCTCCTATTTTGGTTGACGTGCGATAAGAGCAGAAGCAAACACTGTTTTCCCTACACAAACTCTTGGAGGAAAATGGGAGTCAATCTCTGTGACCTGGGGGTTAGGACACAGCACCAAACGCACGCAGAAGTTCTGTTTGTGGAATGAGAGAAAAAGTAAACTCGACTTAATCAAAATGTAAAACTGTTGTGCTTCAAATGGGACTCAAGAAGAGCATGCAGAGATGAAACACAGAAATGGAAAAAACATCTGCCATCATAAAACTGAATTTCCCCCAAGGGGATATATAGAGAAGCATAGGAGAAGATGCTCAACGTCATTAGTCAGTCAATCAGGAGGGAAATGTCGCAAGAAGATACCTCTCTGTGCTAACGAAGATGGCTATAACAAACGGCAACAACAGTTGCTGAGGATGTTGAGAGATGGGAGCCCTCGTACCTTCCAGTGCCCACTTTGTTGGGAAAGGTGCCACTGCTTTGAAAATATAGTTTGGCAGGTTCTCAAAATGTTAAACAAAGAATAAACCTGGTTCTTGTATGTCTATATGACATAGCAATTTCAATCTCAATATATATACAAGAGAAATAGAAACATATCCCCACAAAAACTTTTACATAGACCTTAGTAGCTGTATTATTTATAGCAACCCAATGTGGAAAAGCCTGCAGCCATAGCCCTGTTGCATCTGATACCGTCAGATCTCAGAAGCTAAGCAGGGTCGGGCCCGTTTAGTACTTGGATGGGAGAACACCTGAGAATACCAGGTGCTGTAAGCTTGGGAGACAGACCCGGCAACCCACTCTCAAAAATCAGTCCGCCACTGCAAACCCTATGAACAGCAGAGAAGCACTCACAATAGTGTTTCGCCCGTTGTATACAGGGTCGCTATGAGTTGGATACCAACTCGACAGCACCTAACAACAACAGCAAAGTAGAAACACACTATGTGTATCAATTAATGAACAGATAAACAAAATCTAGTAAATCCACACAATGGAATATTATTCATCAATGAAAAAGAATGAAATACTGATTCATGTTGTAAAATAAGTGAACATGAAAACCTTAAGGGAAAGAAGACAGACACTTATGTTTCTATTTATATGAAACAGGAAAATCTATAGAGACAGATTGAGCTGAGAGCCAGGGGAGGGATGACTGATAGTGGGTTTGTGGGGGTTTTTTGTTTGTTTGTTTGTTTTTTGAGATGAAGGTCTCCCTTTGTTGTCCAGGTTGGTTTCAAACTCTTGTGCTCAAACTATTCTCCTGGCTCCTCCTCTCAAGCAGCTGGGACTACAGGCACGCTACAGTATCCAGCTTGGGGGTCTCTTTTGGGTGCGATGAAAATGTTCTAAAATTTGATTGTGGTGATGACTATATAGCCCTGAGAATATAGTAAAAAAGAGTGAGCGTGGTGACGCATATCTGTAATTCCAACACTTGGGAGGCTGAGGCAGGAGGATCACAAGTTTGAGGCCAGCCTGGGCTACATAGCAAATTTGAGACCAGCCTGAGGTGCATAGGGAGACTGTCTCAAAAAGCAAAAACAAAAACAAACTAAAAACCACTGAATGACACACTTGGGATGGTTGATTTACATGGTATGAATATTATATCTCAGTAAAGCTATTCAAAAATATTGCTAAGGTAGTGGCAGGGGGCGGGGACTGCGGCATATGCCTATAAATTCAATGACTTGGGGAGGCTGAGGCAGGAGGATTTCAAGTTCAAGGCCGGAGGCAGCCTGGACAACTTAATGAGAGCCTGTTTTAAAATTAAAAAATAAAGCTGGGCATGGTGGCACATACCTGTAACCCCAGCGACTTGGGAGGTGGAGGCAGGAGGATCACAGGTTTGAGGCCAGAAGTACCCTATGCAAACCTGCCTCAAAATAAAAAGAAGCTGGGGGTGCTGCTGAATGGGAGAGCACTTGCCTAGCATGAGCAAGGGCCTAGGTTCAACCCCCAGTACTGAAGGAATCAAAAATAACAACAACAACAACAACAACAACAATAACAACAACAACAATAATAGTGCCAGGTGCAGTGTCGCACACCTGTAATCCCAGTGGCTCGGGAGGTGGAGGTGGGAGGATCGCAAGTTTGAGGCCAGAGGCAGTCTGCGTAACTTAGCGGGACCCCGACTCAAAAAAGTGGAAAAAAAAAAAAGGGCTGGGGGCGTAGCTCAGTGGTCAGCACTTACAAAGCATGAAGGTGCAAGGCCCTGGGTTCAACCCCCAGTACCGAAAAAAAAAAAGCTAAGGTTAACAAAAAAGCAGTGCTTTGTGGTGACCATGGGACTCAATACCAGGAGCCCCACTGACAAAGGAAACTCATCACTCACCCTTGGCACTGAGGCCACGCTCCCATAGCTGCTTGCAGCAGGTGCCTGAAGGACACTGAGGCTGTCCACGAGGCAGTGTGCCCTCAAGATCTCCTACAGGTGTTGCTGAGAATTCCTGGGAACTGGGCCACACCAGGGATTTTCCCTCCAGCCTCCCTTCCTTCCTGCCTGTTCCTCATGGGGGTCATTTCAGGTTTGGGTGGACCTGTAGGGCTTGGCAGATGCATCCTGCTGAGGCTGCAGGCATGGAGGGCTGGGCAGAGTAACACTTAGCCACTGGCCCTCCATGGCAGTCCCAGGGAGTGGGCCCTGGGGCAATACCAGAGGGCAGCTTCGTTCCAAGCTGAAACTATCACGCCATCTGGTGTGTGGGCTCCCTCGCAGCCCTGCAAATGTCAGGGCAACTTTGATGGAGTAACTGTGACATTGCATGCCATGCCTAATGAAGGAATCATTCCTTTTTGGGGTGTGATAATAGCTGTCTCAGTCTGTTTCCTGCTGCTGTAACAGAATACCTGAGACTAGGTGCTTTATAAAGAACAAAGGTTTTATTTTCTTATAGCTTTGGAGGCTGGGAAATCTAAGATGAAGATGTTGGCATCTGGTGAGAGGTTTTCTGCTGTGCCATCCATCCCGTGGTAGAAGGTGGAAGGGCAAGAAAGTGAAAGACCAAAAGAGAAATAGGCTTGTTTTTATATCAAGTCCACCCCAGTGACCATGAAATCTGTTCAGGAGGATAGTGCCTTCAGGAGCTAATCACTTTTTAAAGGTTCCAAGTCCCAACACTGTCACAATAACAATTAAATTTCAATGGTTTGGAGGGGGAAATTTCAAAACACAGTAACGGAACTGGGGAATCCTGTTTACATTTTTTTTTTAAGGCAGGGTCTTGCTGTGCAGCCCCGGCTGGCCTGGAACTCACTAAGTAGACCAGGCAGGGCTTGAACTCGAGTTGATCCTCTTGCCTCAGCCTCCTGTGTACTGGAAATACAGGTGTGGGCCACCAGGCCTGGCCTTTCCTTGATTTCTTAGGGTCACAGAGTGGCCTTGTCTGATGGTGCTCTTGCCAACTGTTTATGTTCAACAGGACAACCTGGTCCTGTCTGTGGGTGCCAGGCAAGGCTGCTTCCCTCTTCCTAAACCTTCATATGCGGCATGAAATCCAAAGTCTTCACGATGCACTACATGGTGCCACTAGATCTGATATGAGTCCCATCTCACTTCCTGTCACTGTCCTCCAGGCACACTCATTATCCTTTTTCCCTGTTAGCTGTTCCCCCAAATCCATTCTGCCTCTATAGCAGGGTCAGAAAAGTTTCTATAAAGGGCCACCATAAGCCGGATGCAGTGGTGCATGCCTCTAATGCCAATGACTCAGGAGGCTGAGGCAGGAGGATTGCGAGTTGGAGGCCAGAGGCAGCCTGCATGACCCAAAATAAAAATTAAAAAATGAGTTGCGTGTGCAGCTCCGTGGCAGAGCATTTGCAAAGTATGTGTGAGGCCCTGGGTTCAGCCCCTAAGTACCACGAAAGAAAAATAAGGGGGGGCCACAATCAATATTTTAGACGATGTAATACGTGCAGTTTCACCACAAATTCTCAATATTGCCATTGTAGCTCAGAGGAGCCTTAGGCAATATGTATAAAAAAAAAAAAAAAGAACATGGCTGTGTTCTGAGTTCTAATAACACAGTATTTACAAACACAAGTAGAGGCTGGGTTTGGCTGAGTGATTCCAACACTCGGACCTCTCTGGTCCTTTACCAGCTCTTCTTCCCTTTCCAGTGTTCATTCCCTGGGACAGTGATTTGTAACCCAGGAGACTCAACACCCATTTTATAACAGATATAATGGCTCCTTTATTATCCTGAATAAATTTAATAAACAATGTAATTTATCACCTTACTAGCTTCTTGACAATGGGCTTTAAGGAAAAGTGTTATATAATTTGGATACTTCCTTCTTCCTTCCTTCTTCCTCTCCCTCCCCACCCCTACTCTGGTGCTACGAATCAAACCCAGAGGTTCATGTGTGCTGACCACATCGTCTGCCACTGAGCTATACTCCTAGCCCCTCAAGAATTTTCTTAATCTTTGATCTTCAGAACTTTGAATATGATATGCCTATAGTTTTTATTTTGTTTATATTTATCCTGCTTGATCTGTGATGTGGTATCTGACATTAATTTAGAGGAAATTCTCAGTCTATTGCTACAAATATTCTGTTCCTTTCTCTTTCTTGTATTTTTATTACATATGTATTATTATTATTATGTTTTGTTTTTTTGCAGTGCTGGGGGTTGAACCCAGGGCCTCGTGTTTGCATACTTTGCAAGTACTGGACCTCTGAGCTGTATCCTCAGCCCATTTTTTTTACTTTTTTGAGACAGGGTCTTGGTAAATTACACAGACTTGGTAAATTACACTTACTGAGATGCTGGGTTTATAGCCTCTGTTCTTGAACTTGCAATCCTCCTGCCTCCACCTCCCAAGTCGCTGGGATTACAGGCATGGGCCACCGCACCAGCAATCACATTGTTTTCTAGGCTTTTTTTTGTTTTTTTGTTTTTTTTCTCTCTCAGTCCTCTCTCTCTCTCCAAATATTTTTTCTCTTTGCTTTACAGTTCTGGAAATTTCTATTGTCATATCCACAAGGTCGGAGATTCTTTCCTCAGCCAGGTCCAGTATACTGATGAGCCCATCTGATTCCTCATTTCGCTTGCAGTGTTTTTGATCTCTAGCGTTTCGTTTTTTTTCTTTTTTCTTTCCTTTCCTTTTCTTGCCTTTGTATTTTTTTTTCCTTTTACAGTAGGGGGAGGTTGAACCCAGGGCCTTATGCACACTAGGCAAATGCTCTACCACTGAGCCACACCTCCAACCATTTATTTATTTATTTATTTATTTATTTATTTTGCAGTTCTTAGGAGTTGGACCCAAGGCTTCGCACACACTCTGCAAGTATCTACCGGGCTGCACTCCCAGCCCATTTTCATTTATTTATTTTTTTTTAATTTTGAGACAGGGTCTTGCTAAATTACACAGGCTGCCTCTGGCCTAGAACTCACAGTCCTCCTGCCTCAGTCTCCCGGGTTGCTGGGATTACAAGTGTGCACCCCCATGCCCGGCTCGGTCCTTCACTTCTTTCTGATTTTTCCTTAGAATTCCCATTTCTATGCTTGCATTGCCAAGGTGTTCTTTCATATTGCCTGTCCTTTTTCCACTAGAGCCTTTAACATATTAATTATGTTGTTGTTGTTAGGTGCCGTCGAGTCGGTATCCGACTCATAGCAACCCTCATAGGGTTTTCAATGGCTGAGTGCTTCGGGATTGCCTTGGGAGTGGATTGCCAGGCCCTTCTCCCATTTTTGTGGTGCTGGAAATTGAACTCGGGACCTCTGAGACTGCAGCGCAGCTCTCTACCCACTGAGCCAAATTCCAGCCCATATTAATTATAGTTGTTTTCAATTCCTGGTCTCTTAATTCCAATCTCCCTGCCACATCTGAGTCTAGTTCTCATGTTTGCTTGGTGACTTCAACCTACATATTCTGATGTTAGTATGCCTCGCGGGTTTTTTTTTTTTTTTTTTTTTTTGCTGAAAGCCGGCCCTGCCATGTTGTGTAACAGAAATTCTGATAAACAGGCCTTTAGGGATATAAGGTAATGTGTGGGGGAGGCAAACTATGCCACAGTTCTACAGTCAGGCCTCAGGGTCAGGTCTCAGTCTTTTTTTTTTTTTTTTGGTAGTACTTGGGTTGAGCCCAGGGCCTTGCACATACTTTGCAAGTGCTCTACCACAGGGCTGCACCCCCACACTGTTTCACCTTATTTTTTATTATTTGTTTATTATTTTTTGTGGTTGTTGTTGTTAAGTGCCGTGGAGTCGGTATCCGACTCCTAGCGACCCTCTGTACAACAGGGGAAACACTATTGGCAGTGCTTCTCTGCTGTTCATAGGGCTTTCAATGGCAGATTGATTTTTGGGAGGGGGGTTGCCAGGTCCTTCTCCCAAGCCTACAGCTTCTGGTGTTCCCAGGCGGTCTCCCATCCAGGTACTAACCAGGCCCCACCCTGACGGGATCAGATGTCACAGGGCTATAGCTGCAGGCATTTTTTGTGGTACTAGAGGTTAAACCCATGGCCTCGCGCTTACATGCTCTGCAAGTGCTGGACCACTGAGCTGCACCCCCAGCCCATTTTTTTTTTTTTTTTTTTACTTTTTGAGACAGGGTCTCACTAATTTACGCAGACTGCCTCTGGTTTCGAACTTGCGATCCTCCTGCCTCTGCCTCCCAAGCCACTGGGATTACAGGCATGCGCCACTGTGCCCGGCTACCTTACTTTTTTTTTGAGTAAAAGTCTCACTAAGTTACACAGACTGCCCCTGGCCTCAAACTTGCAGTCCTCTTGGCTCCACCTACTGAGATGCTGGGTTTACAGACATGTGCCACCACATCTAGCTTAGGAGTGACAACTTCCTAGCTCCTTATGTGCCAGACTGGAAACTGAAAGTCTGACATCACACACGCAGTCACATGATTTCCTAACTATCCTATAATGTTCTAACTTTATTAGAAGGAAGAAATACAAGGAAAGTCACTTATAGCCCAATAATGCATATGTTAGTTTGCAAATGTTCAGGCTTGACCACCCCCATGTTACAAATTTCCATCAAGGACACAGCTGCTTCACTTGATTGTTGTTGTTGTTAGGTGCCGTCAAGTCGGTATCCGACTCATAGTGACCCTCATAGGGTTTTCAATGGCTGACTGTTTCGGGATTGCCTTGGGAGTGGATTGCCAGGCCCTTCTCCCATTTTTGCGGTGCTGGGAATTGAACTCGGGACCTCAGAGACTGCAGCACAGCGCTCTACCCACTAAGCTAAATCCCAGCCCCCTTCGTGTGATTATAAGAACTAAATTCAGTGCCAGGAGCCACGGCTCACACCTACGATCCCAGCACCTTGGGAACCTGAAGCAGGAGGATCGCAGGCTCAAGGCCAGAGGCAACCTGTGCAATTTAATGAGACACTGCCTCAAAATAAAAAAATAGGAAAGGGGATGGAGGTGTGGCTCAGTGGGAGGGCACTAGTCTAGCAATGCTAGAGGTCCTGGGTTCAAGATCCCAGTACCAGAAAAAAATCAATCAATCAATCAATCACATAAAATAATAATAATTAAAAAAAAAAGGCTCGCCAGGTGCAGTGGCCCACACCTATAATCCCAGTGGCTCAGGAGGCAGAGGCAGGAGGATCACAAGTTCGAGACCAGAGGCAGTCAATGTAACTTAGCGAGACCCTGTCTCAAAAAGTAAAAACGTGGGCCGGGGGTACAGCTCAGTAGTCCAGCATTTGCAAAGCATGCAAATACGAGGCCCTGGGTTCAATCCCCAGTACTGAGGGGAAAAAAAAAAGTCCAGGCTTTGGGTGTAGCTCAGTGGTAGAGCACTTGCCTAACATGATGTCCTCAGTTCAATCACCAATGCCCCTCAAAACACAAAAGTTTGGTCTGACCTGAGCAACTCTCTAGGCCCGGTCCCCTCCATACCCAGCCGCTCCCCCATAGTCCCTCAAAGCACCTCTGAGCACGGAGGATCAGCAAGCTGGCCACAGACCAGCACCGTCTCCTCTAAATCTTCCTTTAGTCATCAGCTCCTCTCAACCCTCTCCGCCAGGCCCTGGCACTGTGAGGAGACGACAGTGGGGACGGGGCCCGGCAAGGCCAGGACACACCGGCCCACAGCCCCCAGGGGACAAGAAATGCCCACATGCATGTCTCCATCCCTACAGCAAGTACTTCCTGACAGGTGCGAAGACGTAGCAGGGCTCAAACTGTGTCCCCAGAGGAAGTGTGGACATCCTCAGCCTCAGTCCCTAGTGAATGTGACCTTTTTGGAAACAGGATCTTTGTGGAAGCGATTGATGTAAGATGAGGTCATACTGGCTTACAGTGGCCGTAAATCCAATGTGACCGCTGTCCTCATAAGAAGGGGAGAAGAGACGGACACATAGGGAAAATGTCACAGGTGCAGAGAGGACAGCGATATGCCTACACGACAGGGAACGCCACGCCTTGCTGACCACACCAGAAGCCGAGCAGGGCCCGGAAGGAATCTCCACTAGAACCTTCCGAGCAAGCTCAGCCCCGCTGACCCCTTGGCTTCGAACTGGGAACTCAGAGCTGTGTGAGAAGGCATTCCTGGGGTTCAAGGCCACCCACTCCAAACCACCGCCCTGGTGCACTTGCGCCAGGGCCCCATAGGAGGCATGCTGGTCATTTGCCCCAGGAGGAAGGAGTTGGAGAAGGTCTCTTGGAGGACGTGGCTGAGTCCCAAAGGAAGAGCAAAAATATACCAGACCAAGAGGCTGGCATGTGTGAGGGCTGGCAGCGGAGGTGAGCTGGGCGGGCTCCAGGAGCCGGGGCATTAGCGTGGCCCGAATTCAGCCTCTCAGTTCCGTTCCCAGGAGATCCTGCAGCGTGCCTGGCGCTGAGCATCTGAGCTGTGGAAGGACGTGGCGTCGAGTCGTTATCATCCCAGGAAGGACGCTCCTTGGCGTGTCACATGAAGGAGAGGCTCTGACACTTTGGCTTTAGCACACCCAGCTGAGGGGCTGGAGGCCCATGGCCAGGTCTGAGCCCGGCGCTCTTCTTGCTGTTGTTGTTGTTGTTAGGTGCTGTCGAGTCGGTATCCGACTCATAGCGACCCTCATTGGGTTTTCAATGGCTGACTATTTCGGGATTGCCTTGGGAGTGGATTGCCAGGTCCTTCTCCCATTTTTGCGGTGCTGGGAATTGAACTCGGGACCTCAGAGACTGCAGTGCAGCGCTCTACCAACTGAGCTAAATCTCAGCCTCTTAGGCAACCTATACCCACTGTGGACACCGCTTGCTGAAACCACCACCATTCTGGCCAAATGGGGCCGATGGTGCCCTGGGATGGGTAGCTGCGGGCCTGGCTTTGTCTGTTGTGGGCCCGATGTCCTGCCTGCTCCTCCAGACGGTTTTTACTCTACTGTGACCCTCTGCTGCCTACCACCTGTCAGTTCAAAATCTGTGGTTGCCTGGTTGGTCGATCCCCACATCAGAGCCTGCGTCTATCAAATCTGTCCTTTCGGGGGGGCATGGTGGCGCCTGCCTGTCATCCCAGACATTTGGGAGGCAGAGACAGGAGGATCGCAAGTTCAAGGCCAGAGGCAGCCTGTGTAACTTAGCGAGATCTTGTCTCAAATCAACAGTTTAAAAATAAATGGGCTGGGGGTGCTGCTCACAGGTAGAGCTCTTGCAAGGCAGGTGTAAGGCCCCGGGTTCCACCCGCCAGTACCACACCAAAAAAATAAAATAAAAATGTGTCATTTCCTCCTGAAGTGACTACACCCTAGATCATGCTTCCTAATCTCACTAGAAAAAAAAAACAGCAAGAATAACATTAAGAGCACAATCAGCTCTGATTTACCAGTGCTCACTCTGCCCCAGGCACTAATAAATACGTCACTGGCGTTAGCTTTACCTAATTCGCAGGTGGGTGAACTCGTAATACTAAAATAACAACTCCCACTCCGATTGAGCCTCTGGAGGACCACAGGGAACAGATGCTGCTTGTGGAACCTCCCCTCTCCTTTGCTGTGACGTCTGGGGCAATATGGTGCCTGGGGGCTGGAGGTCGCCTGGTGGGCGTCCTGAGCACCTGGCTCCACAGAGTGTGGGGAGAGCAGGGTGGCATCTGTGCTGGATGAGGACATGGGACCCATCCCGGGAGCCTCAGGTTTGGGGCTGGATTCCAGAACTGGCCTTTACTGCTGGGGACTGGCAGGGTAGGGGTGGGGTGTATGCGGTACACAGGCTATGGGGGCACGGGGAGTGAGCATTTCACTGTGCCCTCCCTGGGGCAGGTGTGTGCTGTGGGGGCTGAATCTTTGGTGTCTACCCAGGACCAGGCCCCAAAAAGACCCCTGGACAGGAGAAGAGAGAAGGATTAGAACGCAGGCTTTGGTGTCCCGGGCTGTGTGACAGAGTTTGGCTGGGTGACCTGAGGCAAGACACCTTGCCTCTCTGAGAGTCAGTGTCCCTACCTATAAAATAAAAGCACTTCGTAGAAAGCACTTCACCTGGTGCTTGACACATAGAAGGTGTGCAGCAAATGACACGCTCCTAACAGAGTGGGCACCTGATAGCATGATAGGTGGGGTCTGTGTGTGAATCCACCCGGCCATGTTGCCAGGCCAATCCCTCCAGCAGGTGCAAGAGGCACAGAGCTAAAGGCCCAAGGTACTTTGAGGAGACCATGAAATGTTTTCATTCTAATTTCTTTTTAAATGAAAAAATGGGTAATATAATAATGCTAACTGTGTTATAATGCATCCAGTCTGGATGATAGTTCTTCTTTATATCAATGCACTTGTCAAATATAATTTTTACAGTTTTTAACAGAAGGCAGTAGTGGATGAGACCACCAAAGACATAATCCAAGTCATGTGCCATGGCACGCAGTGTAATCCCAGCGACTTGGGAGGCTGAGGCAGAAAGACCACAAGTCCAAGGCCAGAGGCAGCCTGCACAAATTAGATAGACCTCATCTCAAGATAAAAAGTCATAAAGGGGATGAGGGTACAGCTCAGCAGTAGAGCACTTCTCTAGTATGTATAAGGCCCTGGTTCAGCCCCTCCATACTGGGAAGGAAGGAAGGAAGGAAATAAGGAAGGAAGGAAGGAAGGGCGGGAGAGAGAGAAAGGAAGGAAGGGAGAGAGAGAGAGAAGGAAGGAAGGAAGGGAGATGAACAGTATAATTCAGCCTCAAACATGGGTGAATCCACAGGTGACCGTGACTTCGTGTGCCAGTATGAAGGTTGGCCCCTGCACACATGCACCCATTTCTGTGCCCGTTGCTGAGCACATGGCTGTCATGGGAGCATTTTCTAGGAACCTGAAATGGAGGGGGAAGCGATGGGGGTCTGAGCCAAGTGCAGCAGATGGCACAGGTGGCCACATCTGGCCTTACCCAGGTGTTTGGGAGGTGCCTGGGGCAGATGGCAGGCTTGCTGTTTTTGAAGCAGCCACCAGGGGGCACACAGAGCCAGACTTATCTTGACCTGGCACTTGGAGGCCCTGGGGCAACTTGGGTGCCCCAGCATGGGCCTGTGTCCTCCCTTCACAGAGGAGCTCCCCAGCAGGGAATGTGCCAGCTCAGGCCCAGGTGCGACTGGACTGCTGGCCTCCTAATCCCGCGTTCGCCCGTGGTGGGGGCCTACCCAAGGGATGAAAGACGGACCTCATTCACAGGTCCCGGGGGCCTCAGCACGGACGCCTTCCACTCTGCAGAGGCATCCTTTCCCAGCACACACCTGCCCCAAACCCCCAGAGCCTTCCCTGGTCACCCCACAACCCTGAGGACTGTCCTAAGGGTAATGACAATGGCCTTTCACTTCCTGCACACTTTCTCTACGCGAGGCACCCTGCTGAGCACCTTCCAGGTCTCATCCCTTAAATTCTTTTTTCCATTTTAAAAACTTCCAATAAGATCCATATGGTTGCTATAAATGTTCCCACCTCAATCATTTTTAAGGGTACAGTCCAGTGGAACAAAATATACTCGTTGCTGGGAACCACCGTGAACATCTATCTCTGGTGTCCTTTTTCAACTGTACCCATGAAGCAATAACACCTTTTCCCCCTACCCATCACCCCATTTTCTGTCTTTGTGACCTGGACCACTTTAAGTGAGTGCCCATCACTTTTAACCCCAGGAGAAAAGTGCCATCCAGGGCCACATCACACACCCAAGGACACAGTCGACAAGTAGCAGAGCCAGGATTTGAACTCAGGACTCTGACTTCCAAGCCTGTACTCACTGCCACTGTGGGACAAAGGAGGCTGAGAGCAGTGACATGATGGCTCTTGGGCCAATGACTCCTACTTCCTGGAAGGGCCAAGGAAGCAGAGACTGATGGATGCTCAATGGGAAACAGAGGAGTCTGGTCCAGTGCTCGCATTGCGTGGATAGGGATACCAACAACCAGGAACAGGGAACGGACCCACCCACCTCTCCACCGGGCCCAGGTCACCCCAGGCCTAGTCCTGGCATTTTTCTTATCCTAGCCTCAGCCTCCTGAGTCCCTGGGATCACTGGCGAGTGCCACCACATCAGGCTCAATGGACTTGGCCTCAATGAGAGAATGACTGCCTGTCGCTCTCACCAGAGTACAAGCTGTCGAAGCACAGACTGTGCTGTTCATCTTTTTATTCTCAACACCAGGCACAGAGCCTAACATAGTAGCAGCATACCTCTTCATGCTTCAGCAAATTTTTATTTTATTTTATTTTACTTTATTTTATTTTGCCGTACAGGGGGCCTCACACATACTAGGCAAGTGCTCTACCACTGAGCTACATGCCCATTCCTTTTATTATTTTTTATTTTAAGCCTAGCTGCCCCTGGCCTCAAACTCACAATCCTCCTGACTCAGCCTCCTGAATTTCTGGGATTATAGGTATGTGTCACAGTGCCTGGCTGAGGCAAATATTTATTGAACGCCTATTATATGCCATTCCCTATGCTAACCACCATGTATACAAGGATGAATAGGATGTTTTCCTTTCTTCCAAAGAGTAGACAATGAAATGAAGGGGACAAACAGGTAACCTGTCCATTTTAACATAGTGTGGTGAGCCTCGATATACAAAAATTCTGACAAATAAATAACAAAAGGCTTATATCTCAATAGGAAAACAAAAGTAGTCAAAAGATATAAATGATAAATTCACACCCAAAAACAAAAGTCAATAACCTTGAAAACTTTTCTGAAGGTTACTGATAAATAATAAAAGGTAAGCTGAGAGGAAACACTATTTTGTGCCTTTCAGATGATAAAGAATAAGACTGAGACCTACTAGTTTGATACTATGCTGCACTGAAAGGTGATGATACAAGATTGGGAAAATACCAGATTAGACTGCTCAGCAAAATAAGTTTTAGAGAGCTACTTAATAATACACGTTGTTCTTTGTCCCAACATTTCTTCTCCTAGAAATGATCTTACAGAACTATTCACAGACACACATAAGGAGGTATACACGTCAATGATAAACGTGGCACTGGATGTAAGAGATAAAAAACTGGAGGCAAACCAGTGTACATCAACGGGGGGCTGGTTCAATGCTATAATCTCATCCTATGCCTTATCTGGGCCTGCAGCTGTACCACTGTGGCGTCTGATCCTGTCAGATCTCAGAAGCTAAGCAGGGTCGGGCCTGGCTAGTACTTGGATGGGAGACCGCCTGAGAACACCAGGTGCTGTAGGCTTGGGAGAAGTAGCCGGCAACCCACTCCCAAAAATCAATCTGTCATTGAAAACTCTATGAATAGCAAAGAAGCACTGACAATAGTGTTTCACCCGTTGTATGTAGGGTCGCTATGAGTTGGACACTGACTCAACAGCACCTAACAATAATGCCTTATCAACACAACAGTGTCATGGGCAGCTGCTAAAAGGAATGCAATTGCATTTAGCATTCGGACACAGAAATATTCAGAGTGTGTGAAAAGGGCAGGCTGATTTCCAAACTTACCGCAAAGCTATAGTAATCAACACAGTGTGGGACTGGTACAAGGATGGACGTAGACGAGTGGAATAGAACTGAGAGCCCAGAAATAAAACCAGACATCTATGTGGCCAAATGATTTTGAGTCTCACTCTTAGCCCAGGCTGGTCTCAAACTCACAATCCTTCTTCCTCAGCTTCTTGAGTGCTGGGATTACAGGTGTGTACCACGATGCTTGGTTCGGCCAATTGATTTTTGTCAAACGCTCCAAGAACACTCAGTGGGGGAAAGAATAATGTCTCCAACTAATGGTGCCAGGACAACTGCACTTCTACATGCCAAAGAAGGCAGTGGGGTCATTGAGGACTTCAGTCCACATTGGCAGGGAGGGCATGGCTGAGGGGGCGGCAGGACCACATAGTAGAGGAGAGTCGTTCATACCATGGCCTCAGGTGTGTTTTTGTTTAACCTGTGGACAAAGCTCATTGTTGTTGCTGTTGTTAGGTGCTGTTGAGTCGATGCAACTCACAGTGGCTTTGTGTACAACAGAATGAAACACTCCCCAACACTGTGCCACACACATGATCGTTTTTGTGCTTAAGCCCATTGTTGCAACCATTGTGTGAATCCATCTAGTTCAGGGTATTCCTTTTTTCCCCTGACCTGCCACTCTCCTAACCACGATGTCCTTCTCCAGGGATTGGTCCCACCTGACAACATGTCCAAAATACATAAGACACAATCTAGCCATCCTTGCTTCCAAGGATCACTCCAGTTGCACTCCTAGGATGGATCTGTTGGTTCTTTTGGCAGCTTACAGACAGGTGCAAAAAACACATTTTCTTTTGCAATCCAGAACTCATCGTTCAGTATGAGTTTTAATACATATAAAAAAGGAATATGATGATACCTCAGACAGTTTAAGATGATGGGGATATTGATAAACTTTAAGGTTGGTTCCAAGAACAGAGTTGATAATCTAAAAGCAGAGGTGGTGAGAGAAATCTCAGGTATATTGATTCGGTATTCCAATTTTCATGCTGGGGTTCATGAGGACGATTTATTTATTTATTTTTGGCTTCTATCTTGAGAACATGAGGTCTGGAGTTGTAGATGTGTCTTCCTCTACTGACACAGCCCACAGACCTGTACTATTCCTGTGTACGACAGGTTAGAAGTGAATATGATCAGCGCTTACTCATGTTTAGAGACGATGCCAGCAACTGAGAACCGGGCGGGTCCATCTACCCTAGAAGTGATCATGAAGTAAACTGCTTGAGGAAATTAGATCCCAAAGATTGTAGACGGGGAAGTCTGAAGGTATCATCAGCATGTCGAGTGGAGATAAAAGATTCCCAAGTAAAAAGATTCCCAAGTAAAAAATTCTAAAAGAATTGTGGCAAGGCTGATGGGACAAATGGACTAAGCATCAGTTCTTTTAGAAAGGGCTGTCTTGAAGAGAAATCTTGAATGTCAGCTTTAAGGAATTCGGGTGACTTTAAAAAAAAAAAAAATGAGCCAGGCAGGCTGGCACACACTTGTAGTCCCAGCACCTTGGAAGGTGGAGGCAGGAGGATCACAAGTTCAAGGCCAGAGGCAGGCTACATGACTTAGTGAGACCCTGTCTCATGATAAAACATAGAAAAGGGGCTGGGGGTGCAGCTCAGTGGTAGGGCGGTTGCAAAGTATGTGCAAGGCCCTGGGATCAGCTGCCCAGTACTGGGGGAAAAAAAAAAAAGAATGAAGTTGGATCTCTACGTCACACACTCATAAATATCAGTGCAAAATGAATCAATAACCTTAATCACAAAGTCACATATTATGTGATTTCTTTCATACCCTATATCCAGAATAGGGAAATATAGAGAAATAGAAGGGAGATAAGTGGTTACCAGGGAAGGGGAGAAGGGGGAATTGGGAGTGATTATTTGATAGGAATGGTGCATTTCTCTGAGGTAATGAAAAGGTTTTGAAGCTATATAGAGGTGATGATTGTACAATATTGTAAATACACGAAATGCCACTGAATTATATACTTTAAAATGGTTAAGGCCTGGCGTGATGGCCCATACCTGTAAACCCAGCACGTGGAAGCAGGGGGATTATGAGTTTAGGCCAGCCTAGGCTATATAGTGAGATCTTGCTGGGGGCGGGGGAGAGAAGAAAGAAAGAAAGAAGGAAAGAAAGAAAGAAAAGAAAAGAAAGGAAGGAAGGAAGAGGGAGGGAGAGAAGGAAGTGGGGGAAAGAAAGAAAAAGGAAAAAGAAAGAAAGAAAGAAAAGAAAGAAAGAAAAAGAAAAAGAAAGGAAAGGAAAGAAAGAGAGAGAAAGAAAATAATTTTCAAGGAAAAAATTTACAAGAGTAGTTTCAAAAGCTTTGCCCTCTTCTAGCTTATAACTTATGAGTGGACTGAGCACGGCCTTTAGTGACCTGTCATACTCCTAAGTGTGATAACTTCCAACACTTTACCCTTTGGGCTTCCAATGTCTCAAACTATCTTTGGGAGTTCCTGCAATGAAAAGATTTCACTGGTGTCTCTTCCTCTGGGACATCTTCTTCCTATTCCTCAGAACTGCTTTCCTCATTTTTATTGTCCAGTACCGAGGGACCTGAATGGAGGGCCTCATGCATACTTTTGTAAGTGATCTACCACTGAGCTGCACCCCCAGCCCCTTTTTTGTTTGTTATATTGAGACAGGGTCTGGGTAAGTTACACAGGTTGCCTCTGGCCTTGAACTTGCGATCCCCCTTCCTTGGGCTTGCGAGTCGCTGGGATTTTAGGCGTGCTCCACTGCGCCCAGCTGCTTTCCTCGTTTATGTCAGTAAGTTTGTCTTCAGGAAGTCTCTCCGGCTTCGGGTGAGTTTTTGAAACCCTGAACAGCCGTGGTGCTAACATTCCCACGGTCAGCTACTTCTTCCAGTCTTCCTCTTCAGTTCCGTGCAAATGTTACTTCCAGTTCTGCTACTTTCTGTTCCTTGCCTGCACTTGTGGCCTTGCTGGCTGATTCTCTCATCTGATAATCCATTTATGTAAAATGCCACATGGTTCACCTACTTTCATCACTAGGTGACAGGTGGCAAGAGGATGCCTGGCTTCGCTGCCTGCCCGTGAACTAACAATCGGGGTGACCCGATCAGCAACAACCTCTGGAGGACAGGACATGACTAGTCACATTGGATAAGCATACCTGCTGTGTGCACTGTAGACTAAGAGAGAGCTACAAGTTTGCGGGTTATGTAACTACTCGTAGTTGAGTAACAAGGCGCTCAGGAAAGGTTACTGAAATTTGAACCTAATGTTACTGAGGGACGAATGTGTTATTTAAGTAAATGCTGGCACCTGAAACTCACTCCTATCTGAATTGTGCAAAGCAAGGACTGCTTGATTATGTGTGTATGCTTGGGCAGAAGGATGTTTCAAGAGACGCCATCCAATTATTAACACTGACTTTCTCTGGGATTGGGCTAGGGATGTATAAGTGTGCATATATGCCTGAACTTTTCCTCTTTTTTTTTTTTTTTTTTTTTTTCAATTCTAAAGGGCTGAACCCCGGGCTTTGCACATGCTTTGCATGCGTTCTGCCACTGAGCTTCACTCTCAGTCCCCTTTTTATTTTATTTTTTTAGATTGAGATAGGATCTCATTAAGTTACACAAGCTGCCTCTGGCCTGGAACCTGGGATTCTCCTGCCTCCACCTCCCAAGCTGCTGGGATTATAGGGGTGCGCCACCACGTTAGGCACTTTTTTTTTTTTTTCTTTTTAATGAGGCTGTAGGGCTGGGGATATGACTCAGTGTTAGAGTGCCTGCCTAGTATTAAGCCTCAGACTCTGGGTTCAACACTCTAAGCATGGAAGTAAAGAAAAGAAAAACGAAAAGAAAAGAGAAGGAAAAGGAAGGGAAGAGAAAGGGAAAAAGAAAAGAGACGAGAAAGAAAAGAAAAGAGAAGAGAAAAGAAAAGAAGCTGTGAACTCAATAGAGATGAAATAGACTACTGGCCGCCTGAGGCTGGCGTGGGGAAGAAGGAATGATTGCACACAGGCACAGGGGATCTTTTGCCATAACTGGATTATGGTGACAGTGGCACAAGTCTGTAAATTTACTAAAAGTCATACACTTAATAGAATTTCATTGTATATAAAACTCAAACCTAGCCAGGAACGGTGGCGCACGCCTGTAATCCCAGTGGCTCGGGAGGCGGAGGCAGGAGGATCGCAAGTTTGAGACCAGAGGCAGTCTGTGTAATTTAGTAAGACCCTGTCTCAAAAAAGTGAAAAAATGGGCTGGGGCTGCAGCTCAGTGATCCATCACTTGCAGAGCATGCAGGCCCAAGGCCCTGGGTTCAGCCCCCAGGAACGCAAAAAAAAAAAAAAAAAAAAAACCTCAAATCTAATGACAAAAAAAAAAAAAAAGAGCGTATGAAGCATAGTCATTTATTAGTGGTGTGACTTCTAGAGAATCAGTAAACCTTTCTGAGAATCATTTCCGAGCACCTGCTTCACGGGGCTGGAGGGAGACATAAACGAGACGGCCCATGAAAAGCACGTAGCACGATGCCTGGCAAACGGTGTTCAACCAATGACATTGCTGCTCCAGTTACTGGTCAGAAATCAACGCCTGGGAGACATGCGGCAATGGGGGCAACCTGGGGACTCGGGCTGCACCGAGGAGCCATCAGGGCAGGGGAACAGAGCTGCACTGCGTATCCTTCAGGACACCTTCCAACACAGCCTCCCAGGCATCCAAGATAAGAGGCGTCCTTGCTGTTGGACCAGGCACTGGTGGCCAGTGCCCTCCCCCACAGACCACCTCCACCAGCCTGGCCCGAAGGCATGTGATGACCCTGGGCACCTAGAATGCCTCAGCCACCCTGTGCTGATACCACCTGTGCCCCGCCCCCAATGCCCCTGGTGGAGCTGCTTGTCCAGGCAGCCGTTGTCAACACCAGACAACACGCACAGCAACGGGGGCCCAGCCTTCGGACCTGGTCTCCGTCCAGACTCTGCAACCTCCACCCCGCTCCGCTTCAGATCCCCTGCTCTGGAACGGACCTGTCCTGCCCGTGCTCAAGCTCTGCGTGCTTCTGCGCGTGCCCTGCCACCCCACCCGCTTGGCACACCCTCCTTCAGCTCCGCCACGTGCCCAAAGCATCTGTCGACTTAGGCCTGCCTCTGAACTCCATGCACATGCTGGCACCTGCCCCCCTCCTCCCCACCGCCCATGCTACCTGCTGCACACAGAACCCCAGCATGAAAGGAGCCTGGCAATTGAAACAGGGCCTTGGGCAGCCACCTCCCTGGCTGTGCGTTGTGTAACATGCCAGGAACCGCGCTGGGAGCAAACCAATCAGCAACAAGAACAGCCCAAGGAAATAAGGATCTCTGCTCCTGGGATCTGCAGAACCGAAATGCATCCTGCGACCGGGCAATAAGGGTCAGATGGATGTGATGTGGCCCACCTCGTGGGAAGGTGCCCACCAGCCCAGGGACACCCATCTGGCTTCTATAAATCACCCCTAAATTAGCTCCCCACAAGATGGACATTGGACCCGTCTTTCAACTTCTAGTTGGGGCGGCTTTTTAAATAAAGTCACCTTCCTTGCCTCAACTCTTTACCTCTCGACTTAATTGGCCCGCTGTACAGAGAACAGATGGACATGGGTCAGGGAACATCGCCACAGCCCAAGGAGAATCTCTCCTTGCCCCTATTTTGTTCCAGAACAAAGAATGAAGGTCATTCAGCCCAGAGCAGCTGAGCTGGGGTTCACGCCACTATTCACCTCTTCCCAAGTCTCAACTCTTTCCTCAAATGCTTCTTTTTCTTTTCTTTTCTTTCCTTCTTCTTCTTCTTCTTTTTTTTTTTTTTTTTTTTTTTGGTATCGGGGATTGAACCCAGGGCTTCACGCTTGCATGCTCTGCAAGTGCTGGACCACTGAGCTGCACCCCCAGCCCCCCCGCCTTTTTTTTTTTAACTTTTTGAGACAGGTCTCGCTAAGTTATGCAGACTGCCTCTGGTCTCAAACTTGCGATCCTCCTGCCTCCACCTCCTGAGTTGCTGGGATTACACGCATGTGCCACTGCGCCCAGCCTCAAATGCTTCTCTTGAGAGCAGGGAGCCCACCTCTATTGGCTGCCTTGCCTGCAAGAGGCCACCAGCCTGTTGGGGACCGGGGCCATGCGTTGTCTGGTTTCCACCTTGCAGAACAGGCAAGGTGACTCTGGCTTGCAAGGCTGGCCAGATATTACCTACGTCAGTTGGGAAAATGAAGACCTTTGGATTCAGTATTTCTCCACACAGGCACACTTGGTTTCTGTGGTCCCTGAGGTGGGTTGGTTCTTTGTGGGCAGAGCTATTTGGTACCCTGAAGGATGTTTGCACCCCCAGGCTCAGAATGCCAGGAGATCCCCACTTAGTGAGACATATCAACCATGGTGCTTCTAGAGCGGGGGCAGGAGGGTGGTGAGGGACACCATGTCTAGGCAAGACCAGTCCATTCCACAAACCACCAGAGAAGATTGTAGCTTGGTCTTGAGTAAAATGGGCCCAGTTCCCCTGTGTACTACCATTGGGACTTCTGTCATGCCACATCAGAGCCTCTTTGAGGCTCAGTTCCCCATCTGTACAATGGGGATATTGTTGTTGTTAGGTGCCATTTAGCTGGGTCCGACTCATAGCGACCCTATGTATAACAGAACGAAATACTACCCAACCCTGTGCCATGCACACAATCTTTTTATGTTTGAGCCCACTGTTGCACTCACTATGTTGCATTTTGAGTCATGACACATCAGCAAAAGCAGGTCCCAGGGCCTTTATTCTATTCCCCTGATTAAGATCTACACTACTTTGAGGGGGCAACTCTTCCCCAGCCATCTTTTGAATGCCTTCCAACCTGGAGGGCTCATTTTCCACCACTATATTTCATAGTGCTTCTCTGCTTTTTATAGGGTTTTTAATGGCTAATTGTTTCAGGAGGGGGCTGTCAGGACCTTCTCCCTAGTCTGTATTAGTCTGGAAGCTCAGCTGAAACTTCTCTCCCACTGGTAGCCCTGCTGGTATCTAAAATACTGGAACCCAGTGTTTAGCATCACAGCAACACACAAGCCCCACAGCAGGACAAGCTGACAGATGTGGGGGTCAGAGTGCAATAAGCAGGGCCGGGGTGTGCTCAGTGGTACAGCACTTTCCTAGCATGTTCAAGGGCATGGGCTCAATCCCTTAGCACCACAAATTAAAAAAAATAATAATAAATAAGCCAACATCTCCATGAGGCATGCCGTGGTCACGGCCAGGGGTAACCTGTCATTGACAATAAACTAACACTAAAACCTGTAAGCTTGCCATAAAATTTTGTTTCACACCACAAGACAAAAAGTCTCTTGTCAGCTAATGGACTCACACTTTTTTTCTCGTCAGTAAAAAGGTCATTTGGTGAAAAGCAGTTGGGTCAGTGGCTTACCCCGAGGGAAAGGACAGCCTGAGGAGCTCTAGCCAGCATGAAGACTAGGTCCTCCTCCAATGGGCTTGGCACTGGCAGAGAGAGAAAGGACTTGTGCAGCCCAGACTGCAGATTCCGGTGCAGAGCTGTGGTGAGGACTGTCAGAGATAGACTGTAGGCCCAGAAGCAGATCCAAAACCAAAATCGCACTCCCAAGGGTGGTTTTACACATACAACACCCACCATAGAGAGACAAGGACTTTGGACAAGGACGCCAGGAATTTTCTGGAAACTGAAGCTGCATGCAGGGAAATGACTTACCCAAACTCAGAGGCCCAGAAAAGCCCAGGAGGTTCCCAGCTGTGAGTCCAAAGGGGTTGCCTCTATCTAGGAGAGAGGAAGCAGGACCCACGTTTTAGAAAAATTTCAGGGAGAGCCAGGCGCGGTGGCCTACACCTATAATCCCAGCAGCTAGGGAGGCAGAGGCAGGAGGATCGCAAGTTCGAGACCAGAGGCAGTCTGTGTAACTTAGCGAGACCCTGTCTCAAAAAGTAAAAAATGGGCTGGGAATGCAGTTCAGTGGTCCAGCACTTGCAAATCATGTAAGTGCGAGGCCCTGAGTTCAACCCCCAGTACAGCAAAAAAAAAAAAAAAAAAAAAAAA
>VMDO01001645.1:89811-198304 GCA_007922755.1 Pedetes capensis | reverse complement strand
GAGTTAACTCAAAATGGATAAAAGATCTCAACATAAAACCAGAAACTTTAAAACTTATAGAAGGCAAGATAGGCAATACACTCCATCATATAGGTATAGGAAAGTATTTCCTTAATAGGACTCCAATTGCTCAAGAAATTGCAACAAGAATAGATAAATGGGATCACATGAAATTAAAAAGCTTCTGCACAGCAAAAGAAACAATTAACAGAGTCAAGGAAACTGGAATGGGAAAAAATCTTCGCATTTTATACATCAGATAAAGGTCTAAGGACTAGAATTTATAAAGAATGGGAAAAATATTCACATTTTATACATCAGACAAAGGTCTAATTACTAGAATTTACAAAGAACTCAGGCTGGGATTTAGCTCAGTGGGTAGAGTGCTGCGCTGCAGTCTCTGAGGTCCCGAGTTCAATTCCCAGCACCGCAAAAATGGGAGAAGGGCCTGGCAACCCACTCCCAAGGCAATCCTGAAGCACTCAGCCATTGAAAACCCTATGAGGGTCGCTATGAGTCGGATACCGACTCGACGGCACCTAACAACAACAACAACAACAAAGAACTCAAGAAAAAAACTCCTCAAAAAACAAATAACCCAATACACAAATGGGCAAAGGAACTGAGTAGATAGTTCTCAAATAAAGAGGTCCATAAAGCCATGAAACACATGAAAAAATGCTCAATATCCCTAGCCATTAGGGAAATGCAAATTAAAACAACTTTGAGATTTCACCTTACACCAGTAAGAATGGCCAAGATCAATAAAACAAATAACAACAAATGCTGGCGAGGTTGCTGCGAAAAAGGAACACTATTACATTGTTGGTGGAGCTGTAAATTGGTCCAGCCACTGTGGAAATCAATATGGAGATATCTTAAAAAACTGAAAATAGATCTACCGTATGACCCAGCTATAACACTACTGGGAATTTACCCAAAGGAAGATGGGTCAGCACACCACCGAGATATCTGCATCTCCATGTTCAATGCTGCACTTTTCACAACTGCAAGGATATGGAATCAACCAAAGTGCCCTTCAACAGAAGAATGGATAAAAAACTATGGTACATATACATGATGGAATACTACTCAGAAATCAAGAAAAATGAAATAAGGTCATTCACAGCAAAATGGATGGAATTAGAAAAAATTATTTTAAGTGAACGAACACAAGCTCAGAAAGAGAAACACCACATGTTCTCACTCATATATGGGAGTTGAATCAAAATTATAAGAAGGAAAAATCCTATTCAAAGGTCAGATCAAAATAAAACAAAACAAAACAAAAAGCTAAGAATGGTGTGAATATAAATGGTCTAGAAAAAGCATGCAATTGTTCTGATAAGATAATAACAAAGTTCACTACAGGAAAAGTTTCTATCTTAAACAGAACTGGAACTCAAGTACATATAGAAAAATATTACCAAGTAAATGATAGAGAAGACTTAGATGGGGGGAACATACAAGAGGGTAAGGGGGCACCTATATGAATAATATACATCAAAATGCATATATGGAAATGCCACAATGAAAAGCATGTCAGAATGAATCACATTAAGGTGTACATTAAAAATGTCCAATAAAAAATAAATAAATAAGTAAATAATAAAATAAAATAAAAAATTTCTATAGACCTGCCCATAGTCTAGATTCCATTAATTCAGCCCTAAGGATTAGTTGCTTGCAACCATACCACCGTAGTGTCTGATCCCATCAAATTTCGGAAGCTAAACAGAATCAGGCCTGGTTAGTACACGGATGGGAGATTGCCCGGGAACATTAGGTGCTGTAGGTTTGGGAGAAGGACCTGGAAGCTCACTCCCCAAAAACCAACCAGCCATTTAAAACCTTTTGAATAGCAGAGAATCACTGACAATAGTGTTGTGCCTGTTGTACATAGGGTCACGCTATGAATTCGACACCGAGTTGACAGCACCTAATGACAACAACCAGGATTATTTAATGTGCTAACTTTTCTTCTATGTAGCCTATAAATTGGTGATTAGATATGGAGATTCTATCATATTCAGGTTAGTAATTCTATCATATTCAGGTTACTAATTCAGGTTAGTAATTCAGGTTAGTAATTCAGCCCCTAAGAACCACAAAAGTAAGCAAAAAAAAAAAATTTAATGGAAGGTATCTGTTGATAAAAAATGCAAGTAGGAGATGCCCCATTAAAATAAGCTCCATAACTTCCTCAAGAATAGTTAGTGGCATTGAGTGTCTCCATCAGAACGTACATATTTAATTGTCTTTTAGTAGTCAATGTTATAGTGTTTCTATGAGTGAATAATTTTCTAGATTTCTTAATTTATTAAGTGTTGTGAAGTGGTGATATAGCCTCATTGTATCATTCCTTCTTTATTATTTGAAAGACTTCTACAAAGAGAAATTGTCTTCTAACTCACTCTTTAATTATCCAAGGAATAATTTATAGAGGAACATGCTTGATTTCTTTCCTCCATTTTTATGTTTTCAAATAATTGGTTCATTTGTATTCTCTAAAACTGACCAACAGTGTTTGTTGTTGTTGTTACTATTGCAGTTGTTTTCAGTATCATGTTGAACTCATGCATTTAAACCTGTTTGATGTGTTTCAACCCTTATTGATTTAATGTATTAGCTTCAGCAGGTTGGAGCTAGTTTAAATTGTTTGCTCTTTTGAGTGCTAAAATTCAGACTCCATAATGGTCTGCATCAAAATGAATCTACGAGTCTCTAAATTTGTTTTGGAATTACAGTATAGAATTAGCTGGGGGATTTCAAAAATACTTATGTACTGGATCCCACATCTAGAGAGTCTTGGAATGAGGTGCTGCCTGAGCAACAGGATGTTTGAGAACTGCTACCTGATTCTAATGATTTGCCAAGATTAAAATGGAAAGAGAGGATCCAATAACTTACAAAGACAGGAGTATATGTGAGACTCACCCCCTAACTAGGAAACATAAATAGTACTAGAATATACTCACTTCACAAGTACCTAGAGAACTATAATGGTGAAGGGAATATATATATATATATATATATACATATACCGGATATATATATATATATACACACACACACACACATATACATATACTGGGAATATATACATATATATATTCCCTGTGACTCAGGAGGCAGAGGCAGGATGATCTCAAGTTCAAAGACAGAGGCAGCCTGTGTGATTTAGTGAGATCTTGACTCTAAATAAAAAAATTAAAAATGGATTAGGGTGCAGCCCAGTGGTATAGCACTTGAAAAGTATGCTTGAGGCCCTAAGTTCAGCCCCTAAGAACCACAAAAGTAAGCAAAAAAAAAAAAAAAAAAATTTAATGGAAGGTATCTGTTGATAAAAAATGCAAGTAGGAGATGCCCCATTAAAATAAGCTCCATAACTTCAGTGGGGATAATGAGATTCTGAGGCAGAAAGAGGTTAAGTAGCAGCATCTACCCAATCGAGTCAATATGGTTATCACCATAGATTTCTAGTACGGCTTAATTAATTATGAATCCATTAGGAATAAACTAGACAGACAATCTAAGGTACTAACTGACCTGCATAATAATAAAAAAGCCCTCTAGCTCTGACCAGTAGAGGTCTGACCTGAGCCATGGTAAAAGTGAAAAACAGTTCCTTATTGAATTCTTAGTCCTTGCGTTAATTTAGATACCTAGAGTTCCTTGACTGAATGGAAGTTTAGTATACTTGAGGCAATAACACAAGTTTATACCATAATTTTCTCTGTCCTTCCCTAGAGGGCTGTGGCTATGTACTTGGGTACCTGTACAATGGGAAAGTGAAAGTACACAGATACTGTGAGAATTTTTAGACCCTGATTTGAGCGAATTGCTTGTTTCTGAGAACTCAGATTGTTACTCTGGTTCAATAGATATGTAAGTCAGATGATAAAGGTTTAAATTTTGTCAAAGATCCATACCAGAGTCTATTTGTCTAGTTACTGGGTATTTATTCAGAAAAGGTTTACTCAGTAGTTGGCAGAAGTATATATTACATCCCTGATTCATGCCAAAATTATAAATCAAAAGTAATACTACATCCACAAAGGAAAAAATGAAATTAGTGCTACTATTAATGGTCTGAAAGATTCAAGGGTAGTGATTCTATCATTTCCCTAGTTAACCTTGACCTATTAAGTCAGAAACTCCAGGGGTATTATCTTGCAGCCTGTGCCTTAATGAGCTCTCTCAATGATTCAATGTGTGCATAAAGTTTGATAATACAGATGTGATGGTTTATCTTGATTGTCCACTTGATTGGATTGAGGAACACCTAGGAGATTAGTAAAGCATTCTTATGTGTGCGTCCGTGAGGGTGTTTTTGAGAGAATTAGATCATGAGGGCTATAACCTAATGAATGGTTTAATTCATTGATAGATTCAAATTTTGAATAGACTATTTGTTAGGAGGTGATGTAACTATGGAAGGTAGGGCCTGCTTGGAGGGAGTAGCTCACTCCTTCCCCATCAGTTGGGGATGCTCTTGGGGGCTATATCTTATTCTGGCCTCTTCCTGTTACTGCTGCCCACTTCTTCCTGGCTGCCATGACTTAAATAGCTTTGCTCCACCACAGTCTCCCCACCATGATGGACTGAAATCTTTGAAACTCAGAGAAAAATAAATCTTTCTTCCCTTAAGTTGATTCTATCATGTATTTGGTCACAGTAATGATAAAAATGACCAACATGACAGATAAGTAGCCTGATTGCCCTATTCCTAAATGAGAGAACACTAGAAGCACAGTGCCTTAGCTTGGAAGGGACAAGGGTATCCACTCCACCTAGCTTGAGAGCTACATCAGTTATTCAGATCTTTACCTCCATTACCCTTCTGATACCTTGTTCATCTTGACATCACCACAGGGCATCTACTGGTACCTGCATTAATGACATCATTCTTGTAGGAACTACAGCAAGATATAACAATATTCTAGGTAATGCCGGGGGGGGGGGGAAACATGTATATCAGAATGCAGGAGATATTTCCTGTGAAAATATAGACTTAAACAAATACAGCAAGGTTTGTGGGAATCAGTGGTATGGAACATTTTGGGACACCCTGTTTAAGTTTAAAAATCACTTGGTGCACCCATTACTGCTGTCCCACTTAAGTCCCCAATTTAAAGACATGGTGTTAGTACATCTATGGGTTTTGAAGATAACAACATGGTTGTGTGCTCTAAAAACTTTTATTCAGACTCATAGGAAGTGGCAGATCTCCAACTGATCTAGACAGATATTTGGTACTCAGCACTCAGCAGGCAGTCTGTGAAAAGTTAATGCATTAAATGCAATCTGTAACAAACCAGAATCTTACCAATCATCCTAGGGTTGTTTTGCTCAACTCAGGATAGAAATCACAAAAGGGCAAGGGATTTCATCTGAAATAAGGTTTTACTGGGGGCCTGTTCTGGAACACAAGGGAGATTGTGCATAGAATATGAATCTCTCAGTATATGAGGAACCTTTGTAACCTTGTTACAAAGACAAAAACAAACAAACAAAACAAAACAAAACAAACAAACAAAAAAACCAGGCTCACCAGGTGTCTTGGCATAGGCCTGTAATCCCAGGGACTCAGAAGCCTGAAGCAACAGGATCGTGAGTTTGAGTCCAGAGGCAGCCTGTGCAATTTAGAGAGATTCTGTCTCGAAAATAAGTAAATAAATAAAAAAAGAGACTGGGTATGCAGCTCTGTGCCTAGTATGTGGAAAGCCCTGGGTTCAATCCCTAAGTACTACTGGCAGGGAGAAAAAAAGAGCAGGATCAAGCAGATGCATAGTCAAGTGTCAGACATAATCTCTCAATTTCTGCGCAGGTCTTTTCAGCTCTTTGCCCTCAGCATTAGAGTTTGCACTTGAGGTGGTGATCTGTGCATGCATGCTAGGTCCAGCTCTACTCTGCCTGTGAAAGATGATAGAGGTGCCCATTACCAGCACCCCATGAAGATCTTATGTCTGTCAAATTCAGGGAGAGGCATCACCAGCTCCTGAAACCTGGTTATTGGTGAAAACACTGTTTGAAAGTGGCTTGTGTTAGGTGGGAAACCTTAATGAGGGAATCAGGGCTTTTTTTACTCTGTCTCAAGTAGAAGCAAGTACTAAAGTCAGAGTTGTCTGCTGTTTTAGGGTATGCTTTCATGGATAAATTATACCCATTTCCAGAAATAGCTACTGGATTGCCACTGGGCTGTAGTAGAGGCTGAATGCCTAATTATGTGACATTTGGAGATAAGATCTAACCTCATAGTGTACAAGGTTTTCTGTGATTCACAGAATCATAAGATTGCTCTGTCCAACAATACATACTCTATGGACATGTTGAAATGTTATATAAAGAAATGATAGCCTGGCACAGTGGCACACGCCTGTAATCCCAGTAGCTCAGGAGGCATAGACAGGAGGATCACAAGTTTGAGACCAAAGACTGTCTGCATAACTTAGCAAGACCCTGTCTCCAAAAAAAGTAAAAAATAAAAATGGGCTGGGGGTGCAACTCAGTGGACCAGCACTTGCAAAGCATGCAAGCACAAAGCCCTGGGTTTAACTCCCAGTACAAAAAAAAAAAAAAAAAGATTTCAAGCAAATATTGAAGGCCCAATGAAGTTACATAAGTAGGTAGATAACTTCTCCAAGGTTCCTTCCCCTGTCATACTCCCATCTCTTCCTAGCCCAAATCAAGGGTCTTCCAGAGAACTTCTTGATTACTTAAGACAGGAAAAAAAAAAAACCTTTCTGCCTGTTTACAAATGCTCCAAATAACATGATGTAGTGATATGGATCCACTTAGAATATGGTGGCCTATAGTATGTGATTGTGGTGATTCATGGGAAGTGATCAATGAGTTGCCTAGCTTTTTAGAGATATTTAAAGAGAAATGTTGGAGAACACTGGCAAGAAGATTTGGTCATGAGTTATATTCATAAAATTCTCAGAATTGGCTCCTATTAAATCCAATTGGGGTTTTTTTTGTTTGTTTGTTTTTGTTTTCTGTTTGGGGTTTGGGTTTTTGTTTTATTTGATTTGTTTTCTTTGTTTTTTTGAGACAGGGTCTCAGTAGGTAGCCCATCCTGGCCTCAAACTTGCTGTGTAGCCCAGGCTCACCTCAAATTTGTGACTCCTGCCTCAGCCTCCCAACTCCCAGCAGGGATTACAGGTGTGCACCACTATGCCAGGGTAGATCCAACATCAAACGCCGATCAATAGGTCCCAACTGTGCTGGAGATTATCAATAATCAAGTGAATGAAGCCAATGACTTGAAGATGTCAGTCAGCCTCTTCCCCCAGTTCTTCCAGCCCTTGTTCAGTGTATGTAGTGCCAAACACCCATGGTAGCAGAGATGGAAGCTAAGCATGAACTCAGCCATAAAGACTATCTCTTGCCATCACCACAATTGAGTCTTCATCATGCCGGCAACCATGACCAATACTTAGGCTTTGATAAGCTGCTGTAGCCACTGGGGAACCAGCCAACCAGCTGACAGTTAGTTGATTGCATTGGACACTTTCCATCATGGAGTGGCAAATAACTTTCCCTCACTGGAATAAACATTCATTCTTGGTTGTATTGTATTATATTCATTTGCCTAGCAACTGTCTGCCAGCAACACCTTGTATGGATTTACTAATCATCTTACTCACCATTGTGAGATTCCATACATTACTTCTAACAATAGAATTCACTTTATACTGAGGGAGGTCAGTGGACTGGTACCCATAGCATTCACTGGTTTTTACCATTTACCCCATACTCCCAAATTAGTTGGCCTTAACAAATAGTGGAATAATATACTGAACACTTGGAGGGTCAGTGGAAGCCCACAAACATTGAGGTTGGCAGGCTGTCCTATATGGTATTTGTTCTTCAATATTCAGAAAATATAGTTCCAGGAACATAGAAGAGAAGTGGGAGTAAGATGCACTTCTCATTACTGCACTTATTAAGGCACTTGCAAATCTTTTTGCTTTACTCTCTCTATGACTCTGGGCTCTAGGAAGACCTCTAGAGCCCAGAGAAAGGAAGGAAGGAAATTCACTCTGGTAAGCCGAAATTCTTTTAAAGTTTTCTGTGTTTTTAATATCATCAGTCATAAAGGTAAAAGAAAAGGATGAGTAATCCTATTACTAAAGGGACTAGAAAGAATACATACAGAACTCTTGAAAATTCTCTTAAAAATTTAAATTTTAGAATGGTCAGAAGACCTGAAAAAACATTTCACAATAAGCAAATGAAAGTGTATTCTACATCTTTAATCATGCAATATAAATTAAAACCACAAGGTGAAAACACTACATACTCATTAAAATAGAGTTTGGAAAAGAAATTATTAATACAAAATGTTGATAAAGATGGTACAACAGCCTTGGAAAATAGTCCAGATGATTGTTATAAGTTGAATATACACTTACTACATGTCCTACCAATTCCACTCCTAGGTATTAACCAAGATAAGTAAAACATATATCAATGAAAAAATTGTGTATGATCATACAAGAAGCTTTATTTATAATACTCAAAACCCCCAAATATCCATTGAATGAATCTCAAAAATATGCAGATCCAAAGAAGTCAAACACAAAAAAGTGCATACCATATGATAGCATTTATGTGAAGTACTAGAATAGGCAAATGAGTTGGATACCAGATCAGTGATTGTCTCTGGAGGGATTGAGAACTGATTGTAAAGAAAAGAACTTGGAGAATTTTCTGGGATGGTGGATGTGGTCTATGTTCTCCTGATTGAGTTATGTATCAGTCAAACTTCATTGAACTTTTCACTTAAAAGGTGTGCATTACATGTAAATTTTACATCCATTGGTTTTAAAACTCACAAATAAAACAATTTTTATTTTCCCTTCACCCCATAATTTTACATTTTTAGGAGTACGTTCGTATGGTTAGCTTAACAGTCTGGTTCATGTCTAATAAAATATTAAGTCAAGGATTGTAACAAACTTGAAGGAGTTCTAAACACAACTAGAGGTTCTGGATTTGAAACTAAATGCAGTAATTGGGTTAATTCCACTGGGGGAGGTGGTAAGTGATTTTTAAAAAATGATATCTATATGTAGCCTACAGCAGTACCATTGTGGCGTCAGATTGCATCAGACCTCAGAAGCCAAGTAGGGTGGGTCCTGGTTAGTACTTGGATGGGAGACCACCTGGGAACACCAGGTGCTATAGGCTTGGGAGGAGGACCTGGCAACCCAGCCCCAACAAACAATCTGCCATTGAAAACCCTATGAATAGCAGAGAAGCAGTAACAATACTGTTTCACCTGTTGTATGTAGGGTCACTATGAGTTGGGCACCGACTCGACGACAGCCAACAACAACAACAACAACATCTATATGTATATATACACACATGCACATATACATATATAGAGAGAGACATATAATGAGAGATTGTTGCATTATGCTAGATCAGACCATTTCTATGTGTAAGAATGTGAAGAAAGGATTATCATCGGAAAGCCAGATAAGTGAAATTCAATGGACGTTAAAAAATCTTTTTGACCACTGACCATTTGAACACCATCCTTATATTTGGGGGATTTTCCTTCCTTAAAAATATGGACGTTATATGTTATTTTAGCAGCTTGCCTTGAAGTAGGACATAGACATATGACTTAGGATGCTCTTATGTGTTCAATGAGTTGTATTGTTCTCAGACCTGGAATCTAGAGGTGATGAGAAGAGACAACTCAAAAATTCTCTCTGAAGTAGGGCAGTAGTGAGTAAGTATAGGAACACCAAGTCCATAGACAATACTGGCAGTGGTACTAGTGATGGCCTCTGGGCCCAGGGGCAATGAGTTTGTCAGTGACGTCTCCAAAATCAGACCTCTAGTGCAGCAAAAGTGTTTGACTCACTGAACAGTTTGTAATTTTTGTCTATTGTTTCTGAGAGTGTGGCCCTGAATCTGATTTTCTCAGAATCCTGAGGACTCCATAAGATACTAACATTCATTAAATGAATTTTCTTCTTAAATAAGCTATACTTACTTTTCATTGATTGCACCTAAACCCCTGATCAACAAAGGAGGATTGGGGGAATTGTCCTAGAGAAGATGATGCCTGAACTATGTCCAAAAGAGATTAAATTTACAAAGAAAACAGGAGAAAAGGGCAGAGAAAGATGCTAAGGGATAACAATGACAAGTAGTTGAGTGCCAATTGAACACAAATTTCAAAGCAGAATCACTAAGATTTAACTTGGAAGAGCTAGCAGGAGACAGATAACATAGGATCTTGCATGTTATATTAAGGATCTTGAACTTTATCCCATGGTTGATGGAATGTCTTTAAGTGGTTTTCAGCAAGAGCATGATATGGTCTTATTTGCATTTTAAATAGCTGTGTGGAGAATGGATTTGACTGGGATATAATTGGAAGCAGCTAGAGCTATTAGCAAGTTCTTTTCATAGTTCATATGAGAGATAATGAGAGTCTAAGCAGAGCAATGTTCATTTAGAGAGGACTAAGAGGAAAATTATGAAAAGTAGGTGTTTGAAAGTGAGGAGTCAGGGATACAGAAAAATCAGGGAAAATTCCCAGTTACCCAATTGACTATTGGTAATATCAACTGAATTAGAATATATCTTGGAAAGCTCCATTTAGGAGAAATTGTATAGTCTCCTGAATTATTCCAAAATTGAGCATCTATGGTATATCCAGGTGTAAATGTCTGACAATTATCTGGAGAGATTTATCTGAATACAAGTTAGATGACTGAACTTTATTGATATTGTTGTTGTTGTTGTTAGGTGCTGTTGGGTAACCGACTCATAGCGACCCTACATACAACAGGGGAAACACTATTGTCAGTGCTTCTCTGCTGCTCATAGGGTTTTCAATGGTAGATTGATTTTTGGAAGTGGGTTGCCGGGTCTGTCTCCCAAGCCTACAGCACCTGATGTTCCCAGGTGGTCTCCCATCCAAGTACTAACCAGGCCTGACCCTGCTTAGCTTCTGAGATCTGACGGGATGGGATGCCACAGGGCTATGGCTGAAGGCCTTATTGATATAAGTATGGTGAATTGATGCGAGGTCATTCAACTCATCATGGCATATTAATCAATAAAAACAAGCATCTACAGAGTAGGGCAACTACAGATAGCCACGTAGGTTGTACATTGCAACCATACCAAATGATTTTAACATAAACCAAAACCAACCAAAATGAAAAATGTTTCAAGCTGAGGATAAGATACTTAAGACAACCATAGTTGAAGGGTAGATATATTAGAACACTTTCCAAAAGTCAGGGAAGAAAGGTCAGAGAAGCACAAGGATAAGAAAAATGAACATACTTTGCCTAAGGGACTGGAGAAATAATTATGTTGTTTGCAACTGATGTCTAATAACAGTAAAATCCATTACAATGAGTTAACTTGTTGTTAGGTGCCCTCGGGTTGGTCCAACTCATAGAGACCCCATGCACAACAGAACAAAACACTCCCCAACACTGTGCCCTGCCTGGAACTATGTCAGTGCTTCTCTGATATTCATGGGGTTTTGATGGTTGATTGTTTTGGGAGTAGGCTGCTGGATCCTTCTCCCATTTTTGCAATGCTGAGAATCGAACCCAGGGCCTCAGATTGGGCAGAGCAACACTCTGTCAACTGAGCTAAACCCCAGCATATGAGTTAACTAGATAGCAGTTTATTGATCCCATGAAATAAGGTGTCTAGGGAAAATAGTTCCAAGTTGACAGAGTGTCCTATCCTGCTTATCATGAAGGATTTTTCCTTATGGTCAGAATATGTTGCTACATCTTCAAACACATCCTCTTTCCAATCAGGAAAAGGGAAAATTGAAAAATGCTGAAAATTACATGCCTGCTATGGTAAGTTGATTGCAAAAATATTCCTATTTACCCCTCCCCAAGTCCATACCCTTTGTAATAGGACTTATATATCACTTATATTGCAGATCCTCCCACTGGAAGGTACAGTCTGTTTCTCCGCCTCTTGAATCTAATCTAGCCTTCTGACTTGCTTTGACCGAAGGGCAGAGTGGAAGTGGTCATGTGCCCATTCCTAGTCTAAGCTTAGAAGGTCTGTGAGTGCTTCCATGCACTCTTTTGGAACTCTGCCAGTGCTACATGTATAAGCCCAAGCTTGCCTGCTAGAAGATGACACATGCACCTCAGAAAACAGCCAGTCAAGTTCCAGAAGCAAAGCAGTCTAATTGACACCAAGATGACTACATAAGAAAGCCCAACCCAAACCAGAAGAACCACTCAGGTGAGCCCCGGCTCAATTGCTGACCTACAGAATCATGAGCTTAATAAATGGTAGTTGTTTTAAACCCCTAAATTAGGGTAGGCAATTTTTTCCAAATGAAATTTGATGAGTAAGTAAAGTCAAATTCTTTCAGAAATCTCTTATTTTTTTCTTTTAGAAATCATTCCAGAAAACTTCCAGCTAAATATAGTGGATTGGCCATATACATCTACTTTAATAAACTTATGTGTATGGTAATTTTAGAATGGCATATATCCACAAGGACAGGAAGAGTGAACAAGATGAGAAAGTTTGGAAGCTGGAAACCATATAATATAGCAGAGAAAACTAAATCTCAAACTTGAATTTTTGTTGTTGTTATTGTTAGGTGTTGTCAAGTCAGTGTCCGACTCACAGAGATCCTATGTACAACAAGCAAAACAGTATATTGTTAGTGATTCTCTGCTATTCATAGAATTTTCAATGGCTGATTGTTTTTTGGAAGTGGGTTGCCAGGTCCTTCTCCCAAGCCTATCGCACCTGGTGTTCCCAGGTGGTCTCTCATCAAAGTACTAACTAGGCCCAACCCTGCTTAGCTTCTGAGGTCTGACAGGATGGGACACCACAGGGGTATGGCTACAGACAAACCTGAATTAGGGAAACTTTATAAAAAGTCCGGAAATTTGTATTGCAAATTTTCTCACTTGGTCATTATTTGTAGATGAGAATGCTACTAACTTTGGTACATTAATTTTTTTACCCAACTGTCTTAACATTCTTCATTGTTTTACAGTTGATTTCTAGATTTACATTTATATTAGCTATAAATAATATTATTTTATGTCTTCCTTTTAAACTTGTATAATTACTTCTTATTTTAAATTGTTTAGGGTAAATCTCCAGAACTCTGTGAAATAATAGAGAATAATAATTAAGCTGGATGAAATTTATGATCAATTAAAAAAGAGCAGAAGGAAAAACGTTGGGGTAATGGTAACCTTTAGGGAGTTATGGTCACAGACATATAAATATTTGTCAAATCTTATCAAACTGAAAAATTAAAATATGAGTATTTTCCTGTATGTAAATTATCTCTTTTCTAAGTTGATTTTTAAAAATAGTGATAATTTAGAAAATCCATTTCCATTCTATTTTCTTATTTTCCAAAATCCTCCTCTCCTTGTACTTTACCACATGCATTAGTTTCCTAGGACTGCTTTTCTGGTGAAGTACTGGCAATCTTTGGCATTCCTTAGCTTGTAGATGCCTCTCTCCAGTCTCTGCCTTCATATGGACATGATGTCCTCCCTGTGTTGGTGCCTGTCATCTTCATATGACATTCTCATTTTAAGGACACTAGTCATATTGAGTTGGGACTTTCCCAACTCCAATATCATCTTGTCTTAACTTTATCATTTACATCCTCAACAACCTTCCAAATAGGAGGTACTAAGTTAGGACTTCAACAAATGAATATTAAGGAGATCCAATCCAACCTATAACCTTATGCTTTCAGTATTATTGCTTCTGATGCTTCTGATTGGGCTGTTGTTACTATGTTATTTTTCATTTTTCTCTTCTACTTCCTCCACCGAGCTCTGTGCTTATTTTTTTAGTTTCGTTTGGTCATCCCCTTATTTCATCCTTGAGCACTTTTATTTCTGTTTTGAGCTCTTATTTTAGGAAGATAATATTTCCTTAATATCTTTAGTGCTTTTAGTCATAATTTCATTTACAATATGGGGATTTTTTCATTTTTCTTCACTTTCTATTGTTTTCTTTCCTACTACTTTGTAATAATTTTGTACATCTTTGGTGTTAGTTCATTATTATTACTGTTCATCTTTAGGTGAAGTAATGTCTTCCTGGAGCAACTATTAGGTCCATGTGGGAAATGACGAAGGCAGTACTTTGGTTTAATTAGCAACCCTACAGTAAATTGTATGTAAGGCTTGAATTAGAGTTGTGTGTCTTGATTTTACTTTTCCCATTTGGTAGAGATTAGCAGTTACAGAGCATGACCTTTGCCTTTTTTCCCTTCATGATGCCTAACAATTTATTTCTTGCATATGCCATCTTATTGTGGCATAAAACATGTCCATGGAAGCTCATATAGCTAGACCTTAAGTTCCTTCTCTTAGGTTAAATTGGTGTATGTTGTTTCTTTCCTGCTGACTGAGCCCCCAGATGTGAAGAATACTTCCTTCTACTAGTTCTTCCTGAGCACTGCAGCAATTTTCTCTATATTATGCTCATCAGATTTGCAGGGAAACACACTTTTAAACTAAAGGAATAAATTTTCCAAATTTCTCATGGCTGTGTGAATACATGAAAGAAGATGTAATAAAATGGGGCACTAACTTTATCTTATATGTCATATTACCATACTCCATTGGTTATGAATCTGTTATTCACATTTATTCTCTCAAATTAGACTACATCTTATAATCAATGGAATCCTATAAGTGCTAACAGTATTGTGACATGCTTGTCATTGCCTGCATATGCATTGGTCATTATTTTTAGATGAGAATGCTATGAACTTGGGCATAGCTGTTCATATTGTCATTACTTCAATATATAAATGTCCTCAAAAGAAATACACTGATTTACTGAAAAAAAAATCTTATTAAGTACACAGAAATGTCTGGACACAGTATCTCAGTGCTTAAGTTTAACAATAGTGAAGAAAATAATTAGTGTTGAAAAAATAACTGAATTTTGTATTTTCTTATAAAGCAATAAACAAATGCTTTATAGGGTCTAAGAAAGGGTGATATCCATGAGTAGGTGAGGTTGTGTTGTATTATTATTAAGATCTATGCAAGAAGATTGCTTATTACTATCTAAGCAGCACAATTAGAAGCAGAAGAAATTGTCAAATACTTCAGAATAGATTAATTTCAAACCAAAGAAAGGCTGTATGACCTATTCAATCTGTGTGAGACTATCAGTAAGGCATCAAATACTAATCTGTTAGAAGCTTCCTGCTGTCACATTTGATGGTACAATTTACTGTATTAGACAGCTAAAGAGCTTCCGTGTATTATGTCTGTCTGTCTTTCTTCTTCTCTCTCAATATACACTTTCTCTCTTTTTTCTAGTCCAAGCCATACTTTTTCTTCTCATTTGGGTCATGGTCCTCTCTTTTGAACCTGTATATCTTACAAGCTCTATGTACTAAACTATCTTCCTGAAAATCTCCCTGTCTTGGTTTTAATTACTCCTTTTTGGCTATATACCCTGTCCTTTTCAAATGTAATCATCAACATATAGTGTAACTTTGACTCCTACAAAAACTCCTACCAGACTGCACCTTATGGAAATTAGCCACGTGGGGGATCTACAGAAGAGGATCATCTTTGCACTAGAAAAGCTAGATTGCATCGTTGAGATTTTGTGTCAGTGTAAATTTAGGTCAAAATTAAATACTTTTAAGATGACCTCAAGATCTTTCATTGCCCTTCCTGTGGAACCTCTTGTCTTTCCCATGGTAATACGTTTTCTGGCTTTGTTTCATTCTTTGAAATTCACCTGGGATCCTAAAGGCATTCTACATACTATAGGAGAGTTCCAAGTGTCACTGAGATCACTAATGTTTTTCCTATGGATCATTCTAGTCTAGTTTCTAAGTAATTGTCACACACTCCCACCCTTGTGATATTTCTGAGTCTTGCATTATCTTTTTTCATTCAACTCAAGTCTTCACAGAACCTATCTGCCTTCTGACTATTGCTATCTGGGATGTCAGCCCAAGCTCACAATAATTTGGAGCCTGTAAAAGACTGTTCAGCTTTTTGTGTTACAAGCATCCTTTCAAAAGGACTGTACAGAGTTGAGAATAACTGTGAAACCTCCCTGCGTCTCACTCATTCATTCCAGTCACTTTCATGGTACAGAAGACTCTTTCATGTTTTAGAAGTTGAATTTACATAACTGTGCACAACATTGCAATTACTGCCTTTTCTCTGCATCTATTTTCTGTACTTAACAATTCATTGGCACCTGTTCTTTCATCCTAAAGAAAGATTTACATTTAGGGAATCCCATGAGAGTAGTTATATTGTTCATTAGTCTGATGGAAACATGCTTTCAGAGCATGAGGGCACTTCATTCCTTATCTCTGGACACAGACAAATCCTTCCCATTAGAAGTACTCTGCTCCAAGCTCCATCCTTTTTCACACGGCATATCTATTTGTTATTTTTGCATCAAATTTATAAAAAAACTGCAAGTTCTAATGACATTTAAATATATGTAAGGAAGAGCTTAGTACAGATGAATATTCTATATACTTGTAACAAAGTAAGAAAAAATACATTAGAATAAGTTTAAAGTTTGTTAATGGATTATTTTCCTCTTAAAGCCTAGAACAGATAAAAATTTATAAACCTTGCTAGACTTTCTAAAATTACACAGAGCTTGGGATGTAGCTTAGTGGTAGAGCATTTGCCTCACATGCACAAGGTTCTGGGTTTGATCCCCAGTACTAGAAAAATAAAAATAAAACTTACATAAACATCTTATTCATCAAAGAACTCCACTCTCTCAGCTAGTGTAGTGTATCAAAAGATAAACTAGTGACATAAAATTGTCAAGTCTTCCTAATCCTAATGGGAAGTGCCAGTTGACGAGATATATCATGACTATAGTGTGAATGAAATAAAATGAACAAAATACAGCCAACTATAAAATAGATCAGAATTTTGATTTATTTTCAACTATAAAATATTTGTAACTTATTCTCAGAAAATTGATTTTACTTTCAATACAACTGCAGCACAGTAAAGAGACATAAAGGAATAAAATGTAGGAAAGTAAAAAAATACCAATCCAATAAAACACCCAGTGAAATAACCCAGCTGAAGTCAAATAGTTTGCAATGGGAATTGGATCTGTCATACCCCATGAAGTGGTTCCAAGGTTTAGTGAATGTCAAAATGAACATCCGTCATTTAGGACAGGGTCTCCAATACCAAACCACAGGCTGGTACCATTCTCTGGTACCAGGCCATACAGCAGGAAGTCAGTGGCAGGTGAGCCAGCAAAGCTTCATCTATATCTATAGCTGTTCACATGCTTCAATCATTCCAGAACCCCACCCTATCCATGGAAAAATTTTCTTCCACGAAACCAACCTCTGGTACCAACAAAAATGTTGGGGACTGTTGATTTAGGAGATTGGAAGATAGCAGGGAAAGGAGGATCATCCTTGTACAATGGAAGGCAAATATATTTTTAGGGAATGAAGGATTAAGGCCTTATATCAGAGCAACAATAAATTCATTCTAATGTTATGAGTTTGTTTTTACAAAGCATGACTCATGGCAAAAGAGATGTTTTCATAATGGTATTTTTTAATTTTAAAAAGTGGGATGGAAGAACAGATGGAGTAAGGATTTTCTCAATAGTTTGTCAATCATTGGCTCTCCATTCAATTTTAAGAGTAAAATATTGTATAGTGAATTCTATTCATGGAATGGTTCATTAAAGCTATTCTAATTTATATCTCTGTGCAGGGGAGAGTCTATAACAACACACAACATGCACAAGTTTGTGGGATTGTCACTTTATGCCAAGGTATACAAAAGACATGACAGGTATGATTCTGCCATAGGCTTAAGGCTCCCTGTATATAAACTTCACAGGTTTCTCATTGTAAACCAGGGATTGTGGCACATACCTATAATCCCCACACTCAAGAAGCTGAGGCAGGAGGATCATGAGTTCAAGGCAACTTGAGCTACCTAACAAGACCATGGCAAAAGGAAGAAAGAAAGAAAAAGCAAGCAAGCAAGCAAGAGACCTCAATGCCCTTCATTACCCAATGGCATCTTGTATGTTCTTATTCACTGTTTATTGTTTGCAAAATAAAGATAATTTTACCTATTATAAATATTAGCATTTAGTGAAATAATGCACGTGAAAATGCTTAACACAAGTTGGGCATGGTGGTACACTCCTGTAATTTCAGCAACTCAGGAGGCAGAGACAGGAGTATAGTGAGTCTGAGGCCAGAGGCAGCCTGTGTTACTTAGTGAGACCCTGTCTCAAAATTAAAAAAATTAAAAATAAATAAAAACCTAAAACATGGGCTGAGGGTGTAACCCAGTGGTAGAGCACTTGGAAAGAGAAAGTATGTGCGAGGCCCAGGGTTCAACCCCTAAGTACTGCAATCAATCAATCAATCAATCAATATTTTTAAAAAATGGGCTGGGGAAGCAGCCCAGTGGTAGAGCACTTGCAAAGTATGTTTGAAGCCCTGAGTTCAACCTCCAAATACCACAAAAATAAAGAAAAAAGAAGAAAGAAAAGAGAGAAAGAAAGAAAGAAAGAAAGAAAAGAGAGAAAGAAAGAGAGAAAGGAAGGAAGGAAGGAGGGAAAGGAGGAAGGAAGGAAGGAGGAAGGGAGGAAGGAAAAAAGGAAGGAAGAAGGGCAGGAAGGAAGGAAGGAGGAAAGAAATTGCCTAGCACATTGGAGTTCATACAATGCAAGTTAAACTAAATCTCCAGAAGCTTTTGAGTTAAAGTCTAGGCCTGAAAGACATCAATTGACTTCTCTGCCTGCTTCTTTATAACATTTTGAGGACAGCTTATTCTATCTGTAAGCACCTCTGGTGGTTGGAAGGCTGATCTTTACGTCTAGAGTGTTTGATGATGTCATTCATGCTCTACTGGCTAAAGCTGGCAGTGAGCAAGATGGACCCCAGCCTTGCTGCTATGGGACTTAAATCAATGTTACATTTATTCTTTTTGGAATCTCTCGCTTATCTGAGCATTTTCCTTTGCCTTTGCAAAAGTAACAATCCCACAAACCTGCATGCACTGGGTTGTCATAGACTCTCATTGATGAGAGATGTAAATTAGCACAACCCTGGTGAACAATTTCATGAATAGAATTCAGTTACTGTTGTGAGTGAAAGCTGTCACTTACCTCCTAGGATGTGAACCAGATGTATCTTGAGAAGCCCTTTGCAAATGTTGTCTTAAATATGTATCTGATTTTTATCAAAGTATCTATTAGGAACTTCCAGTTAAACAGATCGAATCAAATTTTACTTCTACTCCTGCAAAACAAACAACTAAGCTGGTAATTATGATTTCCAACAATCACCAGAGGCTCAGACAAAGGAGCACCAGGGGAAGATGCGCCAGTAGGACTCTCCCAGGGGAAAGGGGTCTCACCTTCAGGTCGGACTGCAGGTGAGGGAGGCTTCCACACAAACACAATTGGAAAGTTTAAGAGTTTTTAGTATTTATAGTAATGCATGGCATAGGAGTCTCCACACATGGTGTGTGTGGGTATGGGTGTGTGGGAGGTTAAGAGGGGAAGGGCGGGGGAAGAAAGGTAAAGGAGAGAGAGGGAAGAGAAAGGGAGAGAAGGAGAGAGAGAAAGAGAGAGAGAGAGGCCTCCCAGAGAGTCCGTCCTCGGGACAATATTTTTATTGACTACAGGGCATTATCCTAACAGATTTTCCAGCAGAAGCTTTAATTGGTGGGTTTAAAGCAAGCAAGTACTGATTCCAGGAGGTCATGCTGTGATTAACAGGTGGGCACTTTAACTTTGGAGGCAAATGTCTGAATGGTCCATATAAAAGAAGCAGAATGCAGGGATCCTGGCCTACTAGGATGGAGAGATGCATCTAAGTTTTTAAATTTGTGGCGACCACCTGGAGCCATTTGGGTTGAAGCAGTATTGAAAACTGTGTCAAGGGTGATTGAGTTTGCTTCTGGAATAAAAAGTTAAACTTACAATTAAAAATGGTTGTTAAAGCAACATGAAATTATGAGCACTAACTACATTCTTCTGTCTGAAGAAAGCCTCTCAAAATTTTCTTTAGCATGGGTCTGCTAATGGTGAAACCTGTTTTTATTTGTCAGAAAATGTTACTACGCTGCCTTGATTTTTAAAGACTATTTTCTGTCTGCACAGATTCCTAAATTAGTAGTCCTTTACTTTCAGCAAGTTAAAATATGACACAGCTGTTTTACGTCCTCTGATGTTGAGCCATTAGTCTAAACTTTGTTTCTAGGGGTGATCCTTTTTTGTTGTTGTTGTTGCTTGTTTGTTTTCTATTTATTTTTTATTTTTTATTTTTTAAAACTCTGTCCTCACTTGGCTGGAGTTTAGCTCAGTTGGTATCCTGCTTTCTCTGTGCTCTCTCAGGCCCTGGTTTGATCCCCAGCACCGCAAAAACGGGAGAAAGAACCTGGCAGCCCATTCCAGAGAACAATCCCCCCAAAAATTAGCCATCAAAAACCCTATGACGAGCAGAGAAGTACTGACATAGTGCCTGGCATGGCACAGTATCAGGGAGTAATTTCATTCTGTTGTACATATTGTCACTGTGAGTGAGACTGACTAAATGGCACCTAACAACAACATCTACACTTTTATCCATCTTGGAATTTGTAGACTTTTTGAATTTGCAGATTGGACAGTCTTTGGAATCAATTCTGGAAATTTCTTAATCTTTTGTTTTCAAATATTACCTATGCTTGGTTTTGTACAAAATCGTTTCTCGTGGAACTCCAATTACATATTACTAGTTTTATTCACCATATCCTCTATGTTTCTTACTATTCTACAATTTCTTTTCTCTTTTTCTCCATGCCCAATTTTATATAGTTTCTTCTAGCCCATATTTCAGGTCATCATTTTTCTTTTCAGCTGTGTCTAATGTACTGTTAATTTCGTCACTGCATTCTTAGTTTTAGTTTTTGTATTTTTCATTTCTCAGATTTCTTGTTTCTTCTTTTTAGAAGAAATGCAATACTAAAATTCACAGGGAACCTCAAGGAACCCCAAAATAGCCAAAACAACTTTGGAAATCTTCCTGAAAAATAAATTTTAAAAAGGGATAGAGTAGGGGGGGTCTCACTCTTCCTGATTTCAAAACTTATTACAAATCTACAGTAACTAAAACAGTATAGAATTGGCATAAAACAGATATTCAATGTAATGAAAGTCCAAAACAAAACCTTTTATATGTGCATGTAAAACCTTTTATATGTGCTTTCCACATGGTGCCAAGGCTGTTGGATGGGGAAAAGATCATCTTTTTCACCAAATGTTGCTGTTGTTGTTAGGTGCCATGGAGTTGGTAACCGACTCATAGCGACCCTACGTGCAACAAGTGAAACACTATTGTCAGTGCTTCTCTACTGTTCATAGGGTTTTCAATGGCTGATAGTTTTTCAGGAGTGGGTTGCTGGGTCCTTCTCCCAAGTGTACAGGGTCTGGTGTTCCCAGGCGGTCTCCCATCCAAGTACTAACCAGGCATAACACTGTTTAGCTTTTGAGATCTGACGGGATCAGTTACCACAGTGCTATGGTTGCAGGCTTTTCAGTAAATAGTGCTAGGAAAATTGCCTATGGACAACCATATGCAAAAGAATAAATTTGGACACTTCACATTATGTACATAAAAAATTAACTGCAAATGGATTAAAGACCTAAATATAGCACCTAAAATTTTTATAAAACTCTTAGAAGAAAATACAGAGGGAAAATTTTATCACATTGGATTTCAGAATAATTTCTTGGATATGACACCAAACGTATTGCAGATCATATATTTGATAAGGAGTTAATATCCAGACTGTATAAAACTCTCCTACCACTCAATAACAAAAACCAACCAACCAAACAAACAAAAACCTAATTGAAAAATGGGCAAAGAGTTTGAACAGAATTTCTCCAAAGATACACAAATAGTCAATAAGCACATGAAAAGATGCTCAAGGTCACTAATCAATAATGAGTTGTAAACAAATCAAAATCACAATCACAATGAGATACTACTATACATCCTTCAGAATGGCTACTATCAAAAAAAAAAAAAAAAAAAAAAAAAAAAAAAAAAACAGATAATAACCGGTGTTGGAGAAGATGTGGAAAAGTTGGAGCCTTTATGAACTGTTGATGAGAAGGTAAAATTATGTGGCTGCCATAGAAAAAGAGTACGGTAGTTCCTCAAAACTTTAAAATAGAATTATGATATGGCCCAGCAATTCCATTTCTGGGTATATACCCAAAAGGCACTAAAGCAGAGACTTGAACAGAATTTGTATATCAATCTTTAGACTCTTATTATTTATAACAGCCAAAAAGTAGAAACAATCCAAGTGTCTATCCACAGAGGAATAGAAAAGCAGTGTGGTGTATACAGGGTGTGATAAAAAAAGATACTGTGAATGTTTAAATTTTAAAAAAATAATTACAGCAAAACACATTGCCATTAATTCCTCTTAAAATATACCCCCTATTTTCAAACACACTTATCCCAGTATTCTTGCCACTTCCTGAAGCAGCTTTGGAAGTCTTCTTTCATGAGTGTCTTTAGTTTCATCCTCCATCATGACAATGCTCTGTGTCATACATCCCTTCTTGTATGGTAATTTCTGTCAACAAAAAACTTTACTGTATATCCTCCTCCACTTTATATACACTATGTGACATCTGGCTCTTCCCTAAAGTTAAAATGACCATGAAAAGTAAATGTTTTGAATCATTGAAGGATGTGACAGCACAACTAAATAACATGTCTAATGTTGAATTATAATAGGTCTTATCAGGTCAAAACAATTGGGTGATTTAACAAGATGAATTTAAGATGGACTTATGTAAATTTTCTCCCATGCCCTGCCTCAAAAAAAAAAAAAAAAAAAAAAAAAAAAAAAAAGCCAATCTACTCAATAGGGGTACAAAAGTTTATTAAAATATAGTTTAGCTGTAATTCATTTGAAAGAGCCAGGGGCCTTGGTCACCAATGAACTTGGTTACCTTTCACATGTAAAGGCTTCAGAAAAGGCTGTGTCAGCCTTACCTATATTTCATCCAGATTGAGGGAGGAAACAGTGCCCCTCTGGTCTCCATCAGTTTACTGACCATTGTCTGACACTTCACTTGAGTCATCCCAATGTAGGAGATTTCAGAGAAGAAAGACTTGTGAATAGTATCAACTGAGGAGTAAGTACCTAAAGAAATTGGAGATGTTTAGCTTGATGATAAAAGATTCAGGGAGATGTGATAACCTTCCAGATCTTATTAGTCCCAAATGGTTCCACAGGCCCAAATCCCATAAGCAAGAACCTCAGAAAGGAATTCTGCCTTAAAATCTAGTAGTTAGGGATATCCAAAGCTGTACTGGAGGATGGGGTTTAGCTCAGTTGGTAGGGTACTTACTCTGTAGTTCAATCCCCAGCACCACAAACATGGAAGAAAGGCCTGGCAGTCCTCTTCCAAAACAATGCTGAAATAATCAGCCATTGAAAACCCTATGAATGGCAGAGGAGCACTAACATAGAGCAGGGCATGGCACTGTGTCAGGAAGTGTTTCCTTCTGGTTGTACACAGGGTCACTGAGAGTTAGACTAGACTTGATGGCATCTATCAACAGCAACAATAAAGCTTCTAAACTGCTTCAGAAGATGGCATTTTTTTGATGTTAGAGAACTTTAAATAAACACCAATGGTCACCACAGATGGTCTTACCACAGATGAGAAGTTAACTAGATGACCTTGAAGTTACTGTAATCCTTCAGACTCTTCAACTTGGTAAAATCCAGCCAGTATCAGCCTCAGTCAAAATTATAAAGTAGGTCGAACTGGTCATTGAAATCCTCAACCTACCCTCCTGGTATGAGCTCACGTAAGTTCCTTGGCTCAGCATTTCTCATCCCTCAGATGTTCAACATCTTCTATACCATTGGCCCTGCAAGGATATGCTCTAATAGGACCTTTTTACATTGAATTTAATAACAGTACTTATGTTTTCAGTGTCATCTCTGTATCTCTTGTACCTCTTTGACTCTGCTTCATATCTTCTAGGCTTCATATCTTCATATCCTCTTGTAACTCTAGCTCTTGATGTGGCTATCAGTGTCTAAAAGTATAGTCTGACAACACCTCTTTTCAGCTCCACCATGCAGTTCTTGCTTTCTGCTCAAAGCCTTCTCCACCACCTCCTCCCACATCCCTACAGAAACTTCCACATCTGTGGGCAAATTTGCAGTAAAAGGAAGTTAATACCCTACAGGTCATTCACCAGTTGAGGGTAGAGGTACAAGTTACTTGATAAATATTTTCCTCTTGTGTCCCTTGAATGAATGATTATGAGGTGAATTAAAAATGTCTCCTCAGATGTTCCAAAGTAGCTCAAGCCTCAGCTGCCCACAGTGGTGAAGTTTGGTAACACACCCTTACTTTTCTTTTCTTCATTCCTATATCTTGACATAATTTCCCAAAACAAGTGATCTTCATGCAAGCTCTTTTCTTAAATTTGACATATTAAAGAAACTTACATTAAGATTATTTCTACCTATAAGAGACTGTACACATTTACTTTTTTTCTTTTTTAGGAATTTCAGACATTAGTGAACTGATGCAGAAATTTTCACTGCAAATATAACTGCTTAAGCTTTTTACAGGGGTCAGGGTTAGCTCAGTTGGTGGAGTGATGCTCTGCACTCTCTGAGGCCCTGGGTTTGATCTCTAGCACCACAAAAATGGGAGAAAGACATGGCAACCCACTTCCAAAGCAATCTCAAAATAGTCATACATTGAAAACCCTATAAATAAGGATGTAGGGTCACTATGAGTCAGATTTGACTCAATGGCACCTAAGAACAACAATCTATTTATAAGGGCAATTAAACCACAGGCCTTGCATTTACTGATAGACTACAGGGGTGCCAAGAAATATATACACATTTTATGAGATGTTATCTATGAATTACTTTTCAAGGTTGAATTGAATTATGGTAGCAATGTGTAGTATTATGCCCCCTGAAAAGACAGCATTGATCAAATGAATGTTAGCACTACCATGCCACAGGCAGGACAAAGAAAATGGCAGAAGCATGGTTGTCATTCTAGGAGTGCAAGACCATTAAGAAGTAGTATTTGAAATTCAAGAACGTTGTGGAACAATAATGACAATAAAGGTGGGAATATGCAACAGAACCTCCCACATGCCTAACAAGGGCATGCATTTGTGATAAGTTTGAGATGTGTGGTACTGTGTGTGTGGTGTGCACAAGTGAAGATTCAGAAAGTCTTGCTTCAACAAGTCCTGCTTCTGCTATGGTAATCACTTTGAGCACCTCTTGTAATTGCAGAAGTCAAATATGACTTGTATTTATCTTTTGTTATCACTATATATGTAGTGGGCTGGGATTTAGCTCAGTTGGTAAAGCGCTGCACTGCAGTCTCTAAGGTCCCGAGTTCAATTCCCAGCACCGCAAAAATGGGAGAAGGGCCTGGCAATTCACTCTCAAGGCAATCCTGAAAAAGCAGTCAGCCATTGAAAACCCTATGAGGGTCGTTATAAGTTGGATACTGACTCGACGGCACCTAACAACAACAACATATATTTAGTATTACAATGTTAAGACAGTTTTTTTCCTTTCTTAAAATGTATATATGTTTTTGGCACCCTCTATATTAGTAAGAATTCAGCATCAACCTCTTCCCTTAGCTATTTTCCATCCCAGGAAGGATTTAAATAATATAAATGCAACTGTGAGCAATGGACCACTTTACTTGGCAGAATAGGAAAGCACATGACACAGTCTCCCTTGGAAATTCATGTAGCACAGGAGAAAATTTTGTGAAAGAGCCAAGAAATAAAGCTGATTTGAGGTTGAAAAGAAACTGATCTCATCAGGGAGTCACATATCATCTGAATTTTTAAAAGCAAAAGGGTCTTATTTTTTTCTTAAAAATCTTATAAGCCCTGAGAAATTTATGCAATTATAATATTCTACAGCCAAAATGAAACTTCACAGCCTTTCTTCCATGACAAAAAAGTCTTGCAATAATATTACTCTGAAGTCCCTAAATAACATAAAATTCTACTCACAAAATCACATTATTGCTGGGAGAATTGATAATTTTTTTCAATAAATGAGTTTAACAAAAAGATTTAATTCAATCTCCAAGTTTATGAGGGTAATTCTTGCTTATTTCTGGTAACTATTACCATACTCATTTCAAGTTAACTGCATGAATAATATCACTAAACTGTTTCTGATGATTGATCTGTGTAATAAAAAAATTCCTATATATTCCATTCCTCGGAAGAAATGAAAGAATTTTGTTGGCATTAGTCAAAGTCCCACAATTTGTACTGTGAAATGCTCCAAGAGTCAGCTCTGGGTCCCCACGAGAATATACAATTTGAACAAAACTCCAGCACTGTATAGTAGACAAAGATATGGAGCAGGCAGGATTTTTCCTCAAAATCTTCTCATCTCTCTTTTCCCTTCCTGCAGGTCTCCTCCTCACCTCATGCGCTCTGGCTCTCCCTGGCTGTGCTGGTTGCCTCTCCTCCAGGGCTCCTCAGCCTTCTTCCCTCTTCTCCACCTTATCTTCCAATAGTTTTTATCAGAGTTGCATAAGGTCTCTTGTGCAAAAACAATCTGTTTAAAGGTACCATTTTCCTTTTTCTAACAGAACTGCTAAGGAGAAATTAAAGAGGTCTCCATGATCTTAAGATCAGTGATTTTGAAGGAGACACTGTCCTGTGACAAATAAATAGAATTTTCTGTGAAGTCTTCTGCTTAAGACTCTTCTGGTGAGACTATGGTATGCCCAATGTAAAATGCACTTAAATTTTTTAGTTAGCTCTCCCTGTGTTCAAGAAGCTGCAAGAGTGCACTGGTCCCCAGGGAAATTGCAAAACATGAGGTTACAGATAGCAGAGCTGACATTTTCTATCACTTCTTGACATCACAGCCTGTGGCTATGGAAAAGAAGTGACTGCAATTTTTAAACTATGTCTCTCTCTCTTTTTCTCCTCTGCAAAACATTAACCAAATCAAACACTCTCGAGCAGAAATAGATAGCAAGCCCAGGGTCTCAAATATTGCGGGGGAAAAAAACCTATGTAACTTATTGGACTTGAATAATTGTCCTGTATAACTAATAGCAAACAATCATTTCTCCTCTTGACAGATATAAAATCTTGGCCTTTGGGGACTGAACTGAGTTTTTGTTTCCTCTAGTGGATGCCGATGGGGATGCTTAAAACTAGTTAGTGGCTTGGCAATCTCCAACTGACTCTTATTGTAAAAACACATCATCTGATTTGGGATTTTAAAATAAATCTCTCAGAAAATCAGCTATTTTTTAGAATACAAACATGTGAGATATAGACTCTCAAAAAGCCATAATCACCCATGTGTGTTATAGCTGAGAAGACAGACCAAAAAAAAAAAAAAAAAAAAAAAAAAAAAAAAAAAAAAAAAAAAAAAAAAAAAAAAAAAAAAAAAAAAAAAAAAAAAAAAAAAAAAAAAAAAAAAAAAAAAAGTCACCTGAGTTCATGTAGCTAAATGTAGACCTTTAGAGGATATATATTTTGTACAGGTCTCTGTGAATGTAATGGCATCTCCATGAGAACAGGCTTTCTTCTTGATAAGAAATCTTAGCAAAAACATTTGGTATATGTTAATGACTATCTATTCATCAGTGATAGTCTCTGACACTTGCATGTTTTTCTCCCTCACTTTTTCCTTTAAGCCATGTCAAGCTCCTATAAAATCTCTTATTTAGCTCTCTTAATGGGACATGTTGTTGTTGTTAGGTGTCTTTGAGTCAGTATCTGACTCATAGCGACCCTCATAGTGTTTTCAATGGCTGACTGTTTCCGGATTGCCTTGGGAGTGGATTGCCAGGTCCTTCTCCCATTTTTGTGGTGCTGGGAATTGAACTGGGGACCTCAGAGACTGCAGCGCAGCGCTCTACCAACTGAGCTAAATCCCAGCCCTATTGGGACATTGTTGTTGTTGTTAGGTGCCGTAGAGTTGGTATCCAGCTCATAGCGACCCTCTGTACAACAGGGGGGACACTATTGTCAGTGCTTCTCTGCTGTGCGTAGGGTTTTCAATGGCAGATTGATTTTTGGAAGTGGGTTGCCAGGTCCTTCTCCCAAGCCTACAGCTTCTGGTGTTCCCAGGCAGTCTCCCATCCAGGTACTAACCAGGCCCGACCCTGCTTAGCTTCCGAGATCTGATGGGATCGGATGCCACAGGGCTGTGGCTGCAGGTGTTATTGGAACATAGGAACGGTAATAATTGGCTTTTGCATTTGGAGGTTTTCTCTGTGGCTTTATTCATTCTTTCATACAATAAAGATTTAAAAGAATTGCATGTTCCTGTTGCTACAGTAAGATGGAGGGACAGAGACTTGATGGAAAAAAAAACACCATAAATTGCTGTAGGCTAGTGGTGATGATCTACATGTAAGTAAGTAATTTTAATTTAACAGAGTGAACACTGAAATAAAGACATGATTATTGATGCCATGGAGTTTCTCTACCTTTCTCATCCTGAACAGTTGTTATAATTTAGAACTATATACAAAGTTACTGAGCAAAAGCCAGCCAGAATAACTTCAATGGACATAGATTTTTTAAGGGCTGAAACAGTACGTTTTCAGCCAGATAGCCTTTGAAGTCTTTTCAAGATATATTGCTAAAACACATAGGTGTTGTGAGTCTGGCACCTAGGTCCTGTTCTTGGCCTCTAACTAATACAGAAAGTGCCAAAAAATTACATACAGATCCTGATAGGAAACTTTGCATTTTTCCATTTCTGTCATATGGTGATGCTAGCATTCATTGGATTAATGCGATCTTTTGAGTGAACGTCATAGTACACACTGCTACCATAATTCAATTCAGCTTTGAAAAGTAATACATAGATAACATCTCTTAAAATGTGTATACTTTTTTTGGCAGCTCTGTTATAATATGTGTAAACTGAATTTCTTTTGATTTAGATTGTCTTACACTATCAAAAAGCATGTTAATATGCACAACAACTGTTGTTGTTGCTGTTAGGTGCTATTGAATCATAATGACTCTCATAAGGTTTTCAATGACTAATTGTTTCAGGGTTGCTTCAGGAGTGTATTGCCACATCCTTCTCCTGTTTTTGTGATGCTAGAAATTGAACCTGGGTCCTCAAAGACTGTAGAACAGCACTATACCAACTGAGCTAATCCCCAGGCTCATGCACACTAGGAGAACATACAAAATTATTAAATTATTAAAAACTGGAAAAGAGCAGAACTAAAATAATAGCCCAACTCACTTTCAATTAAATTCCAAACTATTAGCAAATGAATTCAAGTAAATATAAAGGATCAGTTACCCCTTCTAGTATATTTTACTTGAATTGTGCAATGTGTTTCCCTATTAGGAGATTCTGACATGTAAAATATGATACAAATGTGTCTAATATAAGGACATGCTGAAAAAGCACTTGGTAAGTTTCAACATACATTTTTGATGGGGGAAATGTCCGAAAACTAGGAATAAATGTGTAATTCGTCAACATGATTTATAAGAATATCTATCTTAGTGGTTACATATTAGAAGCACTTCTGTCAAAACCAGGAACAAGAAAATTACATATGTCATAACTATTGCTAAGTTATATCATGCTTTTGTAGAATTTATGGCTAATTCAATAAGACATGAAGCAAGAACAAAAGTGTAAGTGCCTTTTCTTCAGATCACTCACACCAGTTGTAATTAAATAGTGAATGACGTAGTCAGTTGTTAAGTCCTTTATGAAAATCTAAGCTCTGTGAGAATAGGAAACTAGGTCTGTATTATCAAAAAATACCAACTCCCAGCATAATACATTTTCCAGGAAGATATTAAATAGTTACCTATTGGATGAATGAAGCAGGATTTCAGTATATAGCTGAGGAGTAATGAGGTCAGCAAATCCTCTCCCCAAAAAGCAACTATAACCCTGGACAAAAACTGACAAAAACAATTACCTTCATGCTCTTAGAATGTACCAAAAGTATGTCACAATGTGAGAAGTGTTTATGCTTCAAAACTTGTAGCATTTTGATGGCTAATGGAAGTCTATGGTGCTTTTTACTGAGACTTCCCCCATTCTTCCTCCAGCTTAGTTGACATGGATATTCTGCCAGTATAGGACAGGCTATGGCAATTAGCATTTTGTTCTCATGGTCCTACTGGGTGTGTCAGTCACTTTTTGTTGCTGTGACAAAATACCTTTGGAAATCAACTAAGAGCAAGAAAGTTTTATTTTGGCTCATAGTTTCAGTCCATGAGTGGCTGTCTCCATTGCTTTTAGGCCTATAGCAAAAAAGAAACATAGTGGAAGAATGTGGCGGAGGAAAGCTGCTCACCTCATGGCAGTCTGAAAACAGAGAGACAGAAGGATGAAGGACCTGGGGAAAAGACAGACTCTTCAAAGGCTCACCCTCAGAGACCTACCTCCTTTAACTTGGCCCCACCTCCTGATAGCTCATTCAGCTTGGAACTCATCAATGATTAATCCATTGATGAAGTTACCACCCTGGTGAACCAATCACCTCAACAGTTCCACCAACTGGGCACCAAGCCTTCAATACATCCTTTTGGAGGAACACTTCAAATCCAAAACATAACACTGGGCACACTTGATTTGGATAGGTAGTCATGGTCACACAGCATGGTCAGACCAGTAGAGAGGGCCCTTGACTATCTCCACCTGAGGTTGTGGTTGGAACAAGTATATCAGCTAAGACTACACACATCCATGGTAGACCAGAGAAAGTCCCACACCTCTATGTACTCCTGGTCAGCACTGAAGTTGCACATGCACAGAAGAGATATAAAAGAGCCCAGTGGAGGTGTGGAGGCATGGCCTGGAGAAAAATCAAAAGAGTCTGAAGTCTAAATGAGGCACCTTCTCCACACTGTGACACATCAACTGGGAATAGAAACCTTATGGGCTCAAGTGTTTTGAATGTAGCCTTTGCCCAATTATTGATGAACCACTAAACTACACAGAAAGAGGAATGACCTCTAGGAAGTCAGAAATAAATAAGAACAATAGTTATTTGAAAAGGAACAGAGATATAATCAGCCATCTTTGTAATGAGACTAATTTCGAATATTGGGCCTAGGTAAGTTACTACACAAAGCAACCAACCAGAAAAACAAATGTTATGGAAAAAAATCATGACTAGAGTTGTTACAATATGTTACCTAAAATGTCTAGTTTCCAATAAAAATTATATATACAAAGAAATGGGAAAGTGTGACTCACATTTGGGAGGAAAACAATCCATAGAGATGGTCATTTGGAGCCTCACTTGCATCCACCCCTTGCTTTTCTCGGGCTGATTCCTGCAAACCCAGACCACCAGCTAATTGGCTTCAATTAGGTTCAGCCAGGGATAGGCAACTGTACGAGAGAGAGGGACAGAGAGAGAGAGGGACAAAGGGAGAGCTGAGTCTTCCTGTGCTTCTGGCTATATCTCCCTCAGGAGTCCAGACCCCCTGGGATATCCTAACTGGTAATTTCACCTTTCCCCTTCACTCCCCACCCATGGAAATATTTGTTTCCTGTCATTACTTATCACTGTGTTTCTCCAAAACTCAATTTGCCCTTTATTTTTTTTAATGCCGTTGTATCAATTTCACCATAATAAATTCCCTCTCAGTAGTCAATGAGTTACCTAATAATGGAAATTTGTGTTGTTTCCAGTGTCTTACTATTAAAAATGTTGTAAGAGATAGCCTTGTGGATGTATATTTTTACATCTTTCACATGTATATTGAAGACAGACTCCTAGAATTGAAATACAGTTGATTCAAAGGGTAAATGCATATATATATAAGCAGTCAAAAGAAGCTTTGTTGTTTCAAGGCAAAGCATCTTCTCCAAATATTATATTTTTCTTCAGAACAAAGTAATCAAAAGAGAACTTTGAAATATACAAGACCTTTTTTGGAGAAAAGAAATCCTATACTTTTGCAGATATAAGAGATATACAGAGCCCCTTTGAAAGTGGGAAAGTAATTGCCAAGAAAGCTCATTTCCCACTAAATTTTCTCCAAATCAAGTCTTAGATTTGAGCAAACATGTATGAAGAGTCTGTTTTACTCCAGCATTGAACATCCACATACCAGGCCAAATGAGATTGAAAGTCAGAGGGTGAAAGAAGGGTATATTTAGCCCTGATCTGCCCATATCAGGGCCAAAGCTCTGGTCCTGTTACCACCCAGGAGAGGAGAGGCAGGCAGCTGTCCACTATGGATGCTCACAGGAAGGAGACAAAAGCACTGACTATTCATGCCTGTGGAAGTGATATCCCTAGAAGACCCAGTGCAGTCAAATGCCTTTGAACCTCTCTGTCCAAAAGAAGCTTGAGGGAGAGGGAAGAAAAGTAGAAGTCTGTTCTTGAGTCATCCTTGGTTAAGGCTGAAGAGGAGCCCTGGTGAGAGTTCAGGAGGCCAGTTGTAGGGGGAAATTGGTAGGAAATTGGCAAAAATCCCCAGACTGGGAAAATGGCTTTTAAAGTTCTGGTTTGTAAATTAGAAATCTAGGGAAAGTAAAAGTAACTTGATTGGACATTTGTACAAAACCCTTCATAAATCCCCAAACCTGATTGGACAATTGGACTCAGAGCTGATTGGCCCAGGCCATTCAAGGCAAACTATGTAAGATGCTGTACTGCAGCAGCTCGCTCTTTCTCGCCCAGGACCTTCGGCAAGGAAACAGTTCTCTCTCTTTCTGTGGTGGACCACTCACTAGACAAGAACTCTCTCCGTCTGACCACCAACGAAGCAAAAACTCTCTCCTCATGACCACCAAGACCACCAACATGGAAGCATCTTCCCTTGAGACAGTATAAGAGCTGCTAGCACTTAAAACTGTACACATTGGGTTTCTCTATGCCCTGATACGGGCAGAGAAATAAAGAGCTGTATTTGTTCCCTGCAAGGCAAAAGCACCGGAGGCTTTTTCCTTTCTCCCATCTCCGCTGGCATTCCCAAGGGCTGCAGGACTCCATGCCCCTCACCTTGACACCACCCGTGGGAACATCCAGGCTAGACTGGGAGGTGCGTGCCCCACAGCCAGTTTTGAGAGAAACCAGCCATGTGGGAGATTGCATACTCCTGGTGCTAATTAAAGCCATAGTGTCTTTTTGTATACATTGTGTAACCTGGTTTGTCATTCTTCTGGTCAGTCACTGACCCCACTCAAGATGGAAAGTAGAATATTGGGTGAATTCTTACCTAGTGTCAGAAGTTGAGTGAAAGTAAATCAAGACCTCTCTGATTCATTTTTTTTTAAATTTAGGGGATGATTCCAAAGATTCTGAGCCACTGAAATAACCATGTTCTTCATCTCAGAGGGATATACAGAAATAGGGATAAGAATAGGCACATACGCCAGCAGAACTTCTTTGATACTCCACTGATGTCTCTGTGCCAGGGCACAGCCACAATACTGGGGACTATAGTCTTCTCTGGATCACATTTGGAGTTAACAAGAGACAGAACAAAAACTGGGTGAGTTGGTCTCTAGGGGGAAGACCTGGATGTACCATCTGAGGCTTCTCTGCCCATTTCCTGCTGTCCCCCACCCTAAGGATGGCTTTCACACAAAGGCTTAATCCAGGTGCTGTTGGGACCATAATTCTAGTAAAGGGAGATTTTAAGGAGGTTAATAGCCTCTGTATAAATATATCTTCTTATTTCAGTTCTGTTATAGAATTCAAGATATTTTCTTAAAGCACTTAAAGATGCTATTCCAGTGTCTTCTGCTTGCTGTGGCAGCTTGCCAGTGACTTCCTGTATCAATATATGCCAGATGTATTTTACCTGGCATTTCTTGTTTTCTGGCAGGAGTATTAATTTACAGAGAGCCACTCCATCATGGCTGCAAGTCAAGGCCTTCACTCTTCATTATTGGAACCGTACTTGCTTTAGTATCTGGTAGTATAGGTTTCTTGTACCAGCGTTACTTTTCAAATTTTATAAGCTATCATTGCTTGTCATGGTTCCACATAAACTTTAGAATCTCTGTATCATGTTCCCTACTACCCATGTTGCTAATTTTACCAAAGTCTAAATTTATTTGGAGACAACTTTTGTAATATTGAATGTTCACTATCCAGAAAAATGGTATCTTTCTTTATTAAATTATTATTTTTTGTTTGCTTCTCTTTGGAGCTTATTATCAGTGGTTGCTAAGAATACTGTTCTTTTCTTTTTCATTTTCTTTTTTATCTTTTTTCTTTTTTTCTTTTTGCATGTGTGTTGATGGGGGAGTATGTGGGTGTGCGTGGGGAGTGTGTGTCTAGGTGTGTGGGTATGTATGTGGGTGTGTAGGGTGTGTGTGTGCTGGGCGTTAAATCCAAGGCCTCATGCATGCTAGGCAAGCACTCTACCATTGAGCTACATCCCCAGGCCTAAATATTTCAAATTAAGTTTAATCCTACATTAACTGCTATTGTCAATGCTCTTTTTACAATCATATGTCCTGCATTGTGGAATATGTACCTTTTAGGCTGATTTTCTTAGTAAGTTTTATTCATTTTCTTTGATCATCTAGGTCTTCACTTGGAAATCATAACTGTTTGGTTTCAACAGTTACTCAGTTCTCCTCCTTGGCCTCCTGGTTTTGCAGACTTTCAGAGAAGTAATAAACAATAGTGATCATAGTGGTTATATTTCTTCTACGCTTCTCTTAAATAGGAATCTTCCAGGGTTTTATCATACTGTGTGCATGTTTCTCATGTCAGAAAAACAAAAAACCACCATAATCCTATTTCTAAAGAGTCCTGTCAGGAATTAACATTAAATTATATGGATTTTCTATTCAACATCTGTTTTAAAAATGGTTTTTCCATAATGAGATATCCCCTCAAACCTGTTAAAATGGCTGTTAATTAAAAACAAAAAGATAACAAATATTGGTAGAGATGAAGAGAAAAGGGAATCTTCGGGACAGTGCTGACAGGAATGTAAATTTATGCAGCCACTTAAACTCCCAAGGCAATTCTGAAACAGTCAGCAGTTGAAAACCCTATGAGGGTTGCTATGAATCGGATCCGACTCGATGGCACCTAACAACAACAACAACAAGAAAAACACTATAGAGTAGGGGTCCCCAACCCTGAGCCCATGGCCTGTCAGAGGGTGAGTGGTGGGTGAGTGAGTGAAGCTTCACCTGTATTTGCACAATAAATGTAATACACTTGATCCCTAAATTCCCCTTACCCCAGTCTGTGGAAAATTTATCTTTCATGAAATTGGCTCCTGGTGCCAAAAAGATTGGGAACTGCTGCTATAGAGGTTCCTCAAAAAATTAAATTAGAACTACCATATGGGTACATGTTTTGTTGTTGTTGTTGGGTGCCTTTATATTCAAGGGAATTGAAGTCAAGATCTCAAAGAGACATTTGCACTTCCATGTTCACTACAGCATTATTCAAAATAGTCAAAATACAGCAGCAACCTTAATGTTCATTGACAGTAGTGCTATGGTCTGCATGTTTGTGTCCCCTCCAATTTTTATGTTGAAATCTTCATTGCTGGGGTGGTGCTATTAGGAGGAGGAGCTTTGGGGAGCTGATTAGGTCACGAGGGTAGACTCCTCTTGATGGGATTAGCAAGTTATCTTATAATAGAAATCTCAGAGAGATCCTTCATCCCTTCTGTCACGTGTAACCACAGTGGAAAAATAACTCTCACCAGACACTGATTCTGCTGCTGCCTTGATGTTGGACTTTCCTGACTTTATAAATGTTATAAACAAATTCCTGTTGCTTATAAGACACTTAGTCTGTCATGATTTGCATATAAAGAGGCCCCCAAAGGTCATGTCCTTTAACTTTGGGTTCCCAGCTGGTGGTGCTCTCCTGGGAGGTTGTATAACTTTGGGAGGTGGGTCTAGCTTGACAGAAGTAGCTCCCTGGGGGTGGGCCTTTGGGGGTTCTTACCCCAGACCTGTAGCCCTGGTGTCTCTCTGTTCCTGGTCACCATGCCATGAGGCCAGTTGCAACAGGCCTTGCTGTTACCCTTCCATGCCTGACTTGCTGCTGTTATGGATTGACTCCCTGACTGTGATATCCCAGTAAACTTCTTCTCCCACAAGGTTATTTGGGTTGGCTTTTCTACTATAGCAACAATAGCTAACTACTACAAAAAATTAATACCAGGGAGTGTGGTCATTGCTGTGCAGAAACCTAACCCTCACCATGGGGTTCCTAGGCCTGTGGGACTTGTTTGTGAGACAGGTTTAGAAGAGTTTGGAGATGTGCATGAGAGAAGTCCTGAGGGGTAAAGGAGCAGTCTTAGTTTTTACTGGTGTATACTTATTTCCGATGCTTTAAGTTGTATATGTCAAATATATACAGCTTTTTTTTTTTTATGTAAGTGATACCTCAATAAAGTTGCTTTACAGTGACTTTTCTTCTTTGATCTAGTATGTGATGAAATACACTCACAGATTTTATAACATTAAACTAATCCTTCAATAAAGCCAACTTGCTTATGGTATATTATTCCTATATTATACTTCTAGATTTGATTTATTGCTGTTTTGTAATAATTTTTGCTTTTATGTTTCTTAGTGATATAGGTCTGTTGTTGTTGTTATGCGCCATTGAGTAGGTATCATAGTGACCCTACATACAATGGAAGAAACACTATTGTCAGTGCTTCTCTGCTATTCATAGGGTTTTCAATGGCAGATTGATTTTTGGGAGTGGGTTGCGGGTCCTCCTCCCAAGCCTACAGCACCTGATGTTCCCAGGCAGTCTCCCATCCAAGTACTAGCCAGGCTTGACCCTGCTTAGCTTCTGAGATCTGATGGGATCAGATGCCACAGTGGTACAGCTGCAGCCGATATAGGTCTAGTGGTCTGTTTTTTAAACAATATATGCAAAAATTGAAATTTGGATCACTGAATATCTCTGTTAATCTTTTTCCTTTTGCCTAACTCAATTCTAGAGACAGGAAAGCTCAGATAGTCAGCTTCCCATCCTTATTGGCAACTAGGAGTGGATATGTGTCTCAGTTGTGATTTTTAACACACACGTAAGGAAAAGTGTGAAAACGCATTTGATTTCCTGTACAGGTATCCTTTTCCTTCTTTTCTTCTACTTTTTTCCTACCTGGGCAGATTCTCACCAGGAATGTAGGTGCAAGGTATGGACCTGAAGTGGCCATCATATGACCATGAAGAAAAGCCCAAGAGAATCTTATAGATCTTAGACTGGACATTACAGAGTTGCTAAGCCTATGCCAATGCCAGAAACTGTCTATGTCTGAATTTTTGGTTCTCTGAGAACAAATAAGCTCCTAATTAGTTTAAGTGATTGTTTAGTGGAATTTTCTGTTTCTCTCAGCTGAACGGAATCTCAATTGATACTCTAAGTTTGCCAGATTTTGGAAGCAGTAATTCTTTTGAAAAATGATAAAGGAGAGTTTCTGCTTTTTTCAATACTATGAAATAGTTTTATAAAGTGTGAGAAAGCTTGAAAGTAGTAACTGAAAAATCAAGTTATACTTACTTTCTTCTCTGAAAGTAATTCTTAAAAAAAATATTTGATAGGCATGGTGACATGTGCCTGTAATCCCAGCACTTGGGAGGCTAAGACAGGAGGACCGCCAGTTTGAGACCAGCCTGGAGTTCAAGATCAACCTGGGCTATGTAGCTAGACTCTATCTCACAAAATAAAATAATAAAATAAATAAAGAGAATTTTTATTTAAGCTCCTTGAGTACAGGGACTTATTTTTGACACTAATTTATTCCATGTGTCCAGAACTGTGCCTATCATATAATAACTGCAAAATAAATATTTGGCAAATGAATGGGTCTTTTTGTGGATATCGGTTTATTAAAGTCTCTTCTTTTTTTGATGAGTTCAATTTGGGCAACATTGGCTTTTCTAGAAAATTACCAATTTTATTATAATTTGAACTTTATTAAGATTATAATTGTTTACAATGGTATTTGATCTTGAAAATTTTCTTCTGTAGGCATACATCTCCTTTCTGTGTCAACTCCTATATATTGGCTTTAAATGCTTGGCCTGCAACTGTACCACTGTGGTGTCTGATCCCATCAGATCTCAGAAGGTAAGCAGGGTTGGGCCTGGTTAGTACTCGGATGGGAGACCACCTGGGAACACCAGACCCTGTATGCTTGGGAGAAGGACCCAGTAACCCACTCCCAAAAGGCAAGCAGCCATTGAAAATCCTATGAATAGCAGAGAAACAATGACAATAATGTTTCCTCTGGTCTACCTAGTGTCACTATGAGTTGGGAACTGACTGGACAGCACCTAACAACAAAAACAGATTAGCCAAAGATTTTTTTTTTCTATTGCATTATTGATGTTTTCTCAAAGAACAAGATCTTTGGATTTATTTAATTTCTTTATCCTTTTTCTGATATTTTATTCCATAATTTATACATTTCATGGTTTACTAAGTATTGTTCATATTTTATAATTGTTTTCTTTCTTATTTCCTAGGTTAACAGCTTATTATACTTATTTTTACTCTTTTTTGTTTAGTGAAGAAAAAAGTCCAGGGAGGCAAAGAAAGATTTTAGTCAGAGAACTTCAAGAACACAATTAAAAATTAAATCCAACACTCCAGTGGTACCAGGCACATATAGCCCCCAGATCTTCGTTTCTAATACCATTCTTCAATAAGAAGAGCCAGGGCTTCTTGGAGAAAAGGATGGTTATAGGGCTAGGGCAGGAGCTATACAAGATAATTGTATGCACCTTACAGTACCAGACAGCAAATATGTGCTCAAGAAACAAAGAAGAACCAAACTCCCCTGATGGGAAGACATCAATGTATGTGTCTAAAGATGCCCTTAGACACATACACAGGCTGATCTGGAAGGAGTCAGTAGATAGAAGAAGGCTAAATATACAAGAGGGGCTGGGATTTAGCTCAGTTGGTAGAGTGCTGCACTGCAGTCTCTGAGGTCCCCAGTTCAATTCCCAGCACCTCAAAAATGGGAGAAGGACCTGGCAATCCACTCCCAAGGCAATCTGGAAACAGTCAGCCATTGAAAACACTATGAGGGTCGTTATGAGTCAGATACTGACTCCACGGGACCTAACAACAACAATAACAAATATACAAGAGAGGAGCCATTGATGAGGTAAGATTTCAGAGGAACCAGAAGGGAATAGTCGAATGGAGCTTTAAACAACAAATGGGCTCACTCCATAGGGAAGGAAGGAAGAAGGGCAGATACTAGGATTGTAACATGAGAAACTCAAGCTTGTTCATGAACTATGAAGTGGGAGATAAAGTCAGAAGTCACAGACTGGAGGTTTGACAAGTTTGGAGCTTGTATTTGTTTTGTTTTGTTTTTTAGACAAGGTCTTGCTAAGTAGCTCAGGCTGATCTTGAACTCGCAGTCCTCCTGCCTTGGCCTCTCAAGAAACAAAGAAGAGCTCTATCTTAAGAGCTGGGATTATAGCAGCACACCACCATGCCCAGCTTGGACTTTGACTTCAGTCATTAGAAGTTTGATGGTGATCTCTGCGATAAGCTGCCATGGAGTGACAGTGGCCCAGAATCCAGTGAGTGAAGGAGTGACTGGGGAAAGATGAAGAGAAGAGGGCAACAATTGCAAATTTTTCTTCTGATTATCAAAACTGAAAAGGGAATAGAGAAATAGAGTGGCAGCTAGACTGCCAAAGAAACCCACTCAAATTCTAAAACAATTTATGTTGTAATGAATTCGAGACTCACAGTATGCTTTGTGAGAGGAGATGTCACTAGCCGAGTGTGAAGCAAGTTGTTTTGTCTGTTAATGAGATATCACACACTGCATGGTGAAGGCGCAATCAACTAAAAATTACCTATCTCTCATCTAAAGGAAGCAAAAATTGGCACCAAGACTCTGTGTACAGAAACACAAAAGCCAAGGATTTCTAAGCTTTCTATTCAACTCAGGAATTTTTTAAGAGATAATTGCTGAACACACCTCCTTGCTCTCCATAATAACCACTTTCATTTAACTCTATTCTATAATCTATAAAATGGGTTTGTCTGAATAGACAAACCTGGAAAAAATTCAAAGAGAACAAAATAGACTTTTAAAGGTTCCATCTAGAAGTTTCAATTTAGCCAGCAATCTGGATAGCTGGCTTAACTGTAGCCTTTTTCAACTTCCTACTAAAATGCCTATGGAGACAAGGGAGAAGAAAAAAGACAAATTTGATCAACTGGAACTGAAAATCAATCTATCACAAAGATGGTGGAGGGCTAGAGTTTGAAGAGGCAGCCCACACAAGCTTTGTTATCAGAAATAATGGAAACCTACTGGAGAACATTGAAAGCAGAGAGCAAAATGTGAGCTCCCTCCCCCATTGTCAGTGTCCTGATTGGAAAGCACCAGATAAATGTCAGGAAATCTAACTTCCCTCATTTCTGTAGAGCTGGGGCTGAGTTTTGAGTCATCTACAATGCTGGGTTCCCCTCCATCCCCACACTACCCCTATCCTTAAACAATTTCCTTCTAAATGAGTCCACTTAGAGTCCATAAATCCCTGAAAACAAGTTAAATATATGACAAGGACTAGTCATAGAGAAGAAACTCTAGAAGGTACATCCATGGCAACAAATTGAAAATGTGATAGTTTCTGATAAAAGTCCACACTAAGGCTATTGAAATGCCAAGCAGCATGGTTACAAGAATGTCCCCCGAAACCCCACACCATCCCTCAGAGACACACTGGATGGATTAATAATGCTCAGAGCTGGCATCTTAAAATGCTTTCTAGTTGTAGCTATTAGGTCGCCTCCTAGCACACAAATCAAGCAGACAAGCAACAACAGAATGTCAGGACTCTGAAATCTCCCTGCCTTGCTGATGCAGTGCTGTGGGAATAGGTGTGCTGATGGACCTCAGGCTTAGGAGGAAAGCACTGTTGTGCTGAAATAATACTGTCCTGAAGGGCTGTAGAAAGAGGAATTGTGGGGATGGGGTGAGTGGAGGGTCTAAGGGGGTACTTCTGCCTGTAAAGAGGTGGCTGCCTGGGCTAAATTGAACCAGCACCTTGAATGGAAGGTCCAGATGGAAAATGAAAACATCTTCCTTTCACAGAGGAGGCAGTTCTGGCAAAATACTGAGAACTATGCGGGGCGCAGGGGTGCACGCCTGTGATCCCAGCACCTCAGGAGGCAGAGGCAGGAGGATTATAGGCTCAAGACCAGAGGCAGCCTGTGTAATTTAGTAAGACCTAGTCTCAAGATAAATTTTAAAAGGGGATGGGGGTGCAGCTCAGTGGTAGAGCATTTGTAAAGTATACAGGAAGCCCTGAATTCAGCAACTCCCAGAAACACCAAAGAAACCCAAACAAACAAAACTGAGAACTACTCACAAGGCTTGACCTGTGTCCTTCCTAGATGTGTGTTACCACTACCATGCCTATAAACCCTGGATAATTGCTGTGGGCACATTGGCAATATTAGCAGGTCATTCTGATGGCATTGTTGATCTTAGAAAACAAAGCAGTGCAGCAGGCTTTGCAGGAAGCCCAGATAGGAAGCTGACCAAATGGTACCCAGCAGACCAGGAGCAGCCTGCTTATGTAGGCAGGAGAAGGGGAATGCTGTCCTGGTTGAGTCGGGATAGATGTGAGTGCTATCACCTGGAGCTGCCTTGTCTGTTCCATCAGGAAGGCTACCTTGTGTGCTGGGGCCTTGTGTGCTAGGTGCTACAGGTGAAAGGGGAATTGGTTGGTTGTAGAACCAACTCTTTAAGTTAGCATTAAATTTTAATTGCATTAAATGCATTAACTGTGAATGCATGACACGCATTCCACCTGCTGTGCATGCCTATTGTGTCTTTATGCCTCCCATGGTATTGTGCTAGGATGCTAAAAGGACTTCAAGCCAAGAACTCCCTGTCTACCCCACAACCTGCTTTCTCTTCCAGCTTGAATTCTTCCAAATTGGGGTGTTTTCTTCTAACAGACTCTCTTATCGCATGCAGGAAACTCGTGGACTGATCCTTGGTGTCTTACACCAACCTCAGTTTTTCTGTACTAAAAGCAGTAGAAACTCCTTTTCTAGTTAGTAATACAAAGGAAGGCCTTCACCTTTTCCCTCTGGCAACTTCACAGCTAAGAAGGGGTTTTAGGCCAAAAACAAACAAACAAACAAACAAACAATCAAAAAAACAAGATACAAAGACATGGAAGTATGAAAAACATGATGTGAGGAATGGTGGGTAAGTTAGAGTGAAAAAGACTATCAGGTACAGAGAGAAAAGAAATAAAAATTAAGACAAAGGATAAAGTCAGCAAGGGAATAAATTCAAATGCTGTGTGTGATAGTTTCCTATAGCTATAGCAACAACTGACCATAAACTTAGTGGCATCAAACAACACAGATTTATTATCTTACAATTCAGGCAGTTGAGAGCCCCAAATGCATCTTATAGGCAAAACCAAGTTTTTATCAGAGCTGTGCACATTCTCAAGAGCCTAAGGGAAATCTGTTTTCTTGCCTTTTCTAGCTTCTAGATGCTTTTCATCTTCCATGACTCACGGCCCCATCCATCATCAACAAAGTGCACACTCCAGCCACTGCTTCTGTGTCTCTCCTCTGACTCTGACTCTCCTTCCTCATCTTATAGGAACTCCTGTGGTGACATGGATCCCACCTAGATGATCAAGGAAAATCTCCCTACCTCAAGATATTTAACTTAATTGTCTGCACAAGTTCCTTTTTTTTGTGTAGATTTACCTATTTACAGACTCTAGGGATTAGGATGTGGGCACCTGTGGAGGCCGTTATTCAGCCTCCCACACCACACAAGGCAACGAAATTATATCACATCAGGCAGTGATCAAAACTGTAATGCCTACCAGGACCAGGGATGCAAAGAAGGTAATTTGAAGCAGTCTGAATGTTAGACAATGGGGAAAGGTGTCAAAAGTGGGAAATTTTGGACCTCAGGATCTGTCTGAAGTAAGTACCAAAGTCTGAGGTACAAAATAAATGTAAAACAGTATTGTCCAATCACCTGGATCTTTTGGAGAAGTTGAGACCCATATTTTTATGTAAAACTTACTAATTTTACCAGCTCCTACTGGAATCCATCAAAGATTTTCATGTACTGCATTATACAGAAACTCTTCTGAAGGCAGCCCTAAGCCAAAGAGACTAGAGGTTAGAAGAAATGACTGTGATAGTGAATAAGAATATAAGCCATAGTGGGGAGAAAGTATTTGTAAACCACATACCCCCAAAAGGACTAATATCAAAAATATTTTTAAGACTCCTAAAACAGTAAAAAAGCAAAAAATCCAATTAGAAAATGGGCAAAAGACACAAAAAGACATTTCACACACACATACACCAAAGGTATATAAGCACAACAAAAGATGTTCTACATCATAAGTCCTTGTTGTTAGGTGCTGTCAAGTCGGGTCTGACTCATAGCAACCCTATGTAGAGTTTTCAATGGCTGATTGTTTTGAGATCGCTTTAGGAATGGGTTGCCACATCATTCTCCCATTTTTGAGGTATTGAGGATCAAACTCAGGGCCTCAGTGAGCACAAAATAGCACTCTACAAACTGAGTTAAACCCCAGCCCCTCATAAGGCATTAGGAAAATGTAAATTAAAATCACAGTGAGATATTACTACACATCTATTAGAATGGTTAAAATTAAAATTAGTGACACCACAAACGAGTGGGTCTCCAATGCATTGCTGTGGTTCAGAGCCTCTGGAAAACAGTTTACAATTTCTTAAAAAATGAAAAATAAAATGCAACTATCTTGTGGTCTATACTCCCAAGAACTTATCCCAGAAAAACAGAAAATTTGCATTCACACAGAAAAAATTATATACAAATATTTATAGAAGCTTTATTCAGAATAACTCCCAACTGGAAACAACCCAGATTTTCTTCAATAGGTGGATGGTTAAACAAACCATGGAACATCAATACCATGGAAAAATATCCAGCAACAAAAAGATGTGAACTATAGCTACATTCCAGAGAATTATGCTAATGAAAAAAGTGTATTCAAAAAGGTTATATACACCATGTTTTCATTTACATGCTATTATTGAAACAACAAATTATAGAAATGGGTAACAGATTAGCAGTTATCAGAGGTTAGAAAGAGGGTGTGGCTCTTACAGGTGGTGATGAGAGCTTTATATCTTGATTCCACCATCGATATCTTGGCTGTGCTATTGTTATAGAGTCTGCAAGATGATTCCATTGTGGAAAATGGATAAAAGGTACATGACATCATTATAGTATTTCTTACAACTGCATGTGAATCTACTGTGACCTCCAAACAAAAACTTTAATGAAATAGTAAAGAACTCTTTAAAAAATCAACTGTAATAGTAACGGAAATAATATAGAGAGCTTCAACTATGATGAGCTGAGTTTCAAAAGAGAAAAATAATGGATTTAAGAAATACGTAGAAGGAATAATCTACAAGACTTGAAGTTGCACAAGGGCTCTGCAACCTTTATGATGGGAAGAGCCCAGAAAAGTAACTCTTCAAAGGGAATATGCACAGAAATAGGTGCCCACATACTAGAGCACAAACCCTGGGAACTCTGGTACTCCACATTCCAAATATCAAGGAGGAAGGTCCCAAAATATTGGTTAGTGAGTTAAGAAGACTACTCATCATTTTAAAAAGAAGACAACAACTACAACACAACTTTACAGAATCTGAAGTCGAGAGTGGCAGGCACGCAGGAGGAGGGCTCTAGAGAAGGAAATCTTTCCCCAACTGGGAAGTGCTGTGCTTCATCCATTTAAATGCCATCAGTTGGAAGATACCCTTTTATGTACCACAAAAACAGAAAAGAAACAAAGCAAAGATCTACCAATTAAACATGACACAGTACTTTATCTCTTAGAAATTTTATTTTACACTTATTAAATGAGTTCTTTGGACTTACTTAGACAGATCTGTAGAATCACAGATCACTCACACTTATTATTCTAATAATAAAAGTAATATATGCATGTTGTTGTTGTTAGGTGCCATTGAATCAGGTCCAACTCATAATGACCCTATGTACAACAAAACAAAACACTTCCTGACACTGTGCCATGCCTGGCATTATTGTCAGTGCTTCTCTGTTATTCATTAGGTTTTCAATGGTGAATTGTTTCAGGAGTAGGTTGCCAGGTCTTTCTCCCTAGCCTGCAGCACCTGGTATTCCTGGGTGATCTCTTATCCAAGGACTAACCAGCTTGACCCTGCTTAGCTTCCAGGATCAAACAGAATCAGATGCCAGGGTGATACGGCTGCGGGCAATATATGCATCCTTTTCAAAAAATAAACATTAGGGAAATGCTGAACAAAGTATGATGAAGAGAATTAAAATGGCTCTTGTTCGTGGAGTAGGGCTTCTCAATCTCACCAGGATTAATGTTTGGGGCTAGTAAATTCTTTGTTGTCCTGCAGAGTGTATCCTACAAACTGTAGCATGATAAAGACCGTTGCTGGCCTCTACTCACTAGATGACAGTAGCACCCCATTCCACTCATGACATCCAAAAATGTCTCCAGACATTACTAAGTATTCCCTTGACACTTTTGCCCCTGGGGGCAAAAACCCAGTTAAGAACCCCTGTCTAGAATATAGACAGAATCACTATAAGTACCTCAGTTACTGCTGGTCTTTATGCTTTTACCATGAGGATTTTCAAATCTATGCTTGGTGTAGTTACCTGCCTTTATTCCTTAATGGCACATCAGAAATATCTCCTATGTTCTCTATGGATAGATAATAGCTTACTGAGCCATCCTCCAGTGTTGGAAATTAAAGTTGTTCCCAATTTTTACACCATTTAAATAATGTCATCATGACCATGTTGCACATTAATCATTTTCTGTAACTGATGTGATAACTCTGTGATAGATATCTCATAATAGAATTAACAAGCCAAACAGCACTGACACTGTCGTGTCTGAATTGCACGAGCAGAATGTGCAGGTTTGACGACATGAGCTGGGAACACCGTGCCCAGTATGTGAATCACTGCCTCTCAAAACATGTTCTTCAAGACAAATGGCATTCCTTGAGCTAAACTGTAAAAATAAATCAAGCTTTGCCCATTTAGTCAAAAATTAAATGGATAGAATTTCTCCATTTTAATTTTTTATCCAGTAAATATTTATCTAAGGAATCTGCCTCTGCTTTCTAACAATGAGCCCGAGTGAATGTCCAGTGAACAATTAAGAAACCAATATTCACAGAGGGCACATAGAAAACGTGTTTTCATTAAATACATATACATTCTGTGGATCATGATCTTAAGTTTATCAAATCTATAGGATCCTGTATATCAGTCAGGTTCTCCAAGGTGCAAATACCAAGTGCAAATTGGACATGCAGGGTATTTTTTGGTGGAAGCAACTGTGATGGATGAAGAGGTTTGGAAGGCAGATTGGGCAGAAAGAGCTTCAGATTAAGATGCACTTCTGAGACAGCCTTGGCCAGGCCAATGGGAACCCTGCAGCAAATTTTGTCCAGCCAAACAGTCCAGTGTTGGCAGGAACGGCCCAGCCAAATTAGGCCCAGCTCTGAGAGTGGGTGGCCCTGCCATGAACAGCAGGACAGATCCTGAGGCACAGCTTGGGAGACAGAGAATCAGTGACATTTTTCACAGCAGATTCTAGAAAAGGAAAGGTGAAGTTGTTTTCATATCTCACATTCTTCCTTGGGATATTTGCAAGTGCTAAAAGAAGGGTTATGTGCTCAAAAGAAAGACTCATGGGTTCAAACCCCAGCTCCAAGGCCAGGACATAAGTGAGGCAAATGAGACTCATAAGGCACAAAAATCTAAGGTGACACTTCCTCCCTAAGAGGCATTTAGGGAGAGTGATTCCATCCTTAAATATTGTGGTCCAGGGATTACCTCCTAGTGCCAGCCTTGTTCAGTGGTGTCATTTACTAGCCATATGATTTTGGATCAGTTATATAACCTCTGTTTCCTCATCTGCAAATGAGAATTACAATACTGTATTCACTCACAGGACCACTGTGAACATTAAGCGAGCTGGTGACTAGGAACACCTAGGACTATGTTTGCCACATAGTAATGACTATAGAAGGGTTGCTGCTTATGCAATGACATTACATTTACATCTAAAAATAAGATCTTCAGACACCATTCCCTCACCACAAACATTTTGATTCCGCAAGTCAGACATGGGGTGAAAGATTTTCTTTTTTAATGTTTCATTGGTAATACTCATGCACACTCAAGTCTGAGAACCACTGTCCAGCCTCAAATCCACAGAACGCTCCTCTCTTGCCACTTAGCCACTTGTTGCTCATTTATTGAAACATTTTTCCAAGGACCACAGCATGAGTAATGCAGCCAAACCTTGTCAGGTGTACTTTCAGCCAAAAAAAAAAAAAAAAAAAAAAAAAAAAAAAAAAAAAAAAAAAAAAAAAAAAAAAAAAAAAAAAAAAAAAAAAACTGTGAAGGAAAAACCCAAGGGATCCAGAGTTCAGACTCATCATGACGTGACCTTGACCAGGACCAAGTCACTTCCTGTCTGGGTGAGATGTCAATAAATGGATACTCTAAGGTCACTTCCCAACAGGTGTGCCTAAGATGGGTGCTACTCTAGTCCCACTTGAACTGTGTGCTTTTCTGCTTCATGTATTTCTCCTCCACCCTGCTTGACTCTCTGAAATCTTCTCGAGAATGCAATCACTCAGCTATTCACTGTGCCCAGGATCACAACAAAGACTGGTTTTTTGAACTGCACCTTCCTTGCACACTTAGAAATGCTTCACATAAATGACTGTGAAACCTCCATGCCGAGTGGCATTGGGCCCCCATGCTCGCCCACCACTTTGAAATCTGTAGTCCTGAAATACAACCTTTGAGAAGCAGCACCGGTGCAGTTTCAATAGGGGCTGGTGGGAGACAATCACTTCTGATTGGGACACCATCCCACCCGTGTCAGAAGTCAGCTGTAGCATAATCAACTTTGTATTATGACAGCACCACACCACAGTTACCTCATGTACTGCAGAATCTGTTCAGTATTGAAAACACAAGCCAATAAACTAGAGAAACTGAAATGTTCTGCCTCATTTCCAAAAAGGGCTGAAGCCTGATTGAAAAGCCACCCTTCTAAACACAATCTGAAGTGAAAGTTGCTGGAGCAGGGAACACTTGTCAATCTGGCCATCAATTTGAGCTGCCTTCCCATATTCAGTTCATGTCCTGGTGTGCCCAGAATGGCCTTGGCTATCACCTATGTTAGTGGGGACAGAGATGGTCATAGCAGCCACAGTGGCTACCATAGTAGCAGTTATTATGATTTTTTTCAGCATTGACTGAGTGCTAGGAACACCACTTTACAAGCACATCTCATTTTAGCATTGGGAAAACCTTTTGTTTTAGCATTTGTCTTAGTCCATTTTCTGTTGCTATGACTGAATGTCACATATAATAACTTATAAAGAAAAGAGGTTAATTTAGCTCATTGTTCTGAAGATCTGAAGATGCATGCCTGTGTCTTCTTAGCATACTGTGAGGGCTTACAAAATGAGGCAAGGTAAGATTGCAAACTTGGGTTTTGCTTTGATTTCTTACTAAGTCACTAATCAATCAGGGTAGCCCCACCCTTAATGGCCTTGTTTAATGTTAATTACCTCCCAAAGCTCCCACCTCCAAATATCATAATTGCATCAAGTTTCCACCATCTTAATACCTTACAAAGTATCTTACAATGAGGATTAAATTTCAACATGAGTTTTGATGGAGACATTTGGACCATTGCAGTATTGTTATGATTGTGTACATGTAATTGCTGAGGTATTGTTGTTGTTGTTGTTAGGTGCCATCGAGTCGGTATCCGACTCATAGCGATCCTCTGTACAACAGGGGAAACACTATTGTCAGTGCTTCTCTGCTGTGCATAGGGTTTTCAATGGCAGATTGATTTTTGGAAGTGGGTTGCCAGGTCCTTCTCCCAAGCCTACAGCTTCTGCTGTTCCCAGGTGGTCTCCCATCCAGGTACTAACCAGGCCTGACCCTGCTTAGCTTCTGAGATCTGAGGGGATCGAATGCCACAGGGCTATAGCTGCAGGCTGCTGAGGTATAGAGATGTAAAATAACATGCTCCAAATCACAAAGTTAGAAAGTAGAAAGTAAAGTCCATCTGGCCCTAAAACCTCTGTTCTATTTTAAGGAGATGACTTTGAACAGAATAAGACAAAAAAGTATGGCATGTCTCTGCCCTATGCATTATAATATATAGCTAGAGAAAGCACCAAACATGTAAGATACATATAGTGGTTTAGCTCAGTTGGTAGAGTACAGCTCTGCACTCTCTGAGGCTCTGGTTTGATCCCCCACACTACAAAAATGGGGGAAGGAGCTGGTAGCCCACTTCCAATACAAGCAGTCATTGAAATCCCTATAAAGAACAGAGAAGCACTGACAGTGCCAGACATGGCACGGTGCTGAGGAGTGTTTTGTTCTGTTGTACATAGGGTGACTATGAGTTGGACTCAACTAGACAGTAGCTAACAACAAACAGCAATGGCAGGGAAAGTCAATATTGGAAAAGGCAGAGCATAAATTCTGTGGAAGTAGAGAGAGCATCATTGGAGGATATAATGTATACAGGCTGGAGTAAATTAGACAGGGTTTGTTGCTAATGCATATTATTATCTAACGGGGAGATTTTAAAACATAGGACCCAGATTTAAACCCATCTTAAAGGATATGTTGCCTGCAGCTGTAGCCCTGTGGCATCCGATCCCGTCAGCTCTTGGAAGCTAAGCAGGGTCGGGCCTGGTTAGTACCTGGATGGGAGACCACCTGGGAACACCAGAAGCGGTAGGCTTGGGAGAAGGACCTGGCAAGCCCCTCCCAAAAATCAATCTGCCATTGAAAACCCTATGCACAGCAGAGAAGCACTGACAATAGTGTTTCCCCTGTTGTACAGAGGGTCGCTATGAGTCGGATACTGACTCGATGGCACCTAACAACAACAACAACAACAAAAAAGATATGTGGGCTGCAGGGCATTAGGAGTCAGTATGTGGGATCTGGATGAATGGAGGTAGGCAGTGTCTGCCCCAAACAGGTGCAGCCCAAGGAAGCAGGGTATCCTGGTGGGAGGCCAGGGAATTCCATTGAAGATGGTGGAGGAGGGAATCTCCTTGCCAAGGAGGTGAGGAAGGATCATGAAGTGGATCAGCAGACAGGCAAGGTTTATCTGAGTTTCCACCAATCACAAGCTCTGGGATCTTGAGCAGCCTGTCTGGGCCCTGGTTCTGTTTCTTCATCCAGAAATTAGAGATGACAGTGGCACTCAACCCATACAGGTGTGATAAAATTGTAAGAATGCATGGGAAGCACTTAGCACAGTGTCTCAAACAGGCTAAATACTCAAGAAAGGCTTGCTGTTACTATAATCATACATAGGACATAGGAAAAATTGTTTGAAGGGGAAATTTATCAGAACTGGATGGGTCAGCAAGAGGGAGGATGAAGTACAACTGGGAACAGTTAATAGAATGTACCTTGGTTGGTGAACCCCAGGGATGTGGTAATGAAAATGGAGTCCTTAATTCAGGCCCCATTTATTTATTTATTTATTTATTTATTTATTTATTTATTTATTTATTCAGTACTTAGGGGTTGAACCCAAGGTCTTATAAATACTTTGTAAATGCTCTACCACTGGGCTGCACTCTCAGTCTATTTTTTATTTTTTTTATCTTGAAACAGAGTCTCATTAAGTTACCCAGGCTACCTCTGACCTTGAACCTGAATCCTCTTGTTTCCACCTCCTGAGTCCCTGGATTACAGGCGTGAGCCACTGCACCTGGCCTTCCAGGCCCTGTTCTAAGTACTATGTGCCTTGCCTCATTTTCCCCCTACCATAACCTTTATGGTGCATGTTACTATATAACTCCATTTTTGCCAATAAGAAAATTGAGGCTTACAGACATGAACTAACTTGTCCAGAGTTATGTAGCTTGTTGTTGTTGTTGGGTGCCGTCGAGTCGGTATCTGACTCATAGCGACCCTCATAGGGTTTTCAATGGCTGACTGTTTCGGGATTGCTTTGGGAGTGGATTGCCAGGTCCTTCTCCCATTTTTGCGGTGCTGGGAATAGAACTCAGACCTCAGAGACTGCAGCGCAGCGCTCTACCAACTGAGCTAAATCCCAGCCCATATGTAGCTAGTAAGTGCTAAAAATGGGATTCATGTAAGAAATCAAATGATCTAATTATTGCTTAGCTTTCTGCTAAATCCTTGGTTCTGAATTATGTTGGGGAGAATTTTGATCACTTTTTGGAATGGACAGGACAGCATGCACAAGATCCCAGAATTTGTGATTGGCATAAACTCATTCTCTTTAACTGCTAACAATCTAAATTACCCAATAGAATGACACATTGTGTGAGAGGATTCATTTGAGGTAACCTGGCCTAACCTATCTGGGCTAAGATCACTTCCATATTCTGTAGCCATCTCAGCCATCATTCATCCAGTCCATTCAACCAATACCTTTCAAGTGTTTTCTACATGCTATGCACTGTTCTAGACCATGTGAGGCCAAGGATTAATGTGACAAAAGCAGAGGAACAGGTAACTATATAACTTCAGAACACTATTTGAAATAATATGGTAGAAGTATTAAGAGCCTTATGTGTACGTGAGGGGCAGGGGACAAGAAAGGACCATACTGTCTTATTTTATAGATGTAACTCTTATGACCTAGAGTCTCAAGACAAGCTCCTTGATCCTCTCACTCTTGCTTCTCATTTCATCTCTACCTGCTGTGTCCAGCCTCCACTTTCATTCTGCAAGCTTCATGTTGACTTCAGTTCATCCCAGTTCCTGAAGTTTCTATTGACATTCCTTTGATCATTTAATATTCAAATTAATTAATCAGTATTAGAGGTGATAACCACCTCTTCTCCAAAAGTCAGGATTTAGACAATACAGAACATGAAAAAGATTTGAAAGGGGAGAGATTTGTGGCAGGGAAAGTTTGTATATCTCATTTTAAGTTAAAAGACATGAGTGTGTGTATTGTGTTTGCATTGGCAGCTAATACTGAATGTAGCTGTGGATGGAATGCTAATTAATATGATTTTGTGATGACAAAAATTCATTGTTGTTGACCCTTTAAAATATGCTAGTGATTTGAGTTATTTTACTTGCTTTTTAGTGAATATTTTACAGATAATTATGGTCCTAATAGCTTATATTCTCCAAATACTATAATGTTTTTTATAACCTAGTCAGCCACAACAGCCATCACTCCCTCTGGTGATCAGTTTTATTCTTATTGAGACTCTATCTCCTGGTACCCAACACAAATGGAAGGGAAGAAACTTGTGTATAGGCACATCATTGAGATGCTTCCCCTAGTCAGTGCATTCCACTTGTAATCAAAGTCCAGTATGAGCTTTCAATGAGTATGAGAGAGAGAGAGAGAGAGAGAGAGAGAGAGAGATTTCCTTCTTTATGCAGGTGTCTTTTCTAAGTGTCATTAGGAAATTTGTTCAAATATCTCCTAAATGGCTGCTGGAAATTCCATTATTAGAATTTTTTCTCCTTTGTAAATTACTTTTCCACTGTTAAATTCAAGAATTTGAGAGCAGCAGGCAGGAAGTTACAATCAATACAATTTTGGTCAATAAACATGTATTGAGTGCCTCCTGCAGACCAACACTATGCTAGACTTAGGATGCAATCAATGCTGGGTAAAATGAATTCCTTGATTTAAGAATCATGTAGTCTAAGCAAAGGATTGCAAGACATTAAAACTAAGGTCCTTATTAAATAAAAGTAAAAATTCATCTTCATCCCAGAGATTCTGATTCAACAGATCTGAGGTTCTGTGGGTGATTTTGCTGTGCAGTCTGAGTCAAGATTCATAAATCTAAGAAAGAGACATCTATAAAATGAATTATTATAACTCAGTGCTGTGAATTTTATAATAGAGATATAATGTGCAAAGGGGCAAGCAATTAATATTAATTGAGGAGATGGCATTGGAAGTCCACAGGATAAACACAGTATTAGACTGGGAAGGAATGGATGAATGGAATGCATTTGGTAGGCAAGGGAGTGGGCAAGAAGGGCATCCCAGGAAGAGAGAAGAACTTGAGTGCGGATGCCAAGGAGGGAAAATGCTTTGCACTTTCAATGGGCAATTCATCATCTGCTGTAATTTGAACATAGCTAAGTGAGAGATGAAGATATACGGACCAAGCAGAAGAAACTATGGGAGAATTTACAAAGAAGCCACAGGACAAACAATGCACTAAGGAAAAATGCATTAAGCTACTAATTTAAGTGTTGATGTATTCATTTGTTTTTTCATTCAACAAATATTTATTGAGCACCTGCCACTCTGCTTACTAAGCAAGTAATTCCTAAGATAGTTTAAGATCACAGGACAGAACAGGAGAGGATCTTGCCTTGGAGCACAGAAGGGAAAGTGCTCAAAGATGAGCCCTCTTCCTATTTCAATTCAAGTGGAGCTAATTTGCATTTGAGAACAGGAACTGAAATTAGAGGAGATAGTGTGAAATCATTTGTAACTTTGCTTTGCCTCACAAATGTTCTGATTGCTACATAACATAACAAACACAGTGATGTGTGAAGTGTGAGAGGATCTAAGCCTCCTATCAGGTCATTGCCTAAAGAGGTTTTTTTGTTGTTGTTTTTCCTGTCAGATAGCTTAGGACCATGAATTTACAGAGGCAGGGGCTGACAGCACATGTCAAAAAAGAAAGAAGCTTAAGGTCTAACTTTGGTCCTTTAAGTCTCTATCATTACATTTCTCACTGGGGACCCTGACCCATAGATACAGGTTCTGATCAGAAAAATCTCACTCATCCCCAAATGACAGATGTAAGCCAAGGAATTTATGCTGTTAACCATTTTATCTTTCTTCCTTCCTTTCTTTTTGTTGTGTTCTGTTTTCTGACTTGAACTACCTGAGGGTACTCTGGGGGATTTTTCTCTTGTTTTGCTTTTGCTGTCATTGTTATATTAGTTTACTTTATTGTCTTTATTTTTTCTTTGTGGGGAGGTACATTTTAGACTTTATTGATGTGACTGATAGCCAATGCATTAAGGTACTCAATTAGCCATTGAGGGGGCCAAGGATGGTGACAATGTTGCTTTCTCAGTATTAAAAGAGTGATTAGGCTCCCAAATCTGCTTATTCTGACCTTTATCACCAAGACTTATGATGCAGCTGGCACTACACAAGGAGGCACAAAAGACCATTGAAAGGGAAGGAGCTTTTTCTAAAGAAGGAAAGATGGCAACACAAATCCATATTCTTAATCTCTACTTTCTCACATTCTCACCAAAATAACCAAAGAGGAAATCATCTGTATTAACACTAGAATCCAGAAGTGTGTGCCAACACATGCCAGACACCCAGAGGAATTCCTTAGACATATTGTGCTAAAGGAACCACTTGGGGCTCAGAGCAAATGCAGAAAGTAATGATATAGCTAAATGAGTTCCCAGGGCCAGAGCCTGCAGCCACCATGGCTACAGGATGGGTCTTTTTCTTGTCCATTGGTGTCATTGGAAGGTTTCAACGAGGGGAGCAATGTAATAGATTTCTTAGTTTTCACAGATTAATCTGGTCACTGTAAGGATGATAGACTAAAAAGGGACAACAGTGCAAATACAAGACCAGTTAAGAGTCCTTGACCAAGGTGAGGGAAATGGGAATAGAATTAAGTGGATAGACTTCCCACATACAGAGTATGCCCCAAAAAGTATGCACATCTTGAGACAAAGACTTTCCATTCTGCTGTTTTAAGAATGTGTTGTATGCTTGTTCTGATGTTATAGTAGACATATAATACAGAATGCTATACTACACATTACTACCATAGTTCAATTTAACCTCAAGAATAATACATGGATAACATCTCTTAAAATGAGAATATATTTTTTGACACCTCTGATATTTTGAAGGTACAATGATAGGATTCAGTGTTGGATTAGACATCAAAAGGACCTGTCTCCAGGTGTTGTGATTGGAGGATAATTTCAGTCACCTTTTCGCTTTTGTAAATTTTCGATAATAAATACTAATATTCAATATTTATTAAACTTTGAATCTAAAAATAGCCGCCAAAAAGTCTCCTGAATACACCAAAAAGGTACAATAATCTAGATTTACACACACACACACACACACACACACACGATCCTGGAGAAATAGCTTCCAAATAAGAAAAGTTCTCAAAAGAAAAACAGAACAGATAATATAGGAACAAGATTAGCTTCTAGCAGGTACAAAGAAGTAGGAATTTTTATGTCTCTATGTTTGGCTGTGGCAGTGGTTCTTGAATTTTTTTCCCTTTCTCTCTGCACTGGAATTCTTTTTTCAAACACAAACTCCACAGGGATCCTGCATATAGAAAAGATCAAGGAGCACTGCCCTGGTAGAAGGGATAGGAAGCCTGAGTCCCACCTGTTTCACTTATGCCTGAAGCTATGCCTTCCTCTAATCCTCCCTTCCCCAAGAACAAAGGCCAAGGCACCTCTCATAGTGAGATCAATAATAGTTTTCCTTTTTTCTCTTCTGTTTGGTTAGCTTTAGGGATTTCAACAGAGACAGCTCTGGCTTGATGCATGTGATGTATGACTGAAGCCTGGTTTCCATCCTTAGTCACAGCCATTATTATGCACTAGCTATAAAAATGTTTTTATGAAGACAGAATTGCACTGATTAGACAGTATTGGCGTCCTAGATGGAAAAAAAATTGATGTGAAAACAAGAAAAAGAAGGCTTTTTCTTTCAAGGAAAGGAACGATATACGCGAGATGAGAAGATGATTTGCAAGCAAAATATCTGCCCCAAGATTGAGATGGAATCATGACTCTATGATCTTCCAGGTCCCTGCTAAGGACGTCTAAGCAAGTCACAGAGCTGAGGGACCCTGATGCCCTCAGGGATCCAATGGAGGAATGTGATTGCTCCTACAGAATTCAGTTTGGAGCCCAACTCTACAAGTTGATGATTGACGATGGAGACCATACCTTTTAGACTGGGGAATCTGGAAAGAGGGTTATGAGAAGCAGGGCCCTGGGCATTCTTTTCCCATTTTATACTCTCCTCCTCCATCCTTAAGGTCTCCTCTGCGGCTATCCTGTTCTCACATGATTGTGTACTCCTGGCCATAAATGATGTATAGGGCAGAGCTCATTCCCAAACTTTACCAACCTTAATGCCTCATTCCCATAATCTTAGCTGATTTCTCCAAGGATGGCAATCTAATACATGCTCAGCCTCTTAGTACTTCATCAAGATTTCTGGACTTGAAATCATCAAGATCAGCTATTATTTTTCTGGAACTAAAGATGTAAGCATTAAAATTCTATCTCCCCCTTCAATAGGTGAATGGATAAACTCTTCTATATCTATATAATGGAATACTATACAGTTGTACAAAGACCATTGGTGTACACATCAACTGGCACTAATCTCAAAGACACTATGCTGATGAAGAGAAGCTAATATCAAAAGACCACACAGTGTATGATTCTGTATGTCTATGATTCTGTAAAAGATAGACTATAGAGATTTAGGGGATACCAGTGGTAGCCAGGGCTTATGGTGAGGGGACAGTGCCATTATAAATGTGGCAGCATGGGACAGCTTAGGAGGCTGTGAAACTGTTCTGTATCCTGATGGTGGTGGTGTTTACAAAATCCATCCCTGTTTAAAATTCATAAAATTAAAAAAAATTAAAGGCAAAAGTCAATGTTATAGTATACTTTATGAATAATTTTTATTCTTAGTATGTATTATTTGTACAGGATTATGGCTTTCACTGTGACTTTTTCACATCTGTACACAATGTGCTTCTATTATATTCACTCTCCCTGTACCTCTCTTGCCTCTCTCCCTTTCACATTAGTTCCCCTTCCAAAAGGCCCCCTTCTACTTTGTTGTCCTTTCTTAAATCTAAATTCTACATAGGAAAGAAAACATGTGGTATCTGTCTTTTTGAGTCTGACCTACTTTGCTTAACATGATAATTGCCAGTTCCATCTATTTTCCTGCAAATGACATGCCATTCTTATCTCTGAATAAAATTCCATTGTGTGTGTGTGTGTATCATATTTTCTTTATTCATTCATCAGTTGACACACCTATAGACTGGTTCCATAACTTGGCCATTGTGAATAGTACCACAGGTGCACAGGTGAACAGGTGTACAGGTATCTTTATTGTACGCTGACTTGAATTCCTTCAGTGTATAACCAGGAGTGGTATAGTAGCTAGGTCATACGGTAGTTCTAGTCTTACTTTTCTGAGGAACATCCATACTGATTTCTGTAGTGCCTGGACTAATTTATAGTCCCACCAACAGTGTGCAAAAGTTCCCATTCTCACCATCATTTGTTGTTGTTTGTTTTCTTGATGATAGCCATTCTAACTGGGGTAAGGTGGACAATTAGTGTGGTTTTGATATGCATTTCCTTTATGGATAAGGATCTTAAGAATAAAAATTAAAATTAAAAAATGCTTTTTATACATTTCATCTCCAAAAAGTAAGCAGAGTTGGTTGATCTGCAAAAGAAAGAAAGTAGAGAAGATGAAGACTGTAGATAGGTGAGAAGGTATAAGGGAGGGATGGCTCCCAGAGTCCTGCTGGTTCCAGTTGTTCCAGGATGTTCTCATCCTCAGATTCTATAAGACTATCTTACAGTCTTACAAGAACTCTCTCCATTTGCATTTACAGAAGTTGAGCTGGTATGTTTCCTGAGTAATCCAGAATCTGAAGTAATAAAAAGTAGTTGGTTCAATAATGCTGTAGTAATTCTAAAGCTGGGAGCAGAGGTAACTTTTTCCTTCATAGCATAAGAGTGGAAAGATAGCTTCTTTACAGATAATGCCACCTCAGTATTTATAGGTTTTACCACATGAACACTAAAAACTACATTCTAAACTCCTGACCCAACAAGTCCTAACCATTGCCAAAAAGTCTTTCTCCCTACGGTTGCCATAGAACACTGTGAGTGCTCATTAACTATAAGATATTTTTAAGTGACATTTATTGTTATACACAGTTTTGCTGGCCTTACTGGGTAATTTCCACAGAGGATGCCAGGAAAAGTCCTGTGTTATAAGACTGCTAGTGACATTTCCTCTCAGGGTAGGGTTGAGGGTGAGGAAGATCTACTATAGAGACCAGTCTTTCTTTTTCCCCCTTTTTTAAAACAATTATTATCTCATTAACAAATTTTATTTGTATAAGTTTATGGGGGCTATACAATGCCTTGATATATGTACACAATGTAGAATGATTAAATCAAGCTAATTAACATGTCCATCATTTTACTTACCTATTTTTTATCATGAAACATTTAAAATTTACTCTCTTTGTTATTTGGAACATGTAATACGTTATTGTTGACTACAGTTACCCTGCTGTACAGATCTCAAACCCATTCCTCCTGTCTATTTGAAACTTTGTAGTCTTGATCCACAACTCTCCATTTCCTCCCTCCTCACCAACACCCCAAGCTTGCTAACCACCACTCTACTTTCTGTTTCCACAAATGCAGGGGTTTTTTGATTGTACATTTAAGTAAGATCATATAGTGTTTATCATTCTGTGTCTCTTTTAGTTCACTTAGCATGAAATCCTCCAGATTCATCCATGTTGACACAATTGATAGCATTTCCTTATTTTTAAAGGCTGCATGGTATTCCATTGTGTATACATGCCACATTTTCTTTACACATTCATCTGTTGTTAGACACTTAGTTTGATTCTACCTCTCAGCTATTATGAATAATGTGCAGTGAACATGGATGTGCAGATATTCCTTCAATATACTGATTTTAGTTCATTTGGATATATATACAGAAGTGTGATTACTGAATCATACAGTAGTTCTATTTTTAGTTTTTTGAAGAAACTTCATATCATTTTATAGAATGGATATACTAATGTACGTTCCCATCAACAATTTATAGGAGTTCTCTTTATATCCTTGCTAACACTTATCTTTCATCTTTTTGATAAAAATGATTCTAACAGGTATGAGGTGATGTCTCATTGTGGTTTTAATCTGCATTTTCCTAATTTGTATTTACTGATGCTGAGTATTTTTTCTACAGAAGAGACAAATATCTAAGGTATCTAAGATGCATATTTTATTCCTCATAGAAATTTATTTTATTTAAGGCCAAATACTGAAAACATCTCATTTATTCAGGATTGTACTTTTCCCCCTAGACTAAGGGATACAAGATAGAACTACACTTGGGGCCATTCATTCATGTTTATTCATTTATACACCAACAATTAATAATTTTTCATTTCTTTCAGCACTGTTGCATCTGCTAGGAAACCAAGATGATGAAACAGTAGTTGAGGAGCTCACAGCTAGATAAGGAAAACAGATCTTCCAAAAAATACACACACAATGGAGGCAGGTCAATATTCAAAAACATACAAAGGAAGGAACAGACATGGTATGAGGTAGCAATTTGGAGAAAAAAGTGACACATGCATTTGGTTTGGGTTCTGGTTTAAAACTTTAGTCTTGTGTATAGATGAATGAAATTTCTTCTCAATTTTTCTTCAATTTTTATATAGCAAGTGATAAAAACAAAAACAAAAACACAACAAAAATTATTAAAAGCTAAACCCAAATCTAATTTTTCACTGGGTTTGGATTCAGGTTTGGGTTTTGTCTGGGTTTAGAAAATTTTCCAAAAATGCTTGAACTAGAACGAGTGCAGGGTTGAAGCTCCAGTTTGGTTTGAAGCCCTGCTATCTACACATAAGATCCAAACTTTGGTTTGGGTTCAGGCTCAGGAATATATTTTTTTAATGCTTAACCAGAACAGCTTGGAGGTTCAGTTTGAAACCCTAGAGAAATGTTCAAAAAATTCTGGAAATAATCAGAAAGTCAAAGCCAGTTCTGACTAGGAGATATGCTCCAGGTCACCAAGACTTGGTGTAACATCAAGATCACCATTTTAATATGGAGTTCTTTTTTTTAATTTGAAAAATAAGGTAGGCTCAGCCATGCCTTGTTGTTGTTGTTGTTGGCATGACTTACTCCTCCCATAAAAGCAAAAAGGCAAGAACAGCAATTCTAATACAGAGGGGTAAACATGTATTATTTTAAAGATTGATTTTGCCAAACAGAGTTTAGAATTTAAAAGGAAGTATTGATACATTTATATTTGTAACATTTATATTATAGAAGCTCACTTAAAAAGTCTTAATTTAAATCAGCTGATAAATCAATATTCCTCAACTCCCCTGTAAAAATCCCAACATATATTCAGACTGTTTGGTTATTCTGTAGAATGTATGACCAGCCCTTTGCACTCACCAGGTGAATTGCATAATAACCAATAATATTTGTTCTTCATCCAACTTTGTTTTTTATTTTATTTACACTGTAATTAAGTATTACATTCTGATAAAATGTGATTTCAAAAAGAGTTGAATTAGAAAGATTCAATAAAATCAAATTTTAAAAAATTAGATTTAGTGAGACAAGTATACAAAACCAAAAGAAAAGTAAACATCTAGAGTGAATATCTACCTAGAGCATTTTTTTTTTCCAAATGCCTTTTGGTTTCCATTCTACTTCATACAAACAGACCCTGGAAATCACAAATAATGCCTCCTATGTGTAAAGAATACTTGTATAAATTTCCTTGCAACTTTATGTCTTGTTGTTGCTGTTGTTAGGTGCCGTCGAGTTGGTATCCAACTCATAGCGACCCTCATAGGGTTTTCAATGGCTGACTGTTTCAGGATTGCCTTGGGAGTGGATTGCCAGGTCCTTCTCCCATTTTTGTGGTGCTGGGAATTGAACTCAGGACCTCAGAGACTGCAGCTCAGTGCTCTACCAACTGAGCTAAATCCCAGCCACTTTATGTGTTACATGATCTGAATTTTATATCAATATCTAATGTTTACTTGAACATTGTTGTCTACTATATGAGTTTGCATTCTTGTCACTACTCTACTATTTAGTGGGCTCTCACTTTGCTAAATTTGAAAGCTAAACTATCTAGTGTGGAAGAGTTAAATTGTCATATTAGATTTTGAAACAAGGGGTGGGATGGGTGTTCTCAAGAATGAAATTTCAGCCTGCAGCTGTAGTCCCCTGATGTCCTATCCCTTTAGATCTCGGAAGCTAAGCAGGATTGGGCCTGGTTAGTATTTGGATGGGAGACTGCCTGGGAACACCAAGTGCTGTAAGCTTGGGAGAAGGACCTGGCAGGCCACTCCTGAGACAATAAACCATTGAAAACCCTATGGATAACAGAAAAGCACTGACATAGTGCTGGGCATAACATAGTGATAGAAACTGTTTTGTTCTGTTTTACATAGGGTCACTATGAGTAGAACCTGATTTGATGACACCTACAACAACAGGAGGTGTGATCTAAGGAATAAAGACCAACTCTAATCCCAGAACCTAATTTATATTTATTTTTAATATAAAGTATATACTTTTGCATATGAATGACTATATTTATGATTTAAGTTAACAAGAAATATTTTATGATTCCTTGTAAAAATGTGCTCTTTTTGTCTTTAACTAATATTTCAAACTGGGCTGGGATTTAGCTCAATTAGTAGAGTGCTACTCTGTACTTTCTGAGGAACCAGGTTTGATCCCCAGCACTGCAAAAATGCGAGAAGGATGTGACAGCCCACAGCGAAAACAATCCCGAAAAAATCAGCCATTGAAAACCATATGAGGGTCACAATGAGTCGGACAATACTCGATGACACCTAACAACAACAACAACAACAACATTTCAAAACCTGTCCACCCTCTGATACCCATGACAACAGATGAGAGCACCTGTTCAGATATTTCACTTGTCCACTCATAGCCTTAGTTATTAAAATACTGATACCTCTCAAATCTGTATTTCTAGGATAGATTGCTTCCCTAATTTAAGATGTTTATTGGTTATTTCCATTCAGATGTACAAAAAAAAAAAAAATCTAAGCTCAACATCCCAAACCATATCCATCTCTCCATGCCAACCTCAAGCCTGCATCCCTTTCTGAACATCATATTTCCATGGGCCCAATGAGGCCCACATGTAGGCTTCAGCCTGATTTCTTCTCACCTCCTCCACTACATGTTCTCCTTTTCTGAGGTGTGTGAGTAAAAGAGTGTTGACTCTCATCTCTTAAGAACTCCTCACATCAATATGTTTCTCTCTAACCACCCTGCCCCTCCTCTACTTCCAACTGTCAACACCCTCCTGGATGACTGGGACAAGCTCCTAATAGATCCTTTTGCTTCAAGCTTGTTCCAACTCAATCTTTTTTCTTATTATAAAGTGGCCTTTCTAAAATGTGTGATCATGGAAGTCCCTTGATGAATTTCTCGATTAAAACTCTATCGTTTCCCTTTATCTTATAATAAAGTCCAGACTCCTTCATGTGGTTTACCAAGCCCTGCAGGATTTATCCTCTAATTATGGCTCCAGCTCTAGCTATCAACACTTTCCTTTTAAGCTCTAAACTCCAGTTAAAATAAACTTCTGTCCCTTCTGAAGGCACCCTAAGCTTATTTCTGCCTCCTGAGGTTTGAGTACACTTTTCCTTCTTGATACAATCCTCTATCCATTTCACTTCACTCCCCGCACATCCCAAAAAGTAATGTCCCCTGGATTATGCTGACTCATCCTAATTCTCAGCACAGACATTGCTTTCCAAATCCCTTAAGGACCCCCAACCTACCAGGTTGGCTTAGATGCCCTTCTAAACAAAACACCCTGTACCTCCCCATGGCATGTGACATACTGCTTTATCTGCCTGATAGAGAGTGTTTCTCAATGAAGGCATGTTGAATGAGTGATTAAAGGAAAAGGTTCCTGCAAGTAGCCCTGGTTCAACAATGGAAACTCCTTTTTCAAAGGACAATCTCTTTACCTTCCCTGGAAGCTTTGACTTCTTTTGTACTCTTAGCACCAAGTTCACTAGTATTTAGTCATCTCATGGTAAGACTTTGTTCCCATGGGCTTGCAAAAGTACCATATCCTGGAATTTATCCTCAGAATCTACTCCTTCTCCCAATATAAAAAAAATAGGTTTCAGCATCCTCTTTTGACTAACTCTTCATTTTATTTCCCCATAATAAAGCCATCTTTCATCAATATTGTAGGGTACAGGATTTCATCTAATCCAAAGGACTGTATTTTCTGGGAGAGAAAATAAAATACTCTTTCATTAACTAATTTATTTGGCATGTACAAAGCACCTATTGTGTGCAGTCACAGGTCTACAGTCAGATAAGAAGAGTTCTGTCAAACATTAGACTTACTTCTAAGGGTTAGGCAGGGCATAGGGAAGGCTGGCTGAAAAGTCTTTTGTCAGGAATTCATTTGGAAAATTCCCATAAAAAGAAGCCATCAGGATGATCATGATTGTAGGGATAAAACAGTAGGGGTGGGTGAGTTCTCATTTGCTGAAACTTAGTCTAGGTCCCAACCACTTGTCTATTGCAATAGCTTTCTAAATTGTCTTACAAAGTGAGAGATTTTTGAAGTTAATTGACAAAATTTAGAAGTATAGATTTACTTGTTTGTTATTTTAAAAAAGCACTCATATGTGAATGGCAATCATTGGTCAAGTGCCCAGGTGGCGACCATTGGCCAAGTAAGATTGTGGTTGCTCTCTCTGAATGAGTCCTGTTTCCCCCAGCTGCTTCAGTGACATACTACCTGCCCCAGTAGGCTTTTAAAATTATGAGTCTTTATGTTAGGATGGTCTACACTCAGCATGAAAGACCTATTCAGCCTCTACCCAGCTCACCTTCCCAGTATCATTTCTTCCACATCCAAGTGTTCTAGTTACTCTGGGTTAATGGAAAACAAGCATAACATATACATGCTATTTTACTGTCAGCTAACACCTTCTTATTAAAGATATAAAAGAGACATGAGAGAGAAAGAACAAGCCTCAAAAAGGCTATAGAATTTCCTACCCAACAAGGTATTAGGAAGACAACCTTGCATTGGGAAGCCAGAGAACTTAGCACCCATCTGTGCTGAACTCATGCATAGCTTAACTCTACCATTGCATTGGTTTTAGAATAAATTTCTCTCCTAGTGTACCAAGTTAAAGCCACCATAGCCCTGTATGGTGGCTCTTCAACAGTCTTTCACATCACTGAAATGAAAATGCTGACAATAGCCTGGTGTTGTGTTGGTCATTACTATGATGGGACATGGCAACACTTAACTGACCACTATGGTAAAGGATAAACAAAAACAGAAGGGGAAGAGACTTGGTAACGATTCATCCTAGGGAAAGATTGTATTAGTCAGCTGTTGTCATTGTAGCAGAAAAAACAAACAAATTTACAGGGAAGAGATATTTATTGAGAGCCCACAGTTAGAGGGATCAGTTTATAATGGTGGGTGGGCAGGTATGGCAGTGGCAGGTAGCAAGGCCCACAGCAGATGACCTTATATTGACAAGTAAGAAGCAGAGAAGGAGCTAGGTCATGGGTCTGGTGTAAAAACCTCCAAAGACCCACCCCCAGTGACATCACTTCCTCCAGGCTAAGACCCACCCCTAAAGTTCCATTACCTTCACAAATGGTGCCACCAGTTGGGAAGTAGACATTAAAGCACATGACTTTTGGGAGACATTTTATATTCAAACCATGACAAAGATCAATTGGCTTTTTCTTTTTAAATCAAAAATGTTAATTAATTTTACATTCTCTATTGAACAAATAAGTTTTCTGTGAGCAGCAGTTGTGTGTCTGCCCAGTAGAGGGAGGTCTCTCACCTGTTTATGAAGAAAACATCCAATACAAAATAATACTCATATTTATAGAGGAAAAACATATGAACTTGAAAAATGGCTTGATAGAAAATCATGCCACCTAGGATCATTGGTAATTTACCTATGATGACAGACAGGAAAAGCAAATAGCCCCAACAGTTAAACTCCTGGGGATCCTTACAAAGTACTCTGTGGGCTAGATTGGGCTGTAAAAAGGTAGTAACACATAGCCCAGCCTTACCCAAGGTCTCTACTGTAAGCAGTTTAAGCTAGTGAGGTATACAGGATTTCTGCCTTCGGGGATGGTATTTTGCTATAAAATGTATTCTTTGAAAAAACATTTTGACTGAAAACATCTCAGCCAGAGCCTGGGATTCTGAACTTATACAATCTACCAAACACCACATCCAGCTTTAAAAAGGGGCCCAGGCAAATGCAGGCTCTTTTCTACCATAATCATAAGACTTCCTTAACACGGTCTTTAAAAAAAAAAAAAAAAAAGTCTCTTGGTGAGTTAAGCTGACCTCAGGGTTTAGCGCAAAATACAGGCTAGTAGCTTTTAAAATTATTTCATCCCAAGGGTTAAAGCCCTTATTTCAGCTTTGTAGGTCTTGCTTCTGTGATAATGAATACAGATGAGCCAATAAAGGGTATGCTCAAGAAAAATAGCCCACAGAATAGGACAGATAGCATAGCCCTCTTAAGGTGAAGAAGCACTTTTCTAAGCCATTAGGAGCCACAACCACAGGAAGTGAAGCCCAACTAACTTTTCCCAGACTTCTGAAAATAAAAATATAAGGACCAAATCAAAAATTGTATTAGCTCTAAAATAGGAAATAAAAAAATATCGAAGAACTCTCCTTTCCCAGGTTCTATTCTGAGAGCTTCTCTCATGCTGACCCATTTGCCCTTTGGTATCCCTCTGGTACTGTTATTTTCATCTCAATGTTACAGCTGGGGAGACTGAGGCCCACCATAGTTTATTATTATTTTACTAGTTAATGATAGGGTCATGATTTGAACCCAAGTATCTGGTTCCTAAGTCCCTGATTCTGGCTCTCTAAGCCAGAGCTAGGGCATGGTTAATGTCAATATCTATAAAATGTAACATTTTGTCAAATGGAAAACTGCACTCCAACTGGACTCTTACAGTTGCATATCAATTGCATTTCCTGGGTTTGTAGCGTATTTTAATGATGTTTGAGGTAAGAGGGACAAGGGCCTGGGAAGATCTGAAAGTTCATCTCACCCTAAGTCTTTAGCACCCTGAGAACCTTGCTGCAGAACTTGGGAAGGTGGCAGAGACTTACAGGAGAAAACTCACTGCTCTGACTCAGGGCCTCTGGGAAAGTGCCATCTCTTTCTCCAGGGCCCAATGATATCCTTCCTGACCACCCTAGACCAAACTATTAGTTTGGCTAGTAAACTATTACTGTGAAGGACCAGCTGGTAAATAGTTCAGTTCCATAGGTCACTTGCACTCTGTTGCAGTTACTCAGTTCTGTCATTGTGGTGCTAAAGCATCCAAGCTAATACATAGGTGAATGGCATAATACTTTATTTATGAACACCAAAATTTGAATTTCATGTTATTTTTATGTGTTAGAAAACAGTATTCTTTTTTTTGATTTATTTCAACCATTTAACATCACAACACCATTCTCAGCTACCAGGCCATACAAAAACAGGCAGGCAGGAGTTGGCCTAAGGCCAGGACATACCTCACCCTATCCTCCTTGGGTACCAGGAGGATGAGGTGGGAAGCTAAGATGGGGGAGAGAGATGCCTGAGTGCACCAAGGGCCAGGAAATCTACCTTCTCTCCTGAGATAATGAAATATTTTGAGAAGCTAAACTAATATTGTGTGTCCTAAACCCAGAGTTACAACAAAATTACCCAGGACACTCATTAAAAACAAAAACTTTCAGTGTCCACCACCAGAAATTGCTATGCAGTCATATGATTAAGTGAAGAATCTATTATTTTAAAACCAGGGCATCTTCAAAATGTGGCTTGTACTCTGAGAAATATAAATTTTTCTATGAAGGATTGTAGAGAAAATAGTACAGTTGCTTTCTATGTTATTTTTACTCAAAAAAAAAAAAAAGAAAAGAAAAGAAAAAGAAAAAACAAAAAACAGATTACTGGACTGGAGTTGCAGTTCAGGGGTAGGTAGGGCATTGTTTAGTATGCATGAGGCACTTGGTTCCACTTCCAGCACCGAATAAATAAATAAAATCAATAATGAAATGCAATTGTGTCTATCATATGAACTGACACTGGTTCCTTCCCTTGATCCACATGTGTATTAGTGATCATGTACTGCAAGCAATACCTGATGTTTCCTGGGGAAAAAATAGAAATTCTACCATGCAGAGGACCTGACCCAGGGACCTGCTACATTTATTCTCAGTGTGTTGTATAAAGAAAAGACCATTGCCAAGAACCACTTGAGACAATTTAAGAAGGAAAAGTAAGGAGATCTACCTACCATATTTCAAAACACATTATGAAGCTATTTAATTAAGACTATGTTAATGATGGGCTGGGGTTTAGCTCAGTTGGTAGAGCATTGCTCTGTACTCTCTAAGGACCCGGGTTCAATCCCCAGCACTGCAAAAATGGGAGAAGGACATGGCAATCCACTCCCAAGGCAATCCTGAAACAATCAGACATTGAAAACCCAATGAGGGTTGCTATGAGGGAGAAATGACTCTCCAGCACCTAATAACAATGTTAATGATGTATGGATCGATGAATAGGTCAATATAATGAACTAAAAGCAAAAGACACACATGGTCAATATAATGAACTAAAAGCAAAAGACACACATGGATGGCTCTGCCAAATGCTGGGAGAAAAATGAACTGTTCAGTAAGTGATCCTGGAATAACTGGTGATCTCTAGGGAAAAAAATGAAATTAGACTCCTAACTCATTTCATTAACAAAAGCAATTGTACAATGAGTACAGTATGAAGAACAAAATTTCTAAGCAATTAGAACAAGCTTGTCCAACCCACAACCCAAGGGCTTCATACAGCCCAGGACAGCTAGTAATGCAGCCCCATAAAATCTTTTAACATCATGTTTTTTAGATTTTATTTTCTTTGTGACCTTTCTTATTATGTACATGCAATAACTATATTATATCATTCAAGACAATTCCCCTTTGCTCCATGCAGCCCAGGGAAGCCAAAAGGTTGGACGCCAATGATTTAAAAAAATGTGTGTGTGTGTGTGTGTGTGTGTGTGTGTGTGTGTGTTAATATCATTTTTATTTCAGGGTAGGATAGGATTTCTTTACCAAGACACAAGAAAGTATAAATCATAAGGGAAAAGAGTTCTGTAAAATAAAAACATATATTCAACAAGAGACACCATAAACAAAATTAAAATGCAGGCCACAGACTCGGAGATTTATAAAGCACATAACCAATAGAACTTTGTACCCAGAGTTTGTAAATAACTACTGCAAATCTGTCAGAGAAAAACAGCCCAGTAAAGAAGAAAGAGGAAGGAATACGGATGTTAATTTTCTGAAGAGGAACCCATGATGGCTAACAAATATGTGAAAAGATAAGCAAATCACTAGTAATCAGGGAAATGCAATTTAAAATAACAATGTACCTTCATATATCAGAGTGACAAGATTACAATAACTACTAAAACAGGGATGGGGAAGTGGGAAACTCTTAACTGCAAATGCTGAGAGTGTAAGCTGGTACAATCATTTTAGAGAGAAATTTAGCAATATCTGGTAAAATAGAAGGGACACAAACCACCCCAAGTTCAGCTCCTAAGAATATATCTTGGAGAAACTTTCACACTTGTTCCAAATGAAAATATGTAAAAGAGTCTTCATATCAGCATCATTTATAACAGCAAAAAATAGGATAAACATAAATGATCACTGACAGGAGAAGTTGTGGCCTATTAGAGAAGACTACTATGTACTGTTTAGGGTGAATGAACTAGAATACCATGAATGCTGTTGTTGTTAGATGCCGTTGAGTTGGGTCCAACTCACAGCAACTCTATATACAACAGAATGAAACATTTCCCCAACTCTGTCTCAGGCACATCATATATTTTTATGTCAAGCCTATTGTTGCAGCCACTGTGTCAATTCATCTAGTAAAGGGTCTTCCTTTTTTTCATTGACCTGCCACTCTCCCAAACGTGCTTCATCAGGGTTTGGTACCTCCTGACAACATGTCCAAACTATGTCAGACATAGTCTAGCCATCCTTGCTTCCAAGGAGTACCCTGGTTTCACTTCTTCTACGATGGATCTGTTAGTTCATTTGGCAGTCCATAGTATAGTCAATATTCATCTCCAGCACCATAATTCAAAAGCATCAATTCTTCTCCTGTCTCTGTTATTCAATGTCTGGCTTTTACAACCATATGATACACTGAAAACTTCATGGCATGAGTCAGATGCACCTTCATCTTCAATGTGACATCTTTAAAGGGGTCTTTTGCCACACTTTTCCCAATGCAATACATCTTTTGATTTCTTGACTGATGCTTCCATGGGAATTGATTATAGAACAAAGTAAAGCAAAATCTTGGACAACCTCAATCTTTTCTCTGTTTATCACGAAGTTACATACCCATTTGTAAGGACTTTTATTTTCTTGATGTTGAGGTGCAATCCATGCAAAGGAGATAAACTCGGGAATTATCATTCAGAATGGTGACTCTCTAATAAGAGAAGCAAAGAAGGAAGATGGAAAGGAATATAAGAAATCCTATCTGTATCTGCTAGATATATAATAGAATATAATATTATTTATAATGTTATCCTGTGTACTTCTAAGTATGAATAAAATATTTCATAATGAACAGGCTATGAAAGGAAAATAGAGTTATGCATAAAGCCACAAACCTTCAATCAAATACCAGAATGACCAAAGCTTTTGTAATGGATGTGAGAGGAGGAAGGGTCAGAGAGATTGTGTTATTAATCAATACATTTGAGGCATAGGGGCTGCCATGATATGACTAATGCTTAGAGAGAAACAATAGGATCAGTGTACATCCTGCTTTGCCTGGAGTCAGTCCCAATTTATGTCTATTGCCTAATGTGATTATTGATAGTTCTCCTTTCCACTTTTGCAGGTACCTAGATGATAGGTGCCTAGCAGTCTAGCATCTTCAGCTCTTGTTCTGACTATTAGATCCAAGGGTTCACCTGGTGAGGCCAGAAGGCTTAATAGATCAATGAAGAGCTAGACATGGGAGAAATTCAAGAGAGCAATAATGATAGCCAGTCATCAATAGGTATTTTATCTAAAACCTGAAGACTCTTGGGTTCTCATCTTTTCCTTAGAATCATGTCAGTGTATAACATAGGCCTGCGGTCTTTTAAATATTCCTGAAGACACAGTTGATAGAATAAAAAGGCTACACAGTTAAGTTCACAGACCTGACTGTAGATAAAAATCACTGAGGGGGCTTTGAAAAATAGGGTTTTTTGAGTCCCAACATCAGATTATTGATTCGAAATCTGTAGAGTTATGGCCACAGAACTCATTTTTTTTTTTTTTACTCTTCAAGTCACTCTCATGCATGGATTCATGGACTCTTGTAATACCAAAGCTCTAACAGTTGTACTACTTTAAATAGCAATTTACAACTGAACATCAAAGTCTTATATATTAAGTTTAAATCTTCAGGTATCTGATATAAATTACCTTTATCTTTCATCATAATGATTTTCTAGCCTCATATATAGCTTGCTGCCAGTCCCTTTTCCTGGTTGGGTCAAAGTGGATGGATATCTGCTATTGGGATTAAGAGAAGATGCCCTGGATCTGCAGTCTGCTTGGCAGAGTGCCTTCTAGCAGCCTGAGAATGAGGTGTCCATGAGCACATAGTGGAAAATGCCAGGCCAAGAAACACTGGATTTGTGACCTGGTTCAAACTTTCACGTGAAACTGCAGCTCTGGTTACTGGCTAAACCAAATGCTAGAGGGCTCCTTCCTTCTTGGATGAGGCATGCCAAAGCATAGGTCCTTCTCTAAGGCCTCCTGCTGGTTCCTACTGGGTTTGTTTCTAAGCAGGTGAGCTGACAAAGTGAGAAATTGTCTCAATCTGCAGTAAAACTTGTTGAGAAATACTAATGGATTTTTTTTTTTTGCATTTTCTGGTCTCCAATTTTTTGTTTGATTGATTCTAATCATGCTTTGTTCTTTATTTAGTTTGATTTTTCTGCTTCAAAAGCATGTTTGATTTGGTCCAGCATTGCAAGATTTACCTTGGCAAATGTGATGGTTGATCTTGATTGTTAACTTGGTTGGATTAAGAAATGCCTAGGAGATTACTAAAACATACCTCTGGGTGTGTCTGTGATGGTGCTTTCAGGGACAATTAGATCATGAAGGCTCTGACCTAACAAATGTATCATTCCCCTAATAGATTCATTATATGGTGGCATTATTGGTAGGTTGTGAAAAGTAGGAAGCCGGTCCTAATGGGAGAAAGTAGGTCACTGGGGACATGTCTTTAGGGCTATACCTTACCCTGGCCACTTTCTGTATTTCCCTTTTTCTCTGCTTCCTGCTCATCATGAAGTGAACTGCACTGCTCTTCCATGTCCGCCCTGCTGTGATGGACTGACACCTCTGAAACTATGAGACAAAATGAATCTTTCTTGCCTTAAGTTGCATTTCTTGGATATTTTGTCACAGCAACACAAAAGCCTGCCTAATTACAGAAAGTATTGAGAAATGCTTGAATGCAATGGCAGTATGTATCCAAGGCTGAGTGTGCTGCAGCCAGCACTAGAAGGTGTACATCATTGGGCATCAGCTGAGCAGGGTGATACCTTTTCAACTTGAATTAATCCATTGGCATTGGGTTCTTAAGAAACAAGATATCATTGAATAAGATACATGAGCTTCTAGATATTGTTCACATCTAACTGGGGAAATGTCTAAGTACAGTGTTAATATATGTCTGTGATGACTGTAGATATTTTATCTAATTGGATCTTTTCCTTCCCTTGCTTGGCTCTTTTTACAATCTGTTGAGACTGAGAGGAAGAATATGAAACTATAAATACATTCATTTCCTTGAGGCCTCTGAAAAATTGGGGTCAGGCTAAAAATCTAGCAGAAATATAACTTTTATCATGTCCTAGTAGAATATTTTTGTTGCTGGCTTTATCCAAGCTGACCATCTCTTACAAGGATGGTTTTCAACCTTCAACCTCCAACCTTTCAATCTTCATTGAGAATTAGAACCATGTGGGGAAACTTTTAAGTAACATTAATGTATAGCCCTCATCTAGAACAATGAAAAGATAATGTTTGGAAAGGGGTTCTGCAAATGCATAGTTTCCTGTCATTTTTATAAAGTTCCCAGGTGTAAAGTGATTAACATTCAGCATACCTGAGACTGAAGAGTTGCAGTACTAACACTAGGGAAGTCCTGAGCCAATCAGGACCACTGTGAGCAAGGCAAGACTCTCCTCAGGATGGTTGCTGTCTGGCTCTCTCATTGTCCTATTGAACCATGAAGGAGCAAACTCTGTTTCCTGTACCCACCATACAGAACTCTTCAATGGTTCTCACTAATGGAATTCAGAACTTCCGTGGATGGAAAAGAAAGCTATTACTTGGAACTTTCTAATGCCCTTGACTGTAACCTGACAAAAGGAAGGGTGCAAGATGTTAGAGGTAATGAAGCTAGCCTAAGGAGATGGAAAAAAGCAGTAGATCTACACTGCCTGTGACCAGAGGAAGAACAAAATGACAGAACCTTTGAAATTATGTGAGAAGTGTTAAGGAGGGATTTTAAAACAGCACTCTCATATTAATCATTTCTTATTTTTTTGACATTGCTATTTATGAAGTGATCAAGGACTCTGCAGTATCAGATATTTTGGGGCTCTTTGGCATTCCTCCTCTTGAGAGAATTCCTTTCAGGTGAACAAGAGCTTGTGCATGTGGAGTCACCACTGTTGTCCCATCTGGGCTTCCTAATGTGTGCATGACTGTGAATCACTTTCATCTTTCCAGAAGCCAACCTGAACTGGTTGGAAATTCAAGGTAAAGGCCTTTTGGGGTTTAGGAAAACAGCCTGTTTTTTGATATGAAAGGAAAGGATACTAGTATTAGGAAGATTTATATAGAATGCAGTGAACTTGGAGTGAAGGTGAGCTAGACTAGGTACCAGAGATAAAGGCAAAATTCATGCCGTAAATAGCTCACACCTGCGTTGGAGTACAGACACTCTGTCCTTTTTGGAGACTTTGTGATGGTTCATTATGCACATGATCTCTCATGACTTGAATGTATTTTTCTAATATTGATGTTTCCTGGGCATTGGGAAAGAAACTTCCTTGATATGGAGAACTTAAAATATCCTGGCTCTAACTGGTGGAATTTCCAGGGGTCATAAACAGGTTCCTCATGCCACAAAGTGCCAAAATTAAACCCCTGAGGATAAACACTTATGAATCAGGACAAAAGATGCATTTGTAGACATACTTCCACTTGTTCCTAAAAAGGCCTATTGTACTCATTAAAATATGTAAATTATTAGAATGATGGAAAAAGATTGAACTAAAAGGGAAATCTGCAACAAAGGGAAAGTCATAAGCCACAAGAATGTTTAGGTAAATTTATTTTGAGGTGGACTTGAGGTGTCACATTCTCTATTCTCATGAAAACTGCAGACTTTAATAAAGTTTCTTGGAATTCTGCAAATATGACCCATCATTGGCCTCCACTTTGCAGGTTCCATATTTGGAAGTTCACACTCCTGGGAATTCCTGAGAAGTCCTAGAAACTCTGATGAAGATGACAAGCAATGTTTCCTAAGTTTGTATCATATGTCAGACTGTTTTATTTTTCTCTGCATTAGCTCCTTTGACCCTCATAACAGCCATATAAAGTAAGTGTTATTCCTTCATTTTACAGCAGGAAGCTGGAGCACAGAAAAGAAAACAAAATTACCCAGAATTATACAGTCAAGAAGTGGACATACCCAGGTTCAGACTCAGGCAGCTCCTGACTTCTGAGCTCTACTGACTTCCTGAATCCTGGCACCCACTTAGCTCAGTTGGTAAAGTGTGGGGCACACGCCTCCCGGTCTGACCTGGAGGTTCAGACAGGCGCCGCCGCTGCGCACACAGATACTAAGCACAATTCACTAGGGTCCCTCAGGTGAAGGGTGCAGACTCCTGCGGCCCTCGGGACCCCGGTGGAGACCGGAGAAAGGAAAAGCCTCAGGCACTTTTGCATTCCAGGGGCAAACACCTGTGTTGGTCCTCTCCATGGTCATGAGGAGACAGCTGTTGCTTCCTCGGTGATCAGACAGAGAGCAGGTTCTTTTCTTATTGATGATTGCAACGGGAGAGCATTCTTTCCTCACTGAAGTTTTCCGGGGGAGAGGAGCGGGAGAGGCGTTTCCTCATCGGTGGTCTGGGCAGGAACGGGGGAGAAGGCAAAAAAAGGGACCGAGCTGCCTCGGCGCAGCTCCTTATATAGTTCGCCCATGGAATGGCCTGAGCCAATCAGCTTTCAGTCCAATTGTCCAATCAGGAAGGGTTTTGTACAAACCCTTGTACAAACATGCAACCAAGTTACTTTCATTTTCCCTAGATTTCCAATTTACAAACCAGATATTCAAAAGCCATTTTCCCAGTTTGGGAGTTTTTGCCAATTTCCTCTCAATTTTTCCCTACAGTAAAGTGCTACTCCACACTTTCTGAGACCTGGGTTCAATCCCCAGCACTGCAAAAATGGGAGAAGTACATAGCAATCTACTCCTGAAGCAATCCTGAAACAATCAGCCATTGAAAACCCTATGAAGGTTGCTGTGTGTCGGAGTGAACTGACTCGGCAGCACCTAACAACAACCACCACCTTGTCTTCACCTGTAGAGGATGAACTCATTCACTGAGAGTGAAGTGAGGCAGATTAATCAATCTGGTAAAAGCCTGAAATAATGAAACTTGAGGGAGAGGGGAGATGAAGGAGGGAGGCAGAAAGGGTAGAGGGGGTCCTATCCAGTATAGGTTAAAAGATGGTGGGGCAGCATTGCAGAGCAGGAATTTGTAGGATTCCTGCATACTCTGATTATTTTTATTTTTGGCCAGTGGCCCTGTGTTAGTCAGTTTTTCATCACTGTGACATACACCTGAGAAAAAAATCAACTTAAAAGGAGGAGAGGCTTATTTTGGGCTCATTGTTTCAGAGTTTTCAGGCCATGGTCAGCTGCTTTTAGACTTGTAGCAAGGAAGAAACATCACAATAGAAGGACATGGCCAAGGAAAGCTACTTACCTCATGGCAGCTAGGAAGCATAGAGGGCAGGGGAGGAACAAGCTGAGACAAGACACACCCTTCCAGGGCATATGGCCATCGACCTACTTCCAACAATCAAGCAGCACCTCCCAGTTTCTACCACTTCTAATAATGCCATCAAATTATGAATCCATTGATGAGGTCATAGGCTTCATGATCCAATCACTTCCTCAAAGCCCATTGGCTGGCAAGTAAGCCTTTAAACACATGAGACTTTCTGGAGGACACTTCATATCTAAACCATAATATTCTGGCTTGACCAAAGGCTCATGTCTATTTCAGGATGTAAAATGCATTTAGTCCATCTCCAAGGTCTCCAAAGTCTTGATAGTTCAAGCACTTTTCAAAAGTTCAAACTCAAAGCATTCTCTCAGACTCAAGGCAAACTCTTAATATAGACCCCTATAAAAAAGGAAAAAAAAGTTACATATTTCCAACAGATAATGACACAGAGTAAACATTCCTAATCCATAAGGGAAGAATAGGGATGCATAGAAAGGAGAAATGGAATCAAAAGAAGAGCAAAACCTAGCAGGTCAAACATTAGATCCTGTAACTCCATGTCTGCCATTCAGAGCACATTGTGGTAGGATGTGGGCACCAAAAGGCTTGGGAAGCTCTACCCCAATAGTTTTGCTGGATGCAGCCCACATGGCATCTATCTTGGGCCAACTCTGTTTGCTATCTCCAGCTTTTTTGGCAGATGATCCACATTCCTGGCACCTTTAATTTTCTGGAGTCTCCATTTACACTTTGGCTTCACTTTCACAGCTTCACTCAATACCCTCTTAGAGGCTGCCTGCAGGAACTCTGATCCTGCCATATATTACCTGGCCTCTCAAGACTCCTATTGAAATATTCATAGGCGTCTTCACAATTCTGCAACTCTCATATTCCACATGCCTGCAAAACCAGCATTACAAAGATGATGCCAAGGTCTGCCACTAACTCAAGCAGTAGACATCCCCCTTCAGATCATGGCTATAGTGACCTCCACATACCTGGATGGTTGAGCATTGTAACATGAATCCTGAGTAAACAATTTCTTAGGTGGTCTTGTGTGAGCAGGGTCCCCTGGTGGTGTTCTCTACTCAAGAGAAAGTCCCAGTGAAAACTACTTTGCTTCTTTTTAGCAGAGTTAATCTCTTTAATAACCATACCCTCCTTGGCCTCTACTTTAAACATATTTCTTTTCTGTCCAAACTGCAAGTTTTAAAAATCTATCTGCTCTGCTTTTTGCTCATGCTTCTTACCATAAACTTGTCCAGAGCAGCCACAAATATCCATGCCACTAACTAAATGCTGTGCTGCCTTGAAATTTCCTCCACCAGATTAATTAGTCCATCACAAAGGCTACCACAAAGTATCAGGGCATGGACAAAACATAGACAAGATCTTTTCCAGACTGTAACATGAATAGTCCCTTGTCTAATTCCCAGTAGAGTCCTCATTTCCATCTGAAACTACATGAGCACAGCCTTTGCTATCCAAGTTCCTGTCAGCATTCTGATATGTTGAGGTCTCACAAAAATTACCCATTAAGCTGAGCTTACAATATTCTAGAGGCTGGGATTTAGCTCAGTTGGTAGAGCGCTGCTTTGCAGTCTCTGAGGTCCCAAGTTCGATTCCCATCACTGCAAAATGGGAGAAGAATGTCCTCAGGTGGTAGAATGAGGAATCAAAATCTGGGTGAAACCTCTTTTATAATGGTCTTAATGCCATTGGTGAAGGAGACTTGTGTCAGTCAGAATTTTCATTGCTATGGCAAAATATCTGAGAAAACAACTTGAGGGGAAAAGGATTTATTTTGCTCACAGTTTCAGAGGTTTTGGTCCATCATGGCAGAGAGGGTGTGGTGGAGTATAGTATCCACTCATATCATGAGTGGATCACTCATGTCATCAGTAACTCATATCATGACAGTCAAGAAGCAGAAAGAGAGAGAATGCTTGTGCTAACTGGCCTTCTCTTTTTTCTCCTTTTATTTCATCTGAACCCCTAGCGTATGGGCACCCATATTCAGGGAAGATCATCCCCACGAGTTAATCCTCTCTGGAAACACCCTCACAGACACACCCAGAGGTATGTTTTAGTAGGCTATTCTTAATTCAATCAAGTTGACAAACAAGATTAATCATCACAAACCAAATGGCCTAATCACCTCTTAGAGGCTCCTCCTCTTAATACCAGTACTTGGGCAACACCTGAATTTTGGAAGGGCCACATTCAAAGCACAGTATCTTGGAAATGAGAAAGAGAAGAAAGGAGAATATAGCATTAAGAGGCTAGGAGACCACAGGCCACCAAAAGGCTTATTCAGGCATGAGATGGGGGTTCTCATCCCACAGGTTCTCTTGAGACTGTGGGGCACAGATTCTCCCTGGCTAGTTCATGCTGAGTTCAGGGGTGCTTGTACTCAGTCTTCACATGCCCAGGCAGAGGCTGACTAGGGCCAAGGGAAGTGGTTCTCTCCCTGATTTCCAATGTGCATTCTTTCCAAAAACTGCATGGGAGATTGAGAGTGAGAGAGGGAGGTTGTGTGTGGTAGAGAAAGCCTAGGGAGGATGGTGACTTTGGGCCACTCACCTGCATGACTGCAGTTCCAAAGAATGTGAGCAATAGGAAATCAAATTGGTTCCCTACCCCACTGTCATATTCATAAGGGTAAAAAGTGGAAGATCTGAACCAAAAACTGGTCTGGACCTCAGCTTTCTCCATAAAGTATGGCATAGGCCTTTCTCTTGGTCCTCTTAGAGGCTGATCTGATATCTGGGTGTTTGTGCCAGCAGGAATGGGTGGCATGATCTGGATGTTGGCTAATTTCTTGGTGCAGTTTCTGTGGTGGGTTAGGGTAAAAGGCAGCTGAAACATTTTCACGTCTGGTAAAAGACAGCGTTACCTGCTTTTTTTTTTTTTAGCTGTTCCACACAATTCAGTGCTCTCTAGGTCACTTTTTTTTTTTTTTTTTTGGACCTGCACATGAAACCTGACCCCATTCATCAATATTTCCCTCCCAAGCTCCCTCCAGCAGGAGCCCAGGCTGGGTTTGCTGGAGGGCAGCTTCTCCAAGTGTGGTCTGAGGACCACCCACAGGAGGGAGACCCTACCCCTGGCCTCATGTTTCTCAAGCTCCCCTAAACCCTCTCAGGCACATTCCAGTTTGCAAATCACTTCTAGAATGTCCTGTCTCCTCTCATTGCTTCTTAATTGATTGTTCCATGACCCGAAATCATTCACTTACCAAAACCCATGAGAAAGTAAGTTCTGCAAGGATGAGGGGATTTGTCTGAGTTGTTCACTGATGTATCCCAAGTTCTAAGAACAGTGCTGCTCACCTGGAAGTTGCTTAACACATATTGGTTAATTAAATTAAATGTTGAGTTCTCTCTGTGCCAGACACTGGGTTAAGTACTGAGGATGCCACAGTAAACCAGACAGGCACAGGTGGCCTCACTGTGTGGCTTCTGGTGCTTGGGCAGGGGGAGAGGAGAGGCAGACAGGTTGCCTCTAGCAATTATAATAAAGCATGAAGAGTCTTATGAAAAAGTGTGGTGGGTATAACATCAGGGTTTGCAGAGATGACTCAGGAGGCCACTGAAGAGAGGGAGAAGTCTCACACTCCCATCTATACTGCTTAGAAGCAAGGGGCACCTCCTGGGCTACTATAGCCACGTGGGATCCACACAGTCTCTTGGAGAATGGGGAAAGCAAGCGAGAGGCAGGCTGAGGCCCACCCATGGGCTAAAAGAAGGGTGGTGGTTGTTGTTATTGTTAGGTGCCTTCTAGTTGGTATCCTACTCATAGTGACCCTAGGTACAACAGATGAAAGACTATCGTCAGTGCTTCTCTGTTATTTATACAGTTTTCAATGGCTGATTGTATTTTGTGAGTGGGTTGCGGGGTCTGTCTCCCAAGCCTACAGCACCTGGTGTTCTCAAGCAGTCTCCATCCGAGGACTAACCAGGCCTGACCCTGCTTAGCTTCTGAGATCTGAACGGATCAGATGCCACAGTAGTACTGCTGCAGGCAAAAGGAGGGTTGCAGTATGCAGAAAAGCTCTGTGCTCCCCATGGGATAGGAAGGTAAGGATGGAAGTCTGGAATGATTATGTTTCATTCTCAGCAAGAAACACAAAACTTTCCCAGTTTTTGTGCCTTATCCAGAGTAGCATGCACTAAAAAGCAAAAAAGTAAAGTGTGGGTAAAGGGGTAAAGATAGCAGAAAGGGGTGCATGCAGGGGTTTACAAATCACAGAGCAGCCTTCAGCTAGACGAGCAGAAAGAAGACAGACTGTAGGTGGAAACTTTTATGGCCAGAAATGCGGGCATGTGATTTACCAGCTTCAGCAGGAGAAAGAGATTCACACAACAGGACTGTGTGGCCTGGACTCCATACCCTCCACTTTCCCCTTTGCCCTCCCCATGCTCAAACTATCTCTTTCAGTGTGTTCTGTCCCTTCCCATGGGCAGATTCAGTTCACTTTATTTTGAATAAAAAAGAAAAGTTTAATTCTGCTGCTTTCTTTTCTTAGACTACCAGATATCAAAATTCTCCTTTTTTCTCCCCTTTGCTACTAGGAAATTCAGAGCTAAAGCCAATGTCCTGTTAAAATATTGAGATTTTCCTAGGCATGGAGTCAATTTGTTTCCTGTTCCTTCTCATTAAAAATTAAAAAAAAATTTCTATCTTAACAGCTGCTCTGCAATTGCTTCTATTCTTGAGAGCTGCCATGACTTCGGGAGAGTTTTGTGCAGATATAAATTATGACGACATAAAACACATGTGTCCATTTTTTTCCACCCACTAATCTTTAACTCTTCTAGACTGCCATCACATTGCCATGGAATCTCCTCTTCCTATGACCCCAACATCCATAACAATCTCTTGGTACTATTCACTGCAGACACCAGCACACCTGCGGACCCTCTCCACCCCTGCACATTCTCCTGGATTTCTATTTGCTAGCCCTGCTAAGGGTTTCGACCCCTGCCCTGACCCCTAAAGCTTAATGTTCATTGTTCTTCCCTAACTCTGATGCCTCTCCTGACTCCCAGGTTTTGGCAACCATAACACCGACTCTACTGGAGTGGAATTAGTGTAGCCTTTCTTTCCACAACCGCTTCTACAAGGTACATCAGGCATTCATTTGGGGGGAGTAGTACTTAAGTGGAGTTTAGCCTAGAGATTCTTGCACGCTGCCCCCAAACCTTGAGCAATGAAATTAACTGAACCGAGGTCTTCCTTTGTGTATTTTTGTCCCGCTGCTTGGTAAGTGCATGCTTACTCATTCATAACTAAGGCTTCTAAGCCCAGCATCACTCATCTTGCTGTTTGACAGTTGTGCCTCCCAAACCCTTTGAATCTTAAGTTAGTGTCACTGCAATGTTATGATTCATTGCTCTAACTCTCTCTCAAGACTGTAGTTGTTTCTTTTAAATAGCTCTTCCATTAAGGTGGAAGAAACAGCATAGAATACACAAATGTCATCCCAAACCCCCTGCTCTGTGGGTGGTCTCAGCATTTCATTCCAAATATATCCTTTAAGAAATGGACGAAAGGGGAGCTGGGCTTGTTTGTCTGCTCCTAAAACCTAATTTTCAATGAATATCAGTACTTCTACACAAGGGCTATAGAGACTCTGTCCTCATTTCCTATAACTAAAAGACGGGTTAAAAAAAGAAAAAACTTTGACAGAGGTACAACTGTATATATGCTGTCACATCTCTGAGTTCTCCAGCTTCAAAGATGAACTTCACCTTGGCTCAGTTTAGGTAAATGGAGCATGAAAATCACTCATTCATTCAGTAAATGTTGAGAAGGCACTGTGTTGGAGGTAGGAATATAGCAGCAAACTCCTTGTGAAGCTTATATTCCAATGAAGAAAAGACAGACAATAAAAAATATATATGTGATGTACTGTTGGATCATGCTATGTGTTATGAATAAAAATGTGAAAATACTACATATTCTTGAGTCTAATCTGCCCCCTTTCAACAGTTTTAGAGGACTACATGACCAGACTGGATTTGCAGTAGAGACCTTAGTCAAGAGCTCTCTTGCCCAAATCCAATCCGCATGCAATTCTAATCCACATCTGAATCTGATTCTGTAGCCCTCTAAAACTATTGAAAGGGTACAGATTAGATTCTAGAATATATCATAATTTTAGATAAAATGACCAGGAAAGACTCCTCCGAGGAATACTATTTGAACAGAAACACAAATGAAACTAGAGATCTTTCCTCCTTCCTTGGCCATGTTGTTGTTGTTGTTGTTGTTGTTAGGTGCCGTCGAGTCAGTATCCGACTCATAGCGACCCTCATAGGGTTTTCAATGGCTGAGTGCTTCGGGATTGCCTTAGGGAGTGGATTGCCAGGCCCTTCTCCCATTTTTGCGGTGCCGGGAATTGAACTCAGGGCCTCAGAGACTGCAGCACAGCGCTCTACCCACTGAGCTAAATCCCAGCCCTCCTTGGCCATAGCAGACATTAATAATCAAAGCTATTGATTCTTTCCCATGGAGCCATATTATTCTCCAGGGAGAACTCCAGGCCATCACTAGCCTTTTGCTGTGTTGATGTGTATGTGGTCCTACATTCCTTCCTGTTCCAAAAATGTCTGTTATAGTTGGATATGGTGTTCCCCAAAGAGGCTCATGTTTTTAAGTCTTGGTCCCCAGCTGGTGGACAGAAGCACTGAGAGGTGATTGGTAATGAGGGCTCTGATATAATCAATGGATTGATCCATTGGTACATTCATTATTTGATGCCATTATTGGGAGGTGATAGAAACTTTCAGAGGTGGGCCTAGTTGGAGGAAGTAGGCCACTAAGGTGTGTCCTTGGGGCCATATGTTATCCCAGGCTCCTCTCTGTCTCTCTCCCTTTGTTTTCCCATTGCCGTGAGGTGAGTAGCTTTGCTCCACTATACCCCATCCTGCCATGATGCTTTGACTCATCATGGGCACATAGCAATGGAGCCAAGTGACCATAGACTGAAACCATGAGTCAAAATAAATCCTTTCTTCTTTAAGTTGTTTATGCCACTATTCTGTCATGGTGATGTAAAGCTGACTAATCCAATGTTCATTTTTAAAGCAAAGGAGAAAATTTTAAAATAGAGAATGAATTTAAGGACCAGCTCTTAAAATAATGAGTAAAATTTGGTCCCTAGATTCACTCTCTATTTTGTATTTTCCTATTTGCTTTAAGTAAGAAAGGCATTGGGTTAGGGTCTTTTAAATTGCAAATGACAATCTTTACCTGGCTTGAGTGGAAAAAAGAAGAATATATTTTCTGGAGCAATCAAAGACACCTGAGCTAGACGCAATGACTCAAAAAGTGTTATCACAAAGTTAAACCTTTCCACTCTCTCTTCTCCTCTTTGCCCTTCCCTTTTCCTTCTTCATTTCCATCTCTCTCCCTTTCTGTCTTTTTCTCATTTGTATATGAATGTGTGTGTGCACATATGTGTGTGCTGGCTCATGTCACAGTCTCCATAAGCACCGAGATTGCCTTCACTGGCTTACTAATCCTAGAGCAAAGAGAAAACCAGTCTTTTCCACTAGTTCCATCAGAATCCCACAATTGAATTTCATTGGACTAACTTGGGATACTGACAATCTTATAACCTATCATGTGAACAAAATGTGGGAAAAGTGCTGATTATTGGAGTCTATGTCCTTTGCATGATATGGATATGTTTGGATCACTTGAGCTGTTAGTGAGAAGGCCTAGTCATCCATAGAAACACTGGGTAAAAAGGAAATTTATGCCAAATAGATAAAAGCAACTGATGTCAACTACAATCTACCTCACCCAAACCATCCCCACTGACTCATTTCTTTCTGTTAAACAAGATAACATATCTAAAAACAGTATGCAAACCAAACTATTCCTTAAATGCTGTTGATTTTACTGTTATGATATCATACATGTAAACAATTCGGGTTTCAGCTTCAGAGCTTCAGCAGCTGTAGCTTCCTCTCCCTTGTTCCTCATCAACATTTTCATCTGTTATTAGATCTTCTTGAACCCATCCATTGTAGAAATCTCCTTAAGTCCCTTTCTACCATACTCTACCTTTTCCATACCAGATGGACTGTTTTGAGGTGCTAACTTTCCATGTATTCAATTCCTAAGGATAGATGACCACTTTTGACTAGTGCCAGAAAATGAGCCCCTCAGGCTGGAAGGCATACAAAAGATGACTGGGGAAGAGTTGTCTCCTCCAAGTAGAATCAATTTAATGATGGAAATGGAGTAAAGTCCCTTGGACCTCTTTTTGCTGATGTGGCATGACTGGAAATGAGAAGAAGAGTAGTGGCTATAACAATGGGCTCAAACATAAAAAGATAGTTGGATAATGTTCCATTCTGTTGTGCATAGGGTTGCTATGAGTTGGATCTGACTTGATGGCATATATGTGTGTGTGTGTGTGTGTGTGTGTGTATGCACACATATATGTATATGCATATATATACACATATATATGAAATAAACATTCTATATTTCCAAGGTCTTTCTCAAATTAAACTGTTTCTCAAATTAAACTGTAGAATCTTCAGATATAACCAGATGTTGTCTTATATTCACCAAAGATGACATCTTTTCTCTGTTGTTGTTGTTGTTGTTGTTAGGTGCCATCTAGTCGGTATCCGACTCATAGCGACCCTCTGTACAACAGGGGAAACCCTATTGTCAGTGCTTCTCTGCTGTTCATAGGGTTTTCAATGGCAGATTGATTTTTGGGAGGGGGTTGCCAGGTCCTTAGCAACTGCAAAAAGCCTTTCAGAAAATAAAACAGTGAAGTTAGCATTACCATCTCATACAGCAATAGCAGCAACACCAAAATTGCCTCCAAGGTTCAAAAGAGCTTTTGTATGCTAAAACTTAACATTTAGTTTTCATTGAGCATGTGTTTACTGGGTATATACTAAGGCATGGTACTGTGATAGGAATACTGAGAAAGATGAATTTATTGACCTCATCAAATGCAGAATTTCTGGGAGGAGACAGGCAATTAAGCAAGAAGTTACCTGCCCAAACATCTTTTAAACACTGGGTGCATAAGAGTGGTGAAGCTCTATTAATAAACTGCCTCTTCATTTGCCAAATGTCAAGGTTGATGCTCAAAAATCTGTCTCATATTTAACCAGGGAACATCATGAATCCTTCACACTTTTAAAGACAGGCAAATGGGCAGAACTGGGCATTCTGCATGTTAAGTAGGACTTTAACAACGCCTGTTACCTTTCTTGTCCCTAAAGAAGTAAGGTCTATGTTCTCCTTTCCCTAGAAAATACTGGTGATGGTGGCTACACACATCTTGGGAAAAGGACATTGTGGGTCATTGTACCCAAATGTAACTTAGTTCATAAAGCTTACAACTACTCAATAGTTTGGAGAGAACTTCTGAAAGTAGCTTCTACTTTTCATTCTTTTATATTCATAAATAACTTAAAGGCCTGTATTATTATGGACCCAAATTTCTAAGAAGGCCTCAGCAATTCTGTGTGCTAGAATTTCTTCCAAGGCTTAGAACACAAGTAGGCATTCACTCCAAATTTCAGGTTTAATTTGTATTCTGCATCAGTTTAAATGGTTTGGGGAGGCAATTCTCAAATTTTGTTCTACATGTCCTCAGTTCCAAGGGGTTGGTGATTTGTATATTGCAGAACATAATTTGAGAAATGTTGTCTGAAGAGATACTGGTCTGAACAATTTCTGAAATAAGGACATTATTTTGAATTCCAAATGCTGTATCTGCAATGAGTATCTAGTTGCCAAGAATACTACTGTGTGCAAATTGCAGAAAACATAATGAGCAGATGGATTCTTGGTTAGAGGGAAGAAAATTCATCTGAACTTAAGAAGCATGTGGAGGTAAATATTCTGAAGAAAGGAAGTTGCACAGTTTTTATGGTTGACATAAAAATATGCCCTTATAATTTTAACTGCCCTTTCCTTCCTCTCCTTCTGCCAACAAGGATGTCATTAGGTTTCAGCTAGATACCTGGGTGAAGGCCTTTGGAACCAAAGGCTAGTTAATTCAGTCATGGCTCATCTCCCAGACCCTTCAACCATCTACCTCCCCTTTACTTTCAAGCACATTCCATTTTGCTGTTTTTCTTTATGCAACCAACCTTCCAAGTGAGCAGTTCCTTGTATGCATTTTCCAGGTTTTCTCTAAAACCACTGTTTTGGGTATGTGTTCTATACTCTGAACTTCCTCTCACAGTTTTACCTCTCCCTCTCACTCAGCTTGCTTATAGGAACTTTCTATATTTTATGAGGCTTGATGGTGAAGCCTATAATTCTTCTACAAGTCTAGGCATATAGAGCTGATAGAAATATTAGGTTCCTATTGCTGATGTAACAAATTGCCACAAATATAGTGGCTTACAAACTAATACCATATATTCTCAAATCTATTTTATTCTAGAATATAATCCACATCTGATTTCATAACTCTCTGAAACTGTTGGAGGGTACAAATTAGATTCAAGAATACATGGTAGTTATCTTATAGTTGGGGAGGTCAGGGTCTAAAATGGCTCTTATGGACCTAAAATAAAGATGTCTTCTGGCTAAATTACTTTTGGGGGCACAAGAGGAGGCTCTCTTTTGTTCCCTTATCCAGCTTCTAGAGGCTGCCTACATTCCTTGGCTTGCAGCTGTATCACTCCAACCTTTGATTCTGTTGTCACACCTCCTTCTCTGACTGTGACCATCCTACCACCTCTTGGTACATTTGACCTACCCAGAAAATCCAGGATCAGATTCCCTTCTCAAGATCCTTAATCACACCTTCCAATTCCCCTTTGCCATGTAAGATAATATACAGAGATTCCAAGGACTGGATGTGAACATTGGGTTGGGGTATCATCCACCTTGCCATGGTTGCAGAGAGAGAGAGAGAGAGGGTTCTGCATTGGTCTTGTTCCCTTTTGTTATCCTGGAACCATTACTCTATATCAGGCACCAGCAAACTTTTTAAAATAAATATCTATATAGTAAATATTTTAGGTTTGTGAGCCAAGAGGCAAAATCAAAGAGCTGGTATGGGTCCTTATATAACCATTTAAAATATAACTACTTAAAAATGTAAAAATCATCCTTAGTTTGCAAGCCATAGATAAACAGGTGATGGTGAGATTTGGCCCATGGGCTATAGTTTACTGAATTAATTTCTACTATTTTTTATAAAGTACTTTCTTAGAAGGACATGGCGCTCAGCTAAATCTATTCTGCTTTATCTTGCCTTTGTCACTTAGGAGTGTCCTGATCACTCTCCAGTATACACTGAAGAAGAATCACCCCCAAAAGATGTATCCAAGAAGATGAGAACACCCACTTGGGCTTGGGGACTAGCATGCACAAATCGATGCAGAAAAATCACATATAACAAGAGTGTTCAAGAAACAGTGGGGACACAATGAAAGCATTTGCCTCCATCTGGAGAAAGGAAGGAATATAATCTTATCCCAGGATACAAAAGCAATTCATGTCCTTTAAACTTAAAAATGTCATGTTTTCAAATCTATAATTAATGATAAAGTAAAGCCATTATGCAGATTTTCAAGAAGACCTAGGAACATCATCTATCACTGTGAAGGCTAATACTTTTGGTGCTGGTTCTTAAATGTCAAATCCAATAGTTAGAGCAAGGAAATAATGCATCCTGATATATACAGGCTGATTTGGGCTGGCAAAAAATAAAAGATCAATTCCCTTTGACCATATTTTTTAAGGAGTCTGTTTTTCAATTTGCGCAATCATAGATTGAAAAAATGAGGAAAGACATAAGGAACAAGGATAATTTTGCTTTGCCCAAAGCATGTTTAAGAAGAACAAGTTTAGCTGCTCAGAACTGCCACTCTGGCAAGTGTGATGCTAAAGCTTTTGTGACAGGTATGATGATGGGGTGGGGAAGGTACTACCTGACACAATTTTCTTCAACAACATAGAATTTAAGGTGTGTGTGTGTGTGTGTGTGTGTGTGTGTGTGTGTGTGTGTGTGTAAATTCAGTCTACAGGCATACCAGCCTGGCATCCAATCCCTTCTGGTCTTGGAAGCTAAGCAGGGTTGGGCCAGTTAGTTCTTGGATAGGAGACTGCCTGGGGATACTGGGTGCTGTAGGCCTGGGAGAAGAACCCAGAAGCCCAATTCTGAAACAATCAGTCATTGAAAACCTTATGAATCAAAGAGAAGCCCTGACAATAGTGCTGGGAATGGCACAGTGTTGGGTAGTATTTTGTTCTGTTGTACATAAGGCTGCTATGAGTTGGACCCGACTTCGTGGCACCTAACAACAATGTAAACACATGCAAATAAATATTAGAATAAAAAAGGAGAAGTGTCATGAGTAACATGCAAATAATTCAGAAAATATTTAGCCCAAAGAGAGGAAAGGCAAAGAATAGATCAAATTTGAATCTAGTGCGATTTACTGTAAAGGGAGATAGATGGAAATCCTTTATAGATATAAGGTAACTTGAACTAAAGCATAAGAACTTAAAAGTAAAAAAAAGGAAATGATTACCAAAATAAGAAGTTTATTCTATTTCTTCCACTACCCACCCATAAACACTCAGGACATGTGTTTTCTCTACCTGGAAGCCTTGCAAGACTTCTCAGGCTGAACTAAGCATTGCCCTTAAATTTACACAGATTATAACCTGTGATCTATAGAATTCCCTCTGAGGTTTTGGGGTATTACTCATAAGCAATAAGTTAGAAGCTAGAAACAGAAAATTCAAAAGCTCAACTAGCCCCAGATTCAGAGGTATATTTCATCAACTTATCATACAAAGTACAATATGGATGTTCCTGGTCCACTAGTTGCCTTTTGTGTGGTCACTCAGAAACCCAGATTCTTTCCCTTTTGTGGCTCTGCTATCTTCTAGTTCTTCAGAATTCTTTGCTGGCTTTTCTGTGTCCAGCCACAAAGAGGAAGAGAGAGAATAGATAGACTCAGGTGGAAACCAGGCAACAATGAAATAGCAAATGTTAATTAGGTAGACATACTACCTTCCACTGGGCAGAACTTTGTCACATGGCCATGTCTAATTACCAGAGTGACTGCAAAATGGAGTCATCTTTGTGCTCTGGAGGCAGAGAAAATGTTTTGGTGAATACATTATAGTCTCTACTACAGTTCAACAAATAGTTGCTAAAAGCATATGACATGACAAGTTCTGTGCAACCTGGGGCTCAAGAGGACCAGGACAGAGTCTCTGCTATTGAGGCATAGAGAAATGATTTTATAACAGTGTGGTAAGACTAGTGAACATAATAAGTAAGGACATGTGAAACCTTAAAGGATAATACTTAGTTGGGTCTGGAGAAGCTTGGAAGTTTTCCTAGTAGAAGGAACACTTCTTAAGTCTTAAGCATCGGTGGGGGGAGAAGTGGGAGAAAGAGAATGAGAGAATGGTATTTTAGGTAGAAGCAACAATGAGAATAAACAGTGTGGTAGGACCTATAAAACAATCAGTATTCTTAATGTAAAGGAATAGGGGAGAGGCAAGAGATAAAGCGGCATGGGCCTTCCATGGGGATCATGGCTTATTAGTTGGAAGCATTCAAACATTTTCAATAAATAACAGGAAGAAATGGGGGGGGGGGTAAAAGAGCAATAGGGATATGATTAGTTGTGTATTTAACTCAGATAACTTTGGTTGCTATATTCAGGATGGCTTTGCTGGAGGCAAGACTTAGAGAAGTTTGGAGTGTTTTGCACTCATTCTGACCAGAGATGAAAAGGGCTTAAATTAGGTTGCAGAGGAAAATTAGATGCAAGAAATGCACATGTATTTTTCAGGGTTCTGCACAGCAATATAAACAGTAAACACACACATGCACACATGCACACAGTTAATTATAAAAGAGGATTTATTAAATTGGCTTGCATGATCAGAGGCTGAGTAGTCTCACAATGACCAGCTATAGGATGGAGATCCAAGGAAACCAGTAGCTGCTCAGTCTAAGAACCTGGAAGCCTCAGAACAAGAAACACCAACAATGTAGCCTTACTCCAAGGATGAAGACCTGGAAGCTCCCTGGAAAGTCACTGATGCAAATCCACATTGAAGGGCCAAAAAATGTGGGGTCTTATGTCTGTAGGAGATGGTAGCAGAAAACAGCAGACCACTCAAGAAGAGTATGATCTTCTCCCTTCTTCCATTTTTTATTTTCTCTGGGCCCCTGGCCTATTGAATGGGCTGCCCATGTTGAGGGGGGGTGGTCTTTCCCACTCAGGCCACTGGCCCACTTGCCAATCATCTCTGAAACCACCTTCACAGACACATTCAGAAGTGTATTTGCCAATGGTTCAGGTTTTCTCTCACAATCCAGTCAAGTTGACAACTAAGATTACCCATTACAATGCACAATTTAAAGATCAGAAAGGGGTTTGGGGATGTAGCTCATTATAGAGGACTTGCTTAGCACATGCAAGGCCCTGGGCTCAATCCCTAGTACTGAAACAAACAAAGAAACAGGCCAAGTGGTGTGGTGTACACCTGTAATCCCAGTGACTCAGGAGGCTGATGAAGGAAGATAATAGGTTTGAGGCCAAAGGCAGCCTGCATAACTTACTGAGATCCTATCTCAAAATAAAAAATAAAAAAGGAGTTAAGGGTGCTGCTCAGTGGCATAGAATTTGCCTTGCATGTGTAAGGCCCTGGGTTCAACTCACCAGTACTGGAAAAATAAAAAAGATTGAGAAATTTTGCTAATTGTTTATATATGAAAGCTTGAGGAAAAGGAGGTGCCTTGAATGGTTTGAAAGCCTGACCTGGGTAACCCTGTAACTTGCCTTTGTCATTGAGCGACAGGAAATATAAGTGAAGAAGGCAAGTGTGGTTTGGGGATTGTTTTAGTCTGTTTATGCTGCTGTAGCAGAATACCAAAGATTAGGGAAAGTATAAAGAGTAGAAGTTCATTTGACTCATGGGTAGAGAGACTTAAGAGTCCAAGATCAAAGGGCTATGTCTAGTGAGGGCCTTCTTGCTGCATCATAGCATGGTAAAAAGGTAAGTGCTAACCAGAGAGAAAAATTGGGCCAGACTCATTCTTTTTGTCAGGGACCTTCTGCCACAGTAAGGACATTAATCCATTCATGATGAAGGAATCCTCATTTCCTAACCAACTCTTAAATGTCCCCCCTCTCAACACTGTTGTAATGGCAATTAAATTTCAACCTGAGTTTGGAGGGGGCAGTCAAACCACAGCATGGACTTGCCTATTGTGTATTGAGCCACCTGAAAACATAGTGACATAAAACTCCCACCAATTTATTATCCTCATAGACTCTGTAGATTAAGAAGTTGGAAGAAATGCTGTATTCACAATGCTTCCGGCTTAGATTGGAGATAGTCATATGGCCAGGGGCAAGAATAACGTGGAGATTTCTTTACTCATTGCTGGGGCATTGGTGAAGATGGCTGGAAGGCTGGACTCAGCCCTAGAGAATGTTCAGTAGCCTGCCTGACCTCTAGCCACCAGACACCAATAGCATCTCACCTGAATGTCTTCCTGACATTATCAAATGTCTCCTGTGGGGCCATTGTCCCCTGTGGCTGAGGGCCAGTAGGCCATATTAGTCTGAAACTTGGCCAGGACTAGAGAGAGGTATTCCAAATCATCAGCATCTAAGTGGTTTTAGAGCCACTGCAATACATGAAATGTCTCAGGATGTGTGGAGGGAGACCAGTGGTTAAGGTCAAAAGGATGGACCCATACTGATGTGGTAAGAAAGAGAATAGAGACCATGAAGAAAAATTAACAATAAACATCAAAGGAGGTAGTAGGAAAAACAAGAACGGGGTAGGTTGCTGGTATGGCTCTATGTCTCCTCAGCTCTCCATCTCCACTCTCTTCTCAGTTGAGCCTAACCTCTTAGCCACAACAATGGGCCCATGGGTGGGCACATTACACAAACCACACTCTTATGATTCAACATTCTGAACCATGGAGCAAGGTGTGACTCTCCTCTTGTGTCTTTGCATTGTTGTGTTGCTGTTAGGTACCTTCAAGTTGGGTCCAAATCATAGTGACCCTCATAGGGCTTTCAATGGCTGATTGTTTCAGGATTGCTTCAGGGGTGGATTTCTACATCCTTCTCCATATTTTTGCAGTGCTAGGGATTGATTCAAGGGCCTCAGAGAGTGCAGAGTGGCAGTCTACCAACTGAGCCAAAGACTAGCCCATCTTTGTATTGTTGTTGTTAGGTGCCATCGAGTCAGTATCCAACTCATAATGACCCTAGGTAGAACAGATGAAACAGTATCGTTGCTGCTTCTCTGTTATTCATAGGGTTTTCAATGGCAGATTGTTTGTTGGGAGTGGGTTGCTGGGTCCTTCTCTCAAGCCTACAGCGCCTGGTGTTCCCAGCTGGTCTCCCACCCAAGTACTAACCAGGCCCTGCTTAGCTTCTGAGATCTGACAGGATCAGATGCTACAGTGGTACGGCTGCAGGCAATTCATATCTTTGTATTGTTGTTGTTGTTGTTAGGTGCCGTCGAGTCAGTATCCGACTCATAGTGACCCTCTGTACAACAGGGGAAACACTATTGTCAGTGCTTCTCTGCTGTGCATAGGGTTTTCAATGGCAGATTGATTTTTGGGAGGGGGTTGCCATGTCCTCCCAAGCCTACAGCACCTGGTGTTCCCAGGCAGTCTCCCATCCAAGTACTAACCAGGCCCAACCCTGCTTAGCTTCCGAGATCTGACGGGATCGGATTCCACAGGGCTATGGCTGCAGGCCATCTTTGTATTGTTGTTGTTAGGTGCAGTCGAGTCGATATCTGACTCATAGCGACCCTCTGCACAACAGGGGAAACACTATTGTCAGTGCTTCTCTGCTGTGCATAGGGTTTTCAATGGCAGATTGATTTTTGGGAGGGGATTGCCAGAACAATGTAAATCCAGAAGTCCCTATGGTGCACTCGCTGTCACATGGCAACAATTCAGCTGTGTGGGTCTGGATGTGCCTTGAGTTGATAATGACCACCTATGCTTTGCAGTTCAAGGTGAGGCCCCTAAGGGAAGTTGGCACGGGCTTCTATACATCTGGAGAGGATTTCTTGGGCTCCTAAGCTTACAGGCCTGGGCTTTAGCTCAGTTGAGTGTTGCTCTGCACTCTCTGATGCCCTGGGTTTGATTCCCAGCACTGCATAAATGGGAGAAGGACATGGCAATCCACTCCTGAAGCAATCCTGAAACAAAAAGCCATTGAAAACCCTGTGGGGGTAGCTGAGTTGAACCTGACTCAACAGCACCTAACAGCAAGACAGCTTACACTTAAAGTTTTCTCAGATTTTTGTCAGCTAGTGCTTCCCTATGGAATTACGGAATACCAGAGAAGCTGCACCAAAAATATCCCTTCCATGCTGTCTCTGTCTTTTGCTGACTTCTAGCGAGATAGGCCATGAAACCATGCCAAATATGGACACCCCCCATACACAGCCTCTGAGCTGTGTCCGAGCTGGATGACCAGGAAACAATTCAATGAACTCTACTGGTATGAGTGTGGCACAGGTTTGCCTGCTGCAGATAATGAGACCAGCAGCAGCTGCCAAAGCAGAGTTGAGAGTTGGGAAAGATCAACCTTTTGATAGTATTTGAGCCCCTGGACATAGTCATCCTTGAGGCTAAATACAACTCTACCCTTCAAGTTGTGTGAAGTAATAAATGTTATGAAGTTTGGTGGGGCTGGGGTTTAGCTCAGTTGGTAAAACAATGCTCTACACTCTCTGAGGACCCAGGTTCAATCCCCAGCACCTCAAAAAAGGGAGAAGGATGCGGGAATCCACTCCCAAGGCAATCCTGAAACAATCAGCTATTGAAAACCCTATGAAGGTTGCTATGAGTTGGACACCACACAAGGGCACCTAACAACAACAGCAACAATGAAGTTTGACATATTTCTGTTGTCAATGCAAGTGTCCTAATTAAAAACTGGAACCAGGAATGGAGCGATAAGCCTAAAATGTGAGATTAAGTAAATCAAGATAGGGAACATTGAAAAGCTGGAATCTTTGTAAATATAGAAGTAAAGCAGGTAGTTAAACTTTTACTGATTCTATTTTGTGCCTTAGATAATGCCCCCTTGACAGATATGTGCCCCCAGTCCTCTCTGCTACATCCACTACAATAGTCCCTGCCTAGCATAATCAGTTCTGGATGCACTCTGGGGAAGTAAATAACTTCAGATTATTCTATTTTTCTAAAAAGAAGGCACTTAGATGATGTTAACCTAAAGCCCAGAAAAATACGATAGCTTCTGTGATTGTCACTAAGGAACTTAAAATTACAGAGTTGGAAATCCCAATTCAGAAATGCTGGCTTAACAAGATTTCTGGCACTCATTACTGGCCAAAGTGAGGCCACCCAAAAATATTATCAGGCGGTCACCAAGAGTTTCAAGAAAACTTCACTGGCCCTTTGGTAACCAGAGATTATGGCTATTCATTGTGAAGAGATTTCTCCAAGCTCCTATAACAGAGTACCCTGCTAAAGAAGTGGAGACCCCATTGAGGAAGTCTCCTAACCATCCTCTTAGGTTTAGTGACAAAGTCAATAGACAGAGGGGATCCTCCAAGTCCAGGTAGTGAAAGATTCAGAAAGGCTAAGGAACCTAGTCCATGACAAGAGAAGGGAGTTGATGGAGCTCATGGTCCCTGTTTATCTACCCAGAGGATGCTGCTTCCTCCTCTATGACCCATTTATAAATGTGGCAGTCTTACCTTTCTTCTCTACCAACTTCCTCTCCCCATATGGGAGCCACTGTCTTATTTCTTGCCTTGGATAAGACTTCTATTCCTCTACCTATTTAACAATAACTCAATTACATTGCAACCACAACATGTAATCTACAGAAAATGAAAAGCCCATAATCACACAGAAATCATTTCTCCATTTTATTCCTTATGATGCCTGGCAAAAGCCATACTGACCTGTAGGTAAAGACTATGCACTGGGAAAAACTGTTGCAAAAGACCTCTTTAAAGTGTTGAAAAGTAAAGATGCCACATTGAAGATGAAGATGCATCTGACTTATGCCATGGTATTTTCAGTTGTATCATGTAGTGTGAAAGCTAGACATTGAATAAGGGAGATGGGAGCATTGATGCTTTTGAATTATGGTGCTGGAGATAAATATTGAATATAGCATGAGCTGCAAAAATAACCAGTAGACCCATTGTAGAAGAAGTGCAACCAGAGTGCTCCTTGGAAGCAAGTTTGGTTATACTGTGTCTGACGTATTTTGGACATTTTGTCAGGAGGGACCAATCTCTGGAGAAGGACATCATGTTTGGGAGAGAGGCAGGTCAGTGAAAAAAAGGAATACCCTCAACTAGATGTACTGACACAGCAAAGCTGCTAGGAAGGCTGCAACAATGGCCTTAAACTTAAAAAAAAAAACAAAAATTGTGTGCCTGGCACAGAAACTGGGAGTGTTTTGTTCTGTTGTACATAGAGTTAATGCGTTGGACACAACTCCACAGCACCTAACAACAACCACAGAGATAGGTATAAAACAAACAAAACAACTAACACAGATTTTATGTAACATTTATTTTTTATCCTATCCTTATTTTGGCTTTAATCCTTACCTCCCATTTCCACTCTTTTCTTGGAAATTCAACTTTTAAAAAAAAAACCAAAATGTTTAAAATTATGATTATTTGGAGCCAAAATAAATCTTTCTTCTCTCCAACAAAGGAGAAGGACATACCACTTTTGTTCTTATGCAGCATTTTCAAATATGCATGTCAACATATTTTATAAACTATTTAAAATAAAAAACCTTCATCCTTTGAGGTTATTGACATTTTCTAGTTCACTGACACAGCTTTTATAATACAATAATTGTATTCATTTTCATGAAAGAGGTGGAAACTATACTAAAAAATAGGATTTTAATCCCTGAGGTGTCAGTTAAAATGGACAGGTTGCCATTGCAACATAGGATTTAAAAATTTTTGCCTTAAATAATAAGCATGGATTGTGCTATCTAAATCAGAATCACCTCCAGAGCACAGAGTCATTTAGAAAATTGCATTTCCTGGGCTAAGTTCACCCTGATATCCCCAGCTCTCCTGCTATAAGAATTTTTCCTTTTGTAAAGGAATAACATAGCAATGAAGTCTTCAGAAACTTCCGAGATCCTCAGAAATCAAGAGAAACCGTAGTCCTGGTTCTCCAATCTCCAACCACATTGTTGGAGATGGGGGTTCAGCACCACTCCAAGACCTGAAAAAGTTAATGAGTTGACTTGATTCTTCTACTTCTCCATAGATATAGTAAAAAAGGAGGAGAGGTCCTCCTGGCTAGAAAATGGGCATGTCCTGCTTTTCTCTGCCTCCACTATATTAGCAGAGCCGGGTTCGACTCCTTGAGCCCACCGTCCTTGCAGTCCTTCTCCATTCCAGGCGGCTTCCAGAGTTTGAAGGGCTCCCAGTGCCTTCCTAGTAGTACCGGTTCAGGCTCCTGGTGCCTGGCACCTCGGGCTGGCCATTCATCCAGATCTCCCTGATGATGCGTTCACGCTCCTCCAGCCGCTGGGCCCGCTCCAGCTCCTCCGCTGAGGTGAAAACATTCTTGTTCAAAGACCTCTCAAAGCGGCGATGTCTCCGCACCGAGAGGTCTGATGCAGTGTCCTCACTGCCATCCTCGCTGTCGCTGCTGTCACTGCTGCTCTCTCGATCTCTGTCGGGGAGAAACTTCCTCCGCGGATGCCGCCGGCAATCTGTGTGGCAAGAGATCCTGATGACCAAGGCCGCCAAGGTCAGGATCAGCCCGATGCACACGCCAGAAACAAAATACAGAGCTGCTCGCTCAGGGTTTTCTGGAGGAAGAGGAGGAAGAAGGAAACATTTGGGAGATTATATCTCTATAAGCAGAGACCAGGGACTCCTGCCCACACCTCCTACCAGGCTCCTCGAAGCTTTGATGGTTAAGGATATTGCCCTTCCAAGGGACAAATTTCATACTCTATTCAAAATATCATTATCCACAAAGCATGAGTCTGCAAAGGGTATTTGGGATTATTTTATTTATTTATTCAACTTTAACTTTGAAATTATTTCCAAACAAAAAGTTAAAGAAAACTAATTATTTAGAACCTACCAGATGCAAGCAACTGTGCTTAAGTGCCATTTGTTTAAGAGATGTACTCATATCTGCCTAAAGACTCTTTTCACCTGTACCAAAATATTTTTTGCTTGTGAATTTACTCATGCCCCCTGAATGACCTTTATTCATTGTGATAGTCAGCTTCTGAGATGAACCCACCTCTTAGTATTCATGCCCTTGGGCAACCAATCCACTTCCTTTAAGGGATTACCAGTGACTTCTAAGAAACAGAATAGAGCAGGTGCCATGGGTGATTCTAAGATTAGGTTGCACAAGGCTGTAGCTGTATCTTGCTCACCTGCACACGCTCTCTCTCTCCTCTTCCAGTTTCTCATTCTGATGAAGCCAGCTGCCATGTGTGACCTTTCCTACAGAGAGGCCCAAGTGTCCAGGAACTAAGGGTGGGCTCCGGCCAACAGCCTTCAAGAAACTGAATGGTGCCAACAGCTATGTGGGTGAGCTTGGAAGTGAATCATCCCCTGGCCGAGCCCCGAGGTGACCACAGGCCTGGCCTTGAAGCAGCCTTGTGGGAGTCTTGGACAGTAGCCTTGTGAGACACCCAGGTTCTGTGGTTCAGAAACTTGAGAGCTAAGTATGTATCATTTTAAGCCTCTAAGTTTTGGGGGTAGTTTGTACAGAGCAACAGATAACTTACACAGCCACTCATGCATCTACAGCTGGCATAGATATTAAGAGTGATTTCATCACGTTAATTGAAAGAAGAAAAAGAATTTGAGCTTTTCCATGGTTAGAGAAAAATATAAGTATTCTTTTGATAAGCAACATGAATCAGGGGCCCAGTGGTGACCCTCATGAAATGTGCTCAGCAGGATCAGACTTTTGGGTGAGTAGCTCTCTATTACTAAGCAAGAACACAGGGACATTCCTGGCCTGGGTCACAGGACACAGTCAAGCTGAGAGGACTAAAGAAGAACATCAGCAAATTCATTTTTCATATTCTATGTTCAGTCAGCCATTGAAAACACTATGAGGGTTGCTATGAGTCGGATACCGACTCCACGGCACCTAACAACAACAACACAACATATTCACTTGTAAGTAGGAATCAAAGCATATATTGTTTTGTGATTTCAAATAATACAAGTGAGATCATAGATGATAATACTTGTTTTCTAAATTTAACACTTTCTTCGAGGCTTCCAGGTTTGTGTAGCTCAATAACATTTTTTTTTATTATTGTGTGGTGTTTTGTAACACAGGCCTATTCAAGGTTATTCAATCATTCTCCAATTGAAAGCAGGCTGGGGTTTAGCTCAGTAGGTAGAGTGCCACTCTATACTCTCTGAGGCCCTGGGTTTGATCCCAGCACCACACAAAATGGGAGAAGGACCTGGTAGTCCATTCCTGAAACAATCTTGAAACAATTAGCTATTGAAAACCCTATGAATAGCAGAGAAGCACTGATATAGTGTTGGGCATGGCACAGTGTTGGAGAATGTTTTGTTCTGTTGTACACAGGGTCACTGTAAGTCAGACCTGACTAGACAACACCTAACAACAACAACAGCAACTTATTGATAGCATATAAATTGTTTCTAATTTTTCACACAACTATGATCAATGCTGTAGTCATTGTTCTTACATCCTCATACACATCTCTTTCTTTACACACATGCAGAATTATATCTATAGGTTTATTGCTAGGTTACATGTTATCTAAAAATGGAACAGTTGCATCAAAGACTATAGGTACTCTGACGTTTTATGTATTCTACGTGATATCCAATAAAAGGCTCTATCAGTCTAAATATACCATATTGAATCCATGATTCCTCCTCCATCTAAAATCACCACTGAAATAATAATGAAGTGAATAAAATAAATATGAATTATAGGAGCAAGGAGTAGAGAAGAAAACAGAAAACAAGAACAGTAGATATAGTAGTCAACAAATGGATGCAAGTACACATAAGTAAGCTGAAACTAGATTTTATCCAGTTAATAGTTGGTAGAGCGCTGCGCTGCAGTCTCTGAGGTCCTGAGTTCAATTCCCAGCACCGCAAAAATGGGAGAAGGACCTGGCAATCCACTCCCAAGGCAATCCCGAAACAGTCAGCCATTGAAAACCCTATGAGGGTCGCTATGAGTCGGATACCGACTCGACGGCACCTAACAACAACAACAATACCAGCAAACACTGAGAGAAGTGAGGGAAGTGTCACTTCCTCAAGGAAGTGACAGTGCAACAAGGATGCAGATTCACCCTAATCCACTGTAAAAGAGAAGGGCTACATGGAAACTTGAAGAAAGAGCTCTAGAAACACATGACAAGTGGAGAAAAAGCTAATATTTGATATAGAGGTCTGTGATGGTTAATCTTGATTGTCAGATTGATTGGATTGAGAATAATCTCAGAGATTAATAAACCACACCTCTGGTATGTCTGTGTGGGTATTTCCACAAAGGATTAACTAAGGGGAATAAAGACCTGCCCTGAATGTAGATGGCTCCATCCCATAGTCTAGTGGCCCAGATGGAATAAAAGGGGAAAAAGGAGAAAGCTCAGAGCTCAGGCATTTTCTCTGTCTGCTTTCTGGCTGCCATGATGTGAGCTGCTCCACTTGGCCACACCCTCCCTGTTAAAATGGACTGAAACCTCTGAACCCATGAACTGAGCTAAAATAAATAGTTCTTCCTTTGTTTCTCAGGTATTTGGCCACAACAAAGAAAACCTGACTAGCACATGGACTGAGAAGGCTTTCGAGAAAAGATAATTTCTGACCCTAGAGTTGAAGGTTGAGATCAGGAAGAATGTTCCAAGCAGAGAGAACAGCATGAACAAAGGCAAAGAGATGTGAAAAATAATGTCTGTGTGGGAAAGCATAAATTGCTTAGAACAAATCTATAGAAAAATGTGAAATTTCTCTTTTCTATGGCAGCCCTTTAAATGCTTGGAAATAACTATCATATACTTAGGTTTCAAATAATATTGATTGACATCACTGTCACTGTCTGGACATTATAATATTCCCCCATAGAAAATAAAAGAACCATAACCTCTCTCATTATAGATACTAGATACTATAGATACCATAGATTAGATGATAATGTCATCTAAAATAATCTCCCAGAGTCTATCAATGGCCACCAAAACCAACATATATAACTTTATCCAAGAGAATATAGAATTATTAAGAGGAGTATGACCTGTAAGAAGCCGCTAGCCAGATATAATACCCAAGGGGGAGACTGGTGTCTTCAGTAAGTGTGAATTTACCTAATCATCCCTATGTCCAGCCCAGAAGTCTCCACCTTATCCTCAAGTTCACAAAGTGCCCCACTGATTCCCTCAGCTCCTGGGGCTGGTTACTCTGACAATGTAGCAGCCTTGTGGGAGTCTTGGACAGTAGCCTTGTGAGACACCCAGGTTCTGTGGTTCAGAAACTTGAGAGCTAAGTATGTATCATTTTAAGCCTCTTAAGTTTTGGGGGTAGTTTGTACAGAGCAACAGATAACTTACACAGCCACTCACGCATCTACAGCTGGCATAGATATTAAGAATGATTTCATCACGTTAATTGAAAGAAGAAAAAGAATTTGCTTTACTTACCACCACCAATTGCTTTACTTACCACCAATTCTTTATATCTAGACTAGATGTCTCACTAGGTAGGATGCTTTCTGAAAGTAGGAAATAAATCTTCTTTAAGTCTTTGAATTTCTAGAACCTATGCAGAATGTCCAAATATAGTCCTACAATTTCATAAAGTCCAAATTTTAAAATAGTCCCTTTTCATTTTTACATCTCCTCCTTCCTCTTCCTCTCCCTCTCTTCCTGCTTTGGTTGTCTTTAACGAAACAAAAGGTAGAGGCAAGGAGAAGTGGTGTGACTTGCCATGTGACATATAGAAAGGACGCAGAAAATAACCCAAATCTGTCCAGTTTTGAAGCCCATTTCTTTCTTATTATTTCCTGGTGCTTCTCTGGGATCAGTGTCAATGCTGAGCCAATCTATCACACCAGTTTGTTGAGATTATCATTAATGCCTTTGAAAGTGTCTAGTAAATACTCATATTTGGGTAAATAAAAGGCATTTTCAGGACCCATCTTCTTGTTCATTGGCATACTCCTCTGCCAGGTGCTATGGGGCCACAGAAAAGGCACCACCTTTACCCTCAGGTTTGTAGTTTCCCTGAGGAGATAATGACCTAGATAGCCTGTGAACTTCACACCAATCTGCATCTATTTACAATTAGCCCATGTTTGCCTGGTGGCAATTCACATGTACAAAGCATATAACAGCACGCTGTCTGATGAGAAATTGGAATGGGCCTGAGTCTCATGTAGATTCTTGAACAAACTTAGAAAATCCTTGTTGTTGTTGTTGTTAGGTGCCGCCAAGTTGGTATCCAACCCATAGCGATCCTCACAGGGTTTTCAATGGCTGACTGTTTCGGGATTGCCTTGGGAGTGGATTGCCAGGCCCTTCTCCCATTTTTGCGGTGCTGGGAATTGAACTCGGGACCTCAGAGACTGCAGCACAGCACTCTACCAACTGAGCTAAATCCCAGCCCTAGAAAATCCTTAAGCACTCAAATATAAGAGATATTTCTTGGGACAAATAAAAACTCTGTACTTGGCCTCCTGTGATTGGATTACATCCAGTGATTTGTCTTTCTTTCGTAAAGTGGGAAGAGGGCTCTGTTATTGATTGGTCAGACTCGCGTGGACCAATCTTCACCCTAATGAGCCTCCAACTCTGATAAGGGAAACATGACACATAACAAAACATAAGTGAAGTCAAGTGTGTATGCCTGAAATAACGGAAGTGTGTATGAGGTGTCTCTGGGGCCTGCTCAGACAGCACAGACCTGGTGGAAAGTCAGTGGACACAGAGAAAGGAAAACCAAAAAGCAGGTCTGTCCAGCAGCCTTTATAAGATCTACTTCCAGAAATGACTCAAAGTAAAAATCACTGGTATAAAGCAAAGTAAAAATTTAGTTGCTGGAAGAATGGGCTCTGGTGCTTATCAAGATGAAACTTCTCCCAAGGGCTGTGTCTTGGCTTTTCGGCTTTGTCCAGGATTCCCTAGGACCCCTTTCTTTCTGAAACAGGTTTGCTTCTACCTCAAAACTCTGCCCTCAATTGCTACCGGAATTGATTTTCTGCCACTAGCTGCATTGAGCAAGAATAAGTTGATTGTACCTGAAGCAACAGCTGCTCATGGAGCCCAGGGTCCTTCCTCTGTCCACATACCTATGGCCCCAATAGGCCACTGGCCCTGCTTAAGTCTCTGTGACTCTGAAAGGGTCTGAGCTTTCTCTCACTGCTCTGTGCCTTTCTCTAGGTAAACATTCTTCACAGAGAAACCTGCCCAAGAGGGAAACAGGTACAGCTGGCCTTAAGTGACTCTTTTTCCAGAACTCCAATGGGCATATTCTTTTTTCTTTCCTATACTGGACCTACCTGAGATAGTACTTGTGGTGGGGGATGTGCTCACCTGCTCCACATCCCCACCATGGCCCCTCACCTGTCCCACTCTCCCCATAGCTGCCCTTTCCTCATGTTACAAGAGGCAGACTCTCCCACACACTTGGACCTTATCAGAGTGTACGGGCCCAAATACAAAACCAAGCAAAATAACTCAAAATATTGATGTCAATGTGAGGAGACAAAAGCTTATAACAACTGGCTAATACATCCTATTCTAAGTCCATTTCCAGTTGAGTAATCCTTAAAAATAATTTTTGGATGAAGGATTTCTCTGCCTTTTGGCATAGAACACAAATTCAATTCAAAGACTTGAGTGATGTTACTATAACAAAAGTTCTATGTTTGTCTAAATACTTATGTGAACAAACTTCCTCAACAACCAAATACTAGAAAAATGAAACCTAGGAATAAAATTTTCATTGAATCTTCCCTTGTTTTCTTTCTTTCTTGCTTTCTTTCTTTCTTTCTTTCTTTCTTTCTTTATTTTTTTTTGGCAGTACTGGGAGGTTGAACCCAGGGCCTCGAGCATGCTAGGCAGGGCTGTACCACTAAGCCACACTTTTAGATCTTTTTTTACCTTGAGTCAGAGTCTCACTAAGTTGTGCAGGCTGCCTCTAGCCTCAAACTCATGATCCTCCTGCCTCAGCTTCCTAGCTCAGATTACAGGTATGCACCATGGCACCTGGCTAAATCATGCTTCATTCCTCCTGAGTGCTGAGATTACAGATGTGTACCACCATACCCAGCTGCAGTGGTGATATTTATCCACAAATACATAAACAAATGGAGAGGGGACTCACTCATCTCTTTAAGAGATCCATTTCCTATACATTTTATCTGTTATGTCTAAAAACTCCGTTGTATCTTCCAACCTCATATAAAACATATTTCACACTGAACTCATCATTTACCTCAAACTATCCATTTTCTCTTACCTTCTCCCCTTCCTGCTGCCATCCCTCTTTCCCTCTTCTTTTAACCATTCCTTTCTACTTGAGGTGTCCCCTAATTCCACCAGTAAGCTACACCCAAGATGACTTGGGGATCAGATCCTCTCTGACTCACTCTTTTGCATCAATCCCCTAAATTAACTAATCTCACCCATTCTCACGTCTCTTCCACCCACTGTATCATCTGTATATCTGAATTATTCCTGCAGCTTCCTAGCTCAACAACAGCATGCCAGTTTTTCCTACTTCTATTGTATTCTGCACATGGATATTACTGCCACCGGTTTAATTGTAGCTCCTATTATGTAGCTTAGTTTTTTTAAAGAAATGAAGGAGGGAGGCAAGGAAGGAAGGCAGGAGTGAAGGAAGGAAGGAAGGAAGGAAGGAAGGAAAGAAGGAAGGAAGGAAAGAATAAAGGAAAGTATCCTGCAAAAATCAGTTCCAGTCTCTCTCCTCAATCATATCCCAAACTCTTCCAGAAGAGGTTTCACTCTAGACAAGCCATAGGTCCCAATGTCCACATCTTGATCCACAAAAACATTCATGTTCCTCTCTGACTCCTATGCTAAAATACCAAGATGTGGACCCGTGGCGAATTTGTTCTAATGGATAACTAATCTTCAGTAAAACAGAGTCCTCTTTTACATTAATATAGTGGTGATCAAAGTAGCATGGCTTGAGCCTTCACAAATATCGAATTCCCCTTTTTAGTATGAAACACTCTAACAAGATTTTTTTACGACTCCTATTAAAATTCACTTCATTATGAGAGTAAAAAACATACTACAGAAGGTTATTGTGAAAATACTTCCTTAGGAAAAGAAGAATTTAAAATCCTGAATGTGCTTTGGTTTAGGAGACATGACTTTGAGTATATAAGTTACAGATAAATTTGTACTGCTCAATAGGCTGTGAAAACAGAAAGATTTTGATTTCTGGAATTGTGCCAATTATAATTAAGCTATGCCTATAGCTATACCACTGTGGCATCCAATCCTGCCAGATCTCAGAAGCCAAGCAGGGTCAGGCCTGGTTAGTACTTGGATGGGAGACCACCTGGAAACACCATGTGCTGTAGGCCTGGGAGAAGGACCCAGCAACCCACTCCCAAAAAACAATCAGCCATTGAAAACCCTATGAATAGAAGAGAAGCACGACAATAGTGTTTTGCCTGCTGTACATAGAGTCACTATGAGTTGGACACTAACTCGATGGTACCTAACAACAACAACAACAACAACAACATAATTAAGCTATAGCATTTCTAAGTCAGCATGAAATCCACCAAAGACAGGGATAGGCTCACTTGATATAACACCGTTGAAGCAGACACACCAGCAGGTAGCTGGCTCTGCTCTCATGAACAGGGGAAGGGACTCTCCAAGAGAGGTAAATGAGAATCCACAGATGGGGCTACTGTGATTGGAATTTCACGTCCATTTCCTGTGGATGAGCCTCTTGTCCTCTAGCTCTTCTACCATGAGTACTTGAAAAGAACATAAGCCATGGTTCAGAAGGAGACACCAGTGCTTAACCTGCCACCAGTCCCTAAACCCAAGGAAAAAAATTCCCCAACCAAGAAGGGTTCCCAGAGCAAGAAAAAGAACAGGCAGTTATGCTTTATTGTTCAATTCATCCAATGAATCAACCTCTCTTCCATTAGTATAAATGCCTAGCATTAAAAGAACTTGATTCAATCAATCCATATTGGTGGGTTAGAAATACATTTGGAACAAGCTGCCTTTTCAGACTCCTAGAGAGTTTGGGTGTTTGCTAAGGCAGCAAACAAGGCCCTGTCTTTGCTGGAACATACGTCTGGAGCTCCATAATTCTCTCTCCATTGGAAACTTGCCTACATTCCTTACGAGAGTTCTCAGATCATGAGGGCTTCCAGAATAATCCTATTGGCCACATACTCGAATGAAATAATCATAAAAGGAAACTTATAAATGCTGAACAGACAGAGCAGAAGACCATAGGCATCTCCTTTACTTGCCAGCCCTGTCACAAATGGACTCTCTTCATTCTCCCTTTTCCCAAACTTGGACCCTAAGAATGTTTACACATACACACACACACACACACACACACACACACACACACACGCACGCACACACACTGCATACATGCATATACAAAGACATGGAGATACACTCAGGGAAGGGAGGGATGAAAAAAGGAAGGCAGGAAAGAATGGAGACAAGGAAAGAAGCAGGAAGACAAATAAATAAGTGTATAGATAGAGCTATCATTTACTGACTCTTTGCCAGAATCTGTGAAAGTCCCTTTGCACTGCTCAGGTACCTCTAATCATTACTGCAATTCAGAAGAGTAGGTAGGTATGTTAGCCTTTTTTAAAAGATGAGGCTGAGATGAGGCATGCCCATACTTTCATCAGGATGAAAAACTACACTAGATACTAAAGGGAGAGAAACAAATCATTCTGGCTTTCATATCCTGCCCTCACCCTACATATTACATAGGTCTTTTTGTTGCTATTGTTTTGTTTTTTATTTTTTTATTTTTTATTTTTTGTTGTTTTTTAAGACAGAGTCTTGCTGTATAGCCCAGGCTGGCCTCAAACTTGCAGTCTTTCTGTCTCAGTCTCCCAAGTGCTAGTTATTATAGACATGTGCCACCATGCCTGCTTCATAGGACTAACTTTGAGGATCGTTTCTGAACTCCATTTTGAAAACTACTATTCTCATTCTAGCTTTGCCTCCCACCCTAAATCAGAAGACATCCTCTTTTGCATTCAGCATCCCACACACAGGTTCCCAGAGGAGCCCAGTAAAAGCAACTAGATAGGGCAAAAGAGTTTATTGGGCTTCACTGGTACCAAGCTGATTATCTCTGGGCAGATCTTCATAGCTGAAATAATTTATATCATGCTGCTTCTTCATTTTTCTGCATATATCAGAACAAGAGCTCTGTGGTTTTTACTCTAATACTTTCTGCTCTGGGTCACTTCCTCTTGGCAAGTGATCCACCTTGGTCTTGACCAAATCCAGACAACGGTTAGTCAGGAAGCAGAGTGGGGCGGGCTATTGTCAGTTGTTTTCCCTTAGTAAATAAAAATAAATGTGTTGCTGTATCTTGTTTCCTGCAGGGTCATTGTGTTCATGATACAGAAGAGGCCCTAAGTGGAAACCTTAAGGCTAATTTCATTTGCATCCTTGAGGTCAGGTGGTGCCCAAGCAGGCTCTGTAGGAAAAGACAGCAACAGCCAGGCCAGGCCAGTTGATCTCCTCAAGGGTAACGTTTTCCCTGCCTGGACTTTCTTATTGACCCCAAAGCTTCCAATCCTTTAAGTAGAGGGGATTATGCTTTTAAAAGAGGCTTTTAAAGAAAACAACAGGATTGTGTGGAATCAGAGCGTGTCAGCATTATGTCTTCTGTGAACACTGAAGGCATTATAAGGAAAAGGAACACTGGAGAATCTGCCCCCACCAGGCCAGCTCTGGTGGGTGCACCTTTATTTTCACCTCTTTTGTCTCTTCCCCACCTCCTAAGCAGAAAGCACCTTACAAAGAAGTTTCTCTTTCCCTGCCCCTCATCTTAATCCATGACTCACTTTTCTCCCCCACATCTGGAAAGATCTACATTTGCCCAGCTTCCTTGGGACCCATGGGAGGAAGGGAGAAGGTGTGACATGTCCCCTGCGCCAGCTTCACCACTGCCGAAGACCATGTGGTCTGTGCTTTTTTGGGTCCGCGAGTTTGGAAGGGAAGAAGAGTGTGATTAATTAGGCCCTCCAATCTAAGGAGCACGTCATGTAGTTATATTATAATTAGTTATATAACCATTATCTTTTTCCACATGACAGAAATTTAGGACAGGATCTGTATGATTAATTTTGAATTCTCAGAGCATACAGCGTAGTGCATTGCTTATAGTGTGTTTCTCACAAAAATTTATTAAATCAAACCATGAATACATAATTTCTAACAGTTAAATTAAACCAGGTGCCAGTGGTACACACCTGCAATCCTAGTGACACAGGAGGCTGAGACAGGATCTCGAGTTCAAGGCCAGAGACAGCCTGTGCAATTTAGTGAGATTAATAAATAAAATGGGCTATGGGTGCATCTCAATGGTAGAGCATGTGCATAGCATGCATTCATGAGGCCTTAGGCTCAAGCCCCTAGTATTGGGAAAAAATATATATACTTCAGTTAAAAAATAGTATATGTTGAATATAACTATGCAGTATGCTACATATAGTGTAGTGAAGTGAATTTTTGTCTGCTCTTTCACTATTATATACCTATGTACATATTTACTTATACTTACTTAGCTATAGTCAGGGTGTACACATGTCATACAAGGTATAACACTGTTCTGTATTGCTCCATAGTCCTTCCCCCATCCCTCCTAATAATGACTACATAGTATTCTACCCAGTGAATGTACCATAGTTTACAAAAATGGTTTTCTGCCTTTGGATATTTAGGTTGCTGAAAAAAATTATAAAAATAATGATGGAAGGAATATTCTTTACTTAGTATTATTTCCTTTTTGCTTATTTGTTGTTAGTTGCCTTCCAATGGTTTCTTAAAAAGGAATCTGTCAAACAGGATACACATTATTATTATAGTTCTTGATACACATTGTCAAGTGGTCTTTCAAAAGTGGTACATTAACTCTCCTACTGTCAGCTACATATGAATGTAATACTTTCACCAAATTCTTTTTTGCCAAATTGTCTCTGTCAGGGGATCTTCCAGCTGTCTTTTTTTTTTTTTAACAAATTTTATAGTTCAATATAAGTTTATTTTCTTTATTCCACAAATGTTACTTTGAATCTACAGTGCCTTGGGCATTGCTTAGGGGCTAAAAACACAGAAGTTCTTGCTCTCATAGGATTCACTGCATAAAGAGAACTAACAAAAATTAGAAAGTACAATACTTACTCAAATGTCCAAATTTGTGACTAACATCAGTTGAGTTGGGGGCAAAATCCTGTCATTGCTCAGAGATCACCTCCTTCATACCAAGCACATGAGAACAGTGATTCAAATTCTGGACACATACTATATAATTAACGCAGCTGCACTTGCAATTATACACACAAAGAGTATTGGTTAAATGAAAAAATATATAAATGATTCTCCAAAACTTCTGCATTGAAAGAAATTACCATAAGGAAAGCCAAAAGAAAAATGATAAATTAGGAAGAATATTTATAATATGTGTCAGAGACAAAGGGCTAATATATAGAGCACCTAGAAAGAACATTAAGATAAAGATGAATAACCAATGAAGTAAACAGACAAAAGATATGAGCAGTTCACACATACAAAAAATATAAATGGCTCTTCAACATATGAAAAAATGCTTAACTGAAACAAGGATTGGTACATTATGGTTCACAAGCCAAATCTGGTCAGACACCTATTTTCACACACAAAGTTTTACTGAAACACAGCCCACATCTACTCATTTATATATTATCTGTATCTGCATATGATGCAGCAAAATTGAGTTGTTAAAACTTGAACTGGACCCCAGCATGGTGGTAGATACCTATAACCCCAGCAACTTGGGAAGCAGAGGCAGGATTGTGAGTCTGAGACTAGAGGCAATTTGGGTAACATAGCAAGACTCTGGCCCAAAATAAAAATTAAAATCTGGCTGGGGCTGCAGTCCAGTGGTAGAGCTCTTGCAAAGTATGTGTAAGGCCCTGGGTTCAGTCCTTAAGTATTGCAGAAGAAAGAAAGAGAGAGAGAGAGAGAGAGAGAGAGAGAGAGA
>VMDO01001645.1:38429-89711 GCA_007922755.1 Pedetes capensis | reverse complement strand
CATGCACAAGCTAGTGAGAGCCTGTCTCAAAATAAAAAATAAAAAAAGGGTTAGGGGTACAGCTCAGTGGTAGGGCACTTGCCTAGAACGTGTTATGTCCTGGGTTCTTACACAAAGAGAAATTAAATGATATTTAGGCACTATTTTTCATCTATTGGGTTGTCAAAATTTCAAAAACATTTCAAAAAATTTCAAAAAAATTTCACATACATCTTTCAAAGTGTAAACTGATAAAACTCTTTAAATGGAAATTTGGTGATCTTTGTCCTAATAATTTATAAGTACTTTAATCCAGCATTGTACTTTTGGAAAATTATTCTGCAAATGCATTTGAATATATATGTCATGTTTATTGCAGCTCTGTTTGCTGCTCTATTTAACAATATTTGAACCATTCCCACCTACTATCAGTAGATGTTGTTGTTGTTAGGTGCCGTGGAGTCGGTATCCGACTCATAGCGACCCTTATAGGGTTTTCAATGGCTGACTGTTTTGGGGTTGCCTTGGGAGTGGATTGCCAGGTCCTTCTCCCAGTTTTGCAGTGCTGGGAATTGAACTCGGGTCCTCAGAGACTGCAGCGCAGTGCTCTACCAACTGAGCTAAATCCCAGCCCACCATCAGTAGAAGGTTGGTTAAACTACAGATGGTCAATCTGTAAAATGGAACAGTACTCAGTTATCTAAAAGAATGAGGAAAGCCTTTGTATACTGGCCTGAAATATCTCCAGGATATATTGTTCAGTGAAAAAAAAGCAAAGTGCAAACTAATATACCTGATATATCACCTGTGCATAGAATAGAGAAGGTAACTGAATGTTCATATTTCCTACATCTGTATAAAGAATTCTGGAGGGACACACAGAAACTCAGTGATAGCTAAAGACTGGAAAATGGATGGAGGGGGCAGCTCTGGGATTAAACTTCTTGTTATACATCTTTTCATATTGTTTGGTTATGGAGCTGTGCACATTCACTCATTGATTTATTGAGCATCTGATAGCTTCCAGGCACTAGTCTACATCCTGAGGATATATAGTAGTTTATAAAGGAAACAAAATCTCTTTGGTCCAGGGAGCTCATTTTTCAGTAGGGGAGATAGATAATAAACTATGTAACATATTGGATGATGATAAAGTGATATGGAGGAGAAAACAGGAGAAACAGCAGGGTAGACAAGAAGTGGTGATTGCGTGTTAGTGGGTGCAGGCGAAACTCACTGAGAAGGTGACTTGTAAGCAAAATCCTAAAAGAAATGGAAGAGTGAGCCAAGCAAATGCATTAAATTAAATATTCAAATCATTAAATTAAAATGAGTAATTGTCTCATTTATTCTTTTTAGCAACCCTGTTAGAAGTTATTAATGAGGCTATTATTATTAATGAGATTATTGTCCTCATTATAAAGTATTATATTCTGGTTCCAATGGGTTGCTTGCAAATAGTTAAATCAAGAAATGTTAACTCCCCCAATCTAAGTGCTGAAATAGAAGGTAACAAAACACATATAGGGGAAACATAGATGGGGAACATAACTCCTGTGGCCTCCTTTAGGCCATCAAATTGAGGTTTTCTACTATTTGTAGCTTAAATGTAATCCTAACATTTAAGTCATACAAAAGGTTTGGATTTTATCCCAGAGATAGTGAAGATGCATTGAGGGATTCTGAAAAATGCAAAGAATTGCATCTTGGAAAAATCATTTTGTTACAAAATCCAGGATATGAAGCAAGATGGGAGGCAGAAAGACTATGGAAAAGGTCATTACTGCAATGCAGAGAAAAGTATGATAGGGCTTGAACCAAGTCAATGATGGTGTCAATAAAGGAGGGAATGTAATTGAGAGACTGTAAGAGAAATGGACAGACCCTTAACCAATTAAATATGGGCAGTGAAGCAGATTTACTAAAGGTTAGAAATAATATTTGTGGGTTAGGTAATGCTCTGGATAGGTACACAAAAGAAAGAGCATATTTAAATAAGACAATATTTAATTCTAGGCCAAACTGAATTTGAAACACTTATAACACATCCAAGTGGTAACTTTCAGAACATTTAGACAAATAGTTCAGGATCTCAGAAAAGATAAGGGAATGGTAATTGTCTAATGTAGGTGTAAGTCAAAATTAATATTCCAATAAAATAACATTACAAAGTACTATGAATCAGTAATAGAAGTCTCAAAATGCAGCTAAGTGAAAGAAAGTAAAAAATATATCCATCTAGTACTCAGATGTAAATTGCAATAAAATGTGGTTACATTCGTGTTTGAATATACACAAATAATGGAATTCTACTGCATATGCTCTGTGGTTACAGGCTTTATTCACTTAATTGCATGTCATTAATATCTTTTTACTACAATTAATTTTTATAAATTTTATCATTTTTGACTAGGTAAACAGTTCTGAGACTAATTGTCCTTTTAGTAATATTTCTGCCTATATCCCTAAATTATTTCCCTGGGAAAAATAACTAGCAGTGGGCTTTCTGACTAAATTGCACAGGCACACACACACACATACACATGGCCTTTGACAGTTATTGCCAAATTATTCTCTAGAGAGTACAATTTTTCATTCAGTCAGCACTATCTCCCCACTTTCTTTCTTCTTATTTTCACTCCACATTTATTTGCTAGAATTTAAATTATTTATATTTTATTGGAAATTTGTATTTTTCTTTTTGCAAATTGCTAATTCTTTTTCTTTGTCATCTTTTTGTTTGTTATGCTTTCATTGATTTGTAAAAGTTCTTTATAAACTTTAGCACTTCATTATTAAGGCTATTTTTTCTTAAAAAGTATTTAAAAAGTTGTCACTTGTCATTTATTTTCAATGAGCATCCTGGGGATATTTTAAATTATTGGACTAGTCAAGGTTTGAAATGGCTGTTGTGAAGAATGAGAACAAGATGTATCCAGCAGCAAACAGAAAGTCTAAAGCACCATGTGAAAGGCTCAGCTGAGACTGGAGACCATGAATTAGTTCGTTAGTTTATTTGTTTATTTATTTATTTTGGCTTTCTGGGATAAGTCTCACCAGGTAGCCTAGGCTGGCTTGGAACTCACTGTGTAGACCAGGCTGGCCTCAAATCCATGTCAATCCACTTGCTTGCCATTACACTTAGCCCAAGATTGAAGACTATGAGTTTCTACTGGCTTCTGCCTGCAAACTGCAGCAGCATTTGGTAATTTAGCTGAAGACGGAGAAAGGATTACCTCTCTTAGGTCATCACATATCAATCCAGTCTAGAGAATGAGAAAGTAAAACCAGCTTTTGCCTAAAGGAAACTCAATCAGAACCTCAGTTACTTCCTTTTCATAAAACATCCAGAAATACCAGGCAGAAAAACAAAACAAAAGCAAACCATCAATACATCAAAAACCCAGGAACAGCACAAAAGCAGTTTGGAACATTTCTGTATTTTTAAATGGCTCCTTTTATACAAACGGCATCTGCTCTCCAGAAATAATCTTGAGGATAAAGTGAGCTATCTTCCTAGAGAGTCAACTTTGAACCAGAAGAGGCAAATATCAGATTCTCCCAGACTCATGTATCTTCTGTCTCCCTCTCTCCTAGAAGGTTATCAAACACATCAGACAGCTCCCAAACACAACACAACACACACACACACACACACACACACACACACACACACACACACACAGAGAGCAGGATTAACTCAAGAGTTAGTGTTCCATATATTGGTTGAATCAGAAGTCATACAAAGAAATAAAGCAGGTTCTGTTTGACTTTCTCCAGTAATGGATTACATGGATAGGACAAGAAAAATTTTATTAGTCAAGATTCTCCAGAGGAACAAAACCAACAGGAAACACGCACACACAGAGAGCACTCTCTTGACTGTGAATCCAGTCCACATGTGATTCTAATCCACATTTAATTTTGTAGCCCTTTAAAACTGCTGAACAGGAGAAGGGTTTGGCAATCCACTCCTTAAACAATCCTGAAACAATCAGCCACTGAAAACCCTATGAAGGTCGCCGTGAGTCAGACTCCATTCAACAGGACCTAACAACAACAACTCTGTTGAAAGGGTGCATATTAGATTTGAGAATATGTGGTACTTGCAATCAAATCTAACAGTAAATTACAAAAATCATACACCCTGATCAAGCTGATTTCATTCCAGGGATGAAAGGATGGTTCAACATATGCAAATCAATAAATGTAATACAGCATATAAATAGACTCAGAGACAAATCACATGATCATCTCCACTGATGCAGAAAATGTATTTGACAAAGTTCAACATCCTTTCATGATAAAAGCCCTGAAGAACATAGGAATAGAAGAAATATAACTCAACATAATAAAGGCTATTTACAACAAACCTGTAGCCAACATTATACTAAATGTGAAAAAACTGAAATCATTTCCTTTAAAATCAGGAATGAAGTGTCCACTCTCTCCACTCTCATTCAACATAGTGATTTAATTCTTAGTAAGAGCAAAAAGGCAAGACATAGAAATCAAAGAGATACAAAAGAGAAGGAAGAAGTCAAATTATCCCTATTTTCATGTGATATGATCCTATACTTAGAAGACCCTAAAGACTCCAACAGAAGACTCTTAGATCTAATAAATGCATTCATCTAAGTAGCAGGATACAAAGTCAACATTCAAAAAACAGTAGCATTTCTATATACCTATAACAAACATGATGAAAAATAAATCTAGAAAACAAACCCATTCACAATAGCCTCAAAAACAAAGCAAAAACAAACAAACAAAAAAAACCCCAAAATCAAAAATCTAGGAATAAACCCAATCATGGAAGTGAAAGACCTGTAAAATGAAAACTTTTTTATTTGGCAGGACTGGAGGCTTGAACCCTGGGCCTTGTGCAAACATTCCAAGTGCTCTACCACTGTGCTCCATCCGTAGCCCTCTTTTTCCTTTTTTTTATCTTTAGACAGGGTCTTCCTAAATTACACAAGCTGCCTCTGACATTGAACTTCTGATCCTCCTGCCTCAGCCTCCAGAGTCACTGGGATTACAGGCATTCATCACTGCAGCAGTTACAATGAAAACTTTAAAACACAGAAGAAAGAAATTGCAGAAGACACCAGAAGATGGAAGTACTTCTGTTGCATGAAAACCAAAGGGAACAGGCAGACCAAAGGGTGGATCATGTTAAATTTTGTGAGTTTATGGGGTTTTGTACACAGGTATGGGTAATGTGTGTAGAGCTTTTTATATACAGCTACCCCCAGTTACACTGAAAGGAGGAATTCCCTACCCCAAGAAGTTCTGAACAAGAAGTCTCAAAGCTGCACCACCATTAACTCCCTCCCAAGTGAGCTTCCCTGTAGGAGAATCCTCTCTCCCTCCCAAGTGGGAGTACTTACAGGAGCACCACGGGACTCCTCAGCAGCCTCACAGGCAGCTGTACCATTGAGCAGTTTTCCCTCTCTTCTGCTCTCCTGTGCTCTCTAGCTTATTGTTTATCATACATACATACTCTCTCTCTCTCTCTCCATATATATATATACATACATATATATATATATATATGAAGCCTGCAGCGGTAGCCCTGTGGCATCCAATCCCGTCAGATCTCGGAAGCTAAGCAGGGTCGGGCCTGGTTAGTACCTGGATGAGAGACTGCTTGGAAACACCAGAAGCTGTAGGCTTTGGAGAAGGACATGGCAACCCCCTCCCAAAAATCAATCTGCCATTGAAAACCCTATGAACAGCAGAGAAGCACTGATAATAGTGTTTCCCCTGTTGTACAGGGGGTCGCTATGAGTCGGATACCAACTCGACAACACCTAACAACAACAACAAAGATATATATATATATATATATATATATATATATACATATATATATACATATATATGTATATGTATATATATACATTTATATATACATATATATAAGTGTATATACATTTATATATACATACATATATATATATATAAATATATACATTTATATATAGTTGTTATTAGGTGTCTTTGAGTCAGTGTCCAATTCAGTGACCCTACGTACAATAGGTGAAACACTACTGTCAGTGCTTCTCTGCTATTCATAGGGTTTTCAATGGCTGATTGTTTTTTGAGAGTGAGTTGCCAGGTCCTTCTCCCAAGCCTATAGCACCTGGTATTTCCAGGTGGTCTCCCATCCAAGTAGTAACTAGGCCCAATCCTGCTTAGCTTCTGAGATCTTACAGGATTGGATGCCACAGTGGTACAGTAAGGAATGCTGATACATTATGATAGGCTTAACCAACTTTTACATTTCTTCCCACTCTGTTGTCACAGTTGCAGGGCCAACACCTCTACCCTGCCATTAGCAGGCATGCCAGGTGTTTTGTATCAATGTAGGAACCCTCAAGTCCAGCCAATACCCAATCCACAGGAACCATCCACCCAACAACATCCCAGGCTCACAGATAAGAACTAATATTGTGCACATGACTATACTACCAAAAGTGATCTACAGATTCAATGCAATCCTCACCAAAATTCCAATGACATTATTCATGGAAATAGAAAAACCAATCCTAAAATTTATATGGAGGCACAAAAGATCCCAAACAGTCAAAGCAATCCTGAGTAGAAAGACCAATACAGAGACATCACAATATCTGACACCAAATTATATTACACAGGGCCATAGTAATAAAAACAGATTGGTACTAGCACAAAAATAGACATATAGACCAATGAAGCCTGGTGTGGGTGGCACACACCAGTAATCCCAGCAACTCAGGAAATGGAAGCAGGAAGCTCAGAAATTCCAGGCCAGCCTGTGTAATTTAGCAAGACCCCGTCTCAATTAAAAAATAAAAAATAAAAAAGGGGGCTGAGGGTGCAGTTCAGTGGCAGAGTACTTGCAAAGTATGAGAGAGGTCCTGAGTTCAGCCCTCCAGTAACATACACACACACACACACACACACACACACACACACGAGAGAGAGAGAGAGAGAGAGAGAGAGAGAGAGAGAGAGAGAGAGAATAGAGGACCCAGAAATAAACTCACACAGCGAAAGCCACCTAATTTGTGACAAAGGTACCAAATATATACATTGGAAAAAAGCCAGGCTCTTCTACAAATAGTGCTGGGCAAACTGGATATCCACATGTAGAAGAATGAAACTAGATCTCTACCTCTCACTGTATAAACATCAGTTCAAAATGAATCAAAGACCTCAACATAAAACTAGAACCCTTGAGACTGCTAGAGAAAAACATGGGGAAAACACTTCAAGATGTAGGCATAGGAGATGACTTTCTAAAAATGATCCCAGTAGCTCAGGAAATAGTAGCAAGAATTGACAGATGTGATTGATGAGATTCAAAGGGTTTGGCACAGCAAGGGAAACAATAAAGAGAGAATTTCCAAAATGGGAGAAAATCTTTGCCACCTATACATCTGACATGAGATTAACATCTAGAAAATATAAATAACCCAAGAAAATTTTTAAAAAACCACATAGTCTAATCGATAAATGGGCAAATAAATTGAATAGACAATTTTCAAAAGAAGATTTACAAGTGGCCAGCAAACATATGAAAAATGTTCAACATCCTTAGCCATGAGGGAAATGCAAATCAAAAGTACATTGAGATTCCATCTCACCTCATTCAGAAGAGCTAGCATCAACAACACAAACAACAAATGCTGGTGAGGATACCAGAAAAAAAGGAGCCCTTATACACCACTGGTGAGAATGTATAAATTAGTACAGCCATTAAGGAAATCAGTATGGAAGTTCCTCAGACAACTAAAAGTAGAACTACCATAGGGTACAGCTATACCACTTCTGGGCATATACCCAAGGAATCCAAGTCAATATATCACATTGTATATCCATGTCCATTACAGCACTGTCCACAATAGTCAAGACATGCAATTAACCTTCATATCCATAAACAGATGAATGGATAAGGAAAATATAGTATGTAGACACAATGGAGGTTTTTTTTTTTTTTTTTTATGGCAGTACTGGCAATTGTACTCAGGGCCTTATGCATGTTAAGCAACCACTTCACCATTGATCCACACATCCAGACTTACCCCACCTTTTTAAATTATTTTGAGACAGGATGTTGTTAAATTGCACAGGCTACCTGTAGCCTTGAACTCACAATCTTCCTGCCTTAGCCTACTAAGTCATTGGGATTACAGGCATGGGCCATGGCATCTGGCTCATGATGGAGTTTTATTCAGCCAAAAACAAACAAACAAACAAACAAAACAAAACAAAACTACGCCACTTGAAGGAAAATAGATGGAAAGTGGAAATGACCATATTAAGTGAAATAAACCAGGGTCAGGTGTGATGGCTCATGCTTGTAATCCCAGTAACTCAAGAGGGGGAGGCAGGAAGATCACAGGTTCAAGGCCAGAGGCAATCTGAATAACTTAGCAAGACCCTGTCCCAAGATAAAAAATTTAGAAAGGAGGGGGTTGGGGGTACAGTTCAGTAATAGAGCACTTGCAAAGGATGTGTGAGGCCTTGCATTCAACTCCCCAGTACCACAACAACAGAAAAGAAACCAGACTCAGAAAGGCAAATACCACAGGTTCTCTTACACATGTGGATTCTAGATTTGAAATGTATGTGTGTGTCTCTGTGTGTGTGTCTCTGTGTGTGTGTGGGGGGGGGGGGATGTTGTTGTTGTTAGGTGCTGTCAGGTCAAGTCTGACTCATAGTGACCCTATGTACAACAGAACGATACACTCCCTGACACTGTGCCATGTCTGGCACTATTGTCAGTGCTTCTCTACTATTCATAGAGTTTTCAGCAGTGGATTGTTTCGGGAATGGGTTACCAGGTCCGTCTCCCAAGCCTACAGCACCTGGTGTTCCCAAGTGGTCTCCCATCCAAGGACTAACCAGGCTGGCCCTGCTTAGCTTCCAAGATTAGGCAGGGTTGCACACCAGGGTGCTTAAGGCTGCGGACAGATAGATAGATAGAGACTTGAAAGTTAAAGCAAAAAGGGACCTATCTGGAGTGAGGAGGGGAACAGCAGGAGGGAAAGGGAACAACAAAGGGGCTATTGAGGGGTGAATAAAAGTAAAGTGTGTGATATAGTTGTATGAAAATGCCATAATGAAACCCACTCTATTGTAAAATAATTAAAATTTTAAAAATGTTTAAAGTCTTTCCTGGCCAGTCACAGTAGGTGGAGAGAGGAGCATTGTGAGTATGAGGCCAGAGGCAGCCTGTGTGACTTAATAAGACCCTGTCTCAAGATAAAAGAGTAAAGCAAAACTTAGGCTAAGGGTGTGGCCCAGTGGTAGAGCACTTGCAAAGCATGTGTGAGGTCCTGGGTTCAATCTCCCAGATGGCAAAATAAATAAATAAATAAATAAATAAATAAATAAATAAATAAGTAAAAATAATGTCTGTTTCCTAGATCTAACAAATTTTACTTTAGTCATGTGGCCTTCCACTTCCTTATATCCTCTTTTAATCTTAGCCCATACTTACTTAACAGAAGTATTATCTTCCTGCATCCCTAGTAGTACTTAATTCCAAAGAATGTTTTTATTATTGTTAGGTGCTGTTGAGTAGGGTCCAACTCATAGAGACCCTCTTAGCATTCTCAGTGGCTGATTGTTTCAGGAGTGGGTGGCCATGTCCTTCTCCCATTTTTGCAGTGCTGGGGATCAAACCCAGGGACTCAGAGAGCACAGAGCAGAACTCTACCAACTAAGCAAAATCCCAGCCCAAATTCCAAAGTATGGGGACAGAAAAACAGGGCCATGTGTCCTTTCAGCCTTGAAAAGATCACAAGACACATAGTAAACACCAGACCATGCAATGAGTTACCACATTCAGTGGTCACAAAACTCAAGGTCATGCTGGCCAAAATGGAAAACTGCCAGGTACTTCCTATGTTGAGCAGCACTCCAAAGTCTAGTATTCTGTTTTCTACCAGAGACATTCTCTCGCAATAGCTGATTTGCAAATGTCCTTTGAGACCTTGGAAACTCCAGACCCTGTCTGCAATCCCCCACTTCATTTGGGAGATGTCTTCGCTACAGAGTCAAAAGACCATCATCCATGATGCTAGGGCTTCAAATATTCCTATTCCAGCTCCAGTGTTCATCCCCCATACACCCTTGAGGAAAGGGCAAAAGTGAAATTCCTCAGGAGGCATCAAGCATGAGACTTCCTAAAGTGGAGTAAAGAGTCCCAGTAGCCCGAGCTTCACTGAGCCAAGAAGGCAGAACCTAGGACATGCAGACTACATGATGCATCTTGATAATCACAAATGAGCCAGCTGGGTAATCCCCAAGAAGCCCTCTTTTCTGCAATTGGGTTGCACTTCATTCAAGATCCTCCTCACAAAGACAAGCCACAAGCTTCCTTTATCCTCAGCGTTGGCTCAGATTTGCCATTGTGAATAGAAATGTAAGGTTTACATTTGAACTCTTCTGTCACTGCATATGAACCCTGGCTAGAAAACCAGAAAGTAAAACCAGCCCTTTCCCTAAGGAAATTGAATCATAACCTTAGTCTCTTCCTCTTCCAGTAACATCAGGTAAAACAAAACAAAAGCAAACTGCCAAAAAATTAAAAACTCACTCAAGCAGAGAAGAAAGAGTTTGGGCATTCAAAGCACAGATAATTTCCATGTATTATTAAATGGATGGATTAAATGGTTTCCAGAAATGAACTTGAGAAAGTCAGCTCTCTTCTTGAAGAGTCAACTTTGAATCAAAGAAGAGGCAAAATCAGATTGAGTGAGATTTACATGCCTTCTGTCTCCTCTCTCCCAGAAGGTTATCAAACACCTCAGACATCCCCCAAACACAGAAACACACACACACACACACACACACACACACACACACACACACACACACTCACTCACGCCCACACTCACACAGAAGCAACCTGTGTAGGACTGAGAACTGCACAGAAGTCACCAGGCTAACGGACCCCATCAGGCCCCTTCCTCATCAGAGTTGATGCATAAGGACAGAGGCCACGAGTAGTTCCAATCTACTTCATTTACCCACTCGTGTGGAGAGAAAATCAAATATTTTCATCAAGAGAAAGCTCTTAGAGGCCTTCACCCACCAAATTAGAGAGAATGACAAGCTTAATTGCCAACCAGAGGATTTTTTTTGTCCCAAATCTTAGTAGAGCAGAGCCCCTGCCATGGTTGTATAGCATTTCTCTCCTAGCATAAGCTCAGAGAAGGCCACGCAGGAAGCTGCCATGGACCTAGGCCAGCTCTCAGTCCTGGCCCGGCTGAGACCAGCACCTACCCGAGACAAAGGAATAGGCTGCCAGGATATTGCTGAGCAGAGCCATGTCCATATGCTCCACGGTTCCTGGCTCCGTGCTGGGGCTGAAGGGCAACCTCATGTGGCATCCAGAGGAGACCTCCTGGAGATGCTTCTGCTGAATGGATGTGGCCTCTCTCCCTCTCTTCTCTTCTGTTTGGAGACATAAAGTGAGTGATGAGACACCTTCTGCTTTCCTGATGCTGAGTTCTAGGTAGCCTAGACTCAAGAACAAAGAGCCAGGTTCCTAAATGCCAGCCACCTTTTCCAGCCAGGGAGACAGGAAGGTCCAGAGTCTTGTCCTCTTTGTTCAAGTGAGATTCCTGGTTTTCAAGGAAGAAACAATGCTTTGCATTTGTTTTTCTTGGGCTTTTTTCTTTCTTCTCTCCATCTCCTCCCACTTCCTCACTTTCACACTCCCCTCTCACCTGTCCTGGTACTCTTTATGAAATTCTCCCTGGTTCACTTTTGAAGAATGGTTCATCAATTCATCCTCTCCATAGTCACTGCATTTTAACCCCAAGCCACAGTTTGCTCCTCTCCTGTCCTGCTTTTCTAGGAGCCTGCAGTGATGACACTAGTGTACTTTGGTGCATTTGACTCATCCCTCAGGTCAAAAAATGTGCACCTCTGGCAATGGGTCAGGGCTGGCTATCTGAGGTGTAAAGTACTTCCAGTTCTAAAATACCCATAAGAACTTGGGAGCTCAGCCTGCTCCCTGGCCCAGGCTCCCTGTCTTCCCCTGTGACAGTGATGAGCTAACCCCCTTCTCCACCTGTGCACTCACAGTCCACAGACTCCCCACCGACAGAACTGTCGCTCCAGGGAACAGAGCAGGGTCAGAGATCTCAGTGTCCCATGGTGCAGAGTTTGGCTGGAGGAGGAAATCCCTTCCCCAGACCCAGCATTTTCATGACCCAGGTCACTCAGCAAAGGCTTCTCAGACAGTCCCAAGGAGGGAGGGAGATAAGTGGCAAAGCTGTCAATAATTTGCCTTCAATATTGCTGTGGGCTGAGGGCAGGTTAATGAGTCACAGGGTGACCTGGAAGCAGAAAGCGCTAGTCCTTGGGAAGAAACCTGGGCTCTCAGTGGGTCACAGATGTCAATAACATAGGCTCCAGTTAGAGCACCTGGAAAGCTGCAGTTCCACAAAGTGGACAAAATGGGTTATAATAGAACAAATAACTCATTCTGGTCAGGTCCAGAAGGCTTCAGGGAAGACTAGGACAGGGAAAGGCAGGCCAGCTCACAGGTAAGACAGAAACAATCACAAGGTTCCTGGAGAGGACGGTGACCCTGAGAGTGGCAGGGTCACTGTTCGCAGACCCCTGAGGCTCTGAGCCAGAGCACGGTGTGTCTTTCCATAGCCATTCGAATTCCTAAAAGATGACATTTGAGTGATACAGGTGAAATAGTTAGAGCTCAGCAGTTCTGAGGACTCTGGACCCAGGAAGAGAAGGAAGCTACTGGAATCTGTGTAGTAAGATAAGGCTGTGTTAGATCCACACTCTCCTACCTATCCCCACTAATGCCACCACAGTGCATGTCTCATCCCTTCATTTCTTAGAGTGTTGCAACAATCTCCTATCTGGTCTTTTTGCTGACACCTTCTTCCAGCTCAATATAGCACCCACACTCACCAATGGACTGGGGTTCAGCTCAATTGATAGACTGCTGCTCTGTACTCTCTGAGGATCCAGGTTCAATCCCCAGCATCAGCATCGCAAAAATGGGAAAAGGATGTGGTAATCCACTCCCTGAAGCAATCTCAAAACAATCAGCCATTGAAAATCCTGGGAGGGTCACTATGAGTCAGACCCGACTTGGACAGCACCTAACATCAACAATTAACTACTCAGCAACAGGGTCATCTTTCTACAGTACAAATGCGATCACTTCACCCCATAGCCCAACCCTCCAACTAATCTCCATTAAACGTATTAACATATCCACTTCCACAACTTCTGGCCCTTACCTTGGCTCCCAATTTATCTCCACCCAATTCACATATACTTAGACACAGAGATATAAGTTTGGTTAATATTCCAACGGGCTGGGATTTAGCTCAGTGGGTAGAGCGCTGCGCCTGCAGTCTCTGAGGCCCTGAGTTCAATTCCCAGCACCACAAAAATGGGAGAAGGGCCTGGCAATCCACTCCCAAGGCAATCCTGAAGCACTCAACCATTGAAAACCCTATGAGGGTCACTATGAGTCGGATACCGACTCGACAGCACCTAACAATTAATATTCCAACAGTGCCAGGTTACTTTTAGTTCCCCAAGTGCACCAAGATCTTTTATCTTTTCTTGTTTTTGCCTAAGATGACCCTCTTCCTCTAATCTGTTTGGCAAATATTTCCTCTAAGAGAGAACTCAAAATTTCCATGACAATCTGCATTTTTCTTTTATTTAAGAAATAGTAAAATTCATACTAAAATTCATATGGAACTTCAAGGAACCCAAAAGAGCCAAAATAACTTTGGAAATCTTTCTGAAAAACAAAGAAGACAAAGTTGGAGGTTTTTCCTTTTCCTGATTTCAAAATTTATTACAAAGCTATAGTAATTAAAATAGCGTGTGATTGGCATAAAAATATTCAGAATAATGGACTAGAAGTCCAAAAATAAGCTTTTGTATATGTCTTTAAAGACTTTCAACAAGGGTGTCAAGACCATCTAATGGGGAAAAGACCATCTTTTCAACAAATAGTGCTAGGAAAACTAGATATCCATATGCAAAAGAATGAAATTGAACTTTTAACCTTACACAACACAAAAAATTCACTAAAAATGGACCAAAGGCCTAAACGTAGCAGCTAAAATTTTTATAAAACTCTTAGAAGAAAACATAGGGGAAAATCTTCATGACACTGGATTTCAAAATCATTTCTTGGATGTGACACCAAAAACACAGGGAATAACAGTGAAAATAGACAGAATGAGTTGCAACAGAAAAGATAACTCTCACTTTGGTCAAGTCAGCAAGCTTCAAGGAAGACCAAAACGGAAAGGCAGACCAGCCTACAGGTAGGATAGAAATAACAACAATGTTCTTGAAGCAGCCAGCAACCCTGAGGGTGGCAGGATGAAGAGTGGGGGCTTCAGAGGCTCTGAGAAGGGACTGGCTACTGTTCAATTTCACTAACACTAAAAACTGTGCATCAAATGACAAAACAGAATGAAAATGCAATCCACAGAATGAGAAAATAATTTGCAAATCATATATCTGCTAAGGGTTAATATCCAGACTATAGAAAGAACTCCTATAATTCAACAATGATAAACAAAAAATGCCATAGAAAAATAGGCAAAGGATTTGAACATACATTTCTCCAAAAATATACAAATAGTCAATAAACACATGAAAAGATGCTCAATGTCACGAATTGTTGTTAGGTGCCATCAAGTGGAGTCCAACTCATAGTTACCCTCATAAAGTTTTCAATGGCTGATTATTTTGGGATTGTTTTGGGAGTGGGCTGCCATATCCTTCTCCCACTTTTTCAGTGCTTGTTGTTAGGTGCTGTTGAGTTAGTGTCCGACTCATAGTGACCCTCTGTACAACAGGGGAAACACTATTGTCAGTGCTTCTCTACTGTCCACAGGGTTCTCAATGGCAGATTGATTTTTGGGAGGGGATTGACAGGTCCTTCTCCCAAGCCTACAGCTTCTGCTGTTCCCAAGCGGTCTCCCATCCAAGTACTAACCAGGCCCGACCTTGCTTAGCTTCCAAGATCTGATGGGATCGGATGCCACAGGGCTACAGCTGCAGGCTCACTAATCATTAAGAGGATGCAAATCAAAATCACAATGAGATACCACCCCACATCCTTCAGGATGGCTGTCAAAAAAAAAAAAAGAAAAAGAAAAAGAAAAAGAAAGAAAAAGAAAGAAAGAAAGAAAGAAAGAAAGAAAGAAAGGGAAAAGAAATGTTGGAGAGGATGTAGAAAAACTGCAGCCCTGGTATACTGTTGGTGGGGAGGTAAAATTGAATAGCTGCTATGGAAAATAGTGTAGCAGTTCCTCAAAAAAAAAAAAAAATAGAATTATGATATGTCCCAGCAATTCCATTTCTAGGTATATACCTGTAAGAGATGAAAGCAGAGACTTGAATAAAATTTGTATATCAGTGTTCAGAGCCTCATTATTCACAATTGCCAAAAGGTGGAAGCAACCCAAGTGTCTATCCACAGAGGAACAGATAAACACAATGTGGTGTATACATACAATGGAATATTACTTACAACCTTAAAAAGGAAGGAAATTCTGACACATGCTACAACACAGATGAACTTTGAACATTATGCTAAGCAGAATAAGCAAGTCACAGAAGCACAAATTCTGTATGATTCCACAGATATGAGATACCTACAGTAGTCAAATTCATACTGACAGAAAAGTAGATTAATGGTTGTCAGGGGTTGGAAGAAGTGGGGCAAGAAAGTTATTCTTTAATGTGTACAAGGTACAAAGTTTTAGTTTTGCAAGACAAAAAGAAGAGTTCTGGATGGTGGTGATGATTGCAAAATAATATAAATGTACTCAATGCCATCGAACTAACTGTACACTGAAGTTAAGATGGTAAATTTTATGTCTACCTCACTACATTTTTAAAAATTAATAATAAGATGTTGGTGAGGAACAACAGTGAATTTTGAATTTAAAGACTCCTACAATCAAATTTTAGTTTTCAATTAATGAGAATGCTAGGTAGAGTTACCTTTTGAGGAATTAAAATTGAAGTCAATAAAATTCTAGTTCATATCACATCACATACATGGGTTAATTTTAAATAAAAGATGTTATCTCACATTAAAAATTGGATAGTAAATAAATGTAATCTATCACACTTACAAATTAACAGAAATACAGATCACATCAATAGATAGAAAAATATATTTGTGTAAATTGTAATAAAAATTTGTAATTAAAAGGAAAAGCTCCCTTTGAGCCCTCTAGATGCCTTTATTTAGCTATCAAGTATCCAAATAGTCTTCTAACATTGTATCTATAAAATTGCAATTGGAATCATCCATTTATAGGTTTGTCCCCTAAAATGAAGAGCCATCTTACAAATCCTTGCTGCCTAAGCACCTGGTAGGGTGCCAAATGAAAAGAGGGTCTTGAGAAATGCTGGCTAGTGGGGCAAATGAACAGATGAATAAAGGAGCAATTAGGCATGAGGTTTGCATTCCCACATCTCAGACAGTACTTCTGACAGGTCTAAGGGTGAGCCACCAGGGACACTAAAAGGACACCAGGGCTAACTGTAGCTCAGAGTGTGCCACCAACAAGAGAATTTCCTCAAGACTTTGTGAGGACCACATGCAAGCTAGATCTTTGCTGTGGCACAGAGACATCTCCCACAAGTCTCCCATGTCCCAGGTACCAGAGGACTGTAGCAGAAGCTAGAGGAGGAAGAGGGACAAAGAAAGCAGGTACAGGCCAAGGAAAGACAAGCTATGGATGGCTCATCCCAAAGGGTAACCTCCATGGAAGAACCTCTGTGGTCCACATGGTACAAGTCAGCCAAGAGCAGAGGGAAGCACAGATTTTCCATAAAGGGCTGGCAGTAAATATTTTAGGCTTTGAGGGCTACATAGTCTCTGTCATAACTAGTCAACTTTGTTATGTAGTACAAAAGCAAACACAGGCAACATGTTAACCAGTGTGACTATGTTCCAATAAAACTTTATTTACAAAAAAGTGGTCTCCATTTGGCCCACAGGCCATAACTTACAGACATCAGATCTAGATTCTTATTGCCCAAAGTATGATCCAAGGACTGGAAGCGTCAACATTACTTCGTAGCTTATTAGATCTGCACAATCTCAGGCATCACCCTGGACCTATGAAACCAAAATCTCATTCTGTGAGATTCCCAGTAAAGTTTGTGAAGTGCTGCTCTACATGACACATGTGGCCACTTTAGCCTGAGCACTGTGATGTCATCTACCATGATGGCATGAAGCTCTCATCCACTCCCAAGTGCAATTGTATACTCTGTTCCTCCAGGAAGTCCCACCTCAATAGTTAGCTTCTAAAGCTGTGGTTCTCAACCTTAGGGTAGTTTTTGCTCCCAGAGGACATTTGACAATATCTGAGATCATTTTTGGTTGTCAAAGCTACTGAGCAAGGGACAGATACTGGTGCTTAGAGGATAGGGGTCAGGGCTATTTCTAAACATCCTACAAGGTATAGGACCATCCCTGCCACAAAGAACTACTTGGTCCAAAGTGTTCATATTGTCAGTGTTGAGGCACCTGTTCGAGAACAATCACTACTTGATTGACCAGCCTAAGTAATTCTCAGGTTTTATGAATCTCATGTGTATCAGCAATAGTCAGAAAAGTATCAAAGAGGAGCTTCCAGTGCCTTGATCAGGGTAGCACAGGTCTAAACTCTGGGCCAGCAACTCAATGTTCTCAGTGAATGGAAGTGACCAGTCTCTAGGAGAATGAGTCACAATAACTAAGTCCTCAAAAAAAGACATTGTCTAGCAACAGTGGTTTTAACTTGTAACTGGAAAGCTACCAGGTGCAAGATCTGGACTCAGTCCTCTTTGAGAAATGTTGATGTTGGGCATTATGTTGGAAAGGACAGAATCATAACTGAGGAGCTATGTATTTTCAAAGCCAAGGCTTTCTCTCAATGATAACCCACTGAGTTAATTTCATACCATTGTGGAGAAAAATCATTTCTAGAGAGCATTGTAGATCAGTCAACTAGCATCAAAACACGCTATTTGGACAGCTCCTACCAATTCTTATCTTACTCTATAAAAGCTTTCTTTCAGCCATGGCCCAAAGCTCCTTCACCTAATGGCTGACAACCTGAAGCACAATTGAAAGAAATAGCCTCTTCCCACTACTTACGTCCCCAAATCTTGCCTTCCTGACCACAAGCTGCTCTCTTAATGAAGACAACAATAAACTCTGTCATGTGAGCACCTCTCTTAGATCAAATGGTGAATTGGATGCATGGTATGCCATTTTCCTGGCTTCCACTTTAGAGATAACTTCCTTCCCCCTGTTGCAAATGGATATTTCCTGTAACCTTGAGTCTACCCATTTATATTTAGCATAATCACTGAGTAGCAAAGTGCAAAATGAAATGTACCCAGAAGTAGTACATTTCATCTTGTATTTCAGCAGCACCAGCGAGCATCCTCTGGTATGTAAGCCCCGTTGCAGATGACTGTCTCATTACATGGTGCTCAGAGGGTGGTAAGGTCGTTATTACTTTAGCTACCTGTGGAAAGGTGTGCTGTCAGGAACAGAGAAGGATCTGGTAAGAGCTGGTCATCCCTGATGATGTTGGTTTCAACCACCAGAGGTTCAAAACTTGGTTGTCCCCAGTTGGCTTCTCAGGTTCTGAAAGGAAAAAAAAGAAGCAACACATGAAAGTTTTTATGGAGTAAGATAAGAATTGGTAGGAGTTGTTCCAAGACAGTGGGTTCTGATGCTGGTTGCCTGGTCCTACAGTGTTCTCTAGAAATGATTTTTCTCACATACCTAGGAAATCACCTCAGGCCTTAGACCTGGTATCATCATGGAATGAAAAGAGAAGCCTCGGTGGTGTGTGTCAGGAGCCTTGGAGGGATAGGTAGCATCCTCTTAAAAGTTTAATATGGAATTGGGAGTTGACAGCCAGAGAAACCAACATCTTGAGGCAACAGCAGAAAGGAAGCAAGAGGTGAAAGATCAAAGACACATGCTTCCTCTTCCTTCTCATCAGCCAAAACCCACAACACATCTAGAAAGGGGTGTGTTGGCCTACCCTTCCATCAGTGAAGTTTACAGGCCCGCTTCTCTGGAACAGGAAGGAAGGAAATTCGGTTCCCAGATAGCAACGCCCAGATGGGCCATGAAATAAAGTCTGACACAGCTCTGTGTGGGCACGAACCCCCTGAAAGCACTGAGATGTGCACTCCCACAGCCTGCTCCTTCTGTTCAGAGGGCCTCTCTTTGACCCAGGTAGGAAAGCTCCCTTCTTTCACCAGCTTCACTTAGGACTGTGTAGGAAGAACCACATCAGTCATGGAGCCCTCGCAGTGCTGAACAGCCCCGAGTGCACACACTCACTCATTGTCACCAAGGTGCCCTGTCAATCCCGCAGCATCCGACTCCTGCCTGTTCACATCTTCATACTCATCTCAGCCGCTTCTGCCTCACAAAGCATGTGAGCCACTCTGTCATTTTCACTTTTCTTGTCAAGAAATGAAGAGCAAGAAAGAAAAGGAAACTTGAAACCCAAGATTATTACAGACTTTCGCACCTAAGGCAGAAGGAGGTCTCTGAGGCCCACTGGGCCATCATTCTGCACCCATGGAAGCCATCAAGGCCTAACTCCAGGCATTCAGAGTCTGAAGGGCAAACAGCTCCCAAACAGGTGGGAAGGGGGTGTGTGCGGCCCAGTGGAAATAAGTGACTAAGCAGAGAGAAACCTCCGATATTCTTTATGGGTCTGACGAGCACCTGGATGACACAGGCATTGCGCTAGCCTGATGGCCACTTCGCTTCCTTTGCTCCAACTCACTGTAGCAAATCATTTTGAGGGACACACTCTGGACCCTACTGTCACCCAGAAAGGCTTCTCCACCTCTGAGGTCTGGGCTGTGAGCCTCTTAAGGGCAGGGATATGACTTAAATTCTTTCTTTCTTCCCAGAGTCTCCCATCGTAAGTGTGTAGAGCTGGTGCTCAGTGACTGTTGGGCACATGACTCACACTCAGAAACGCCACTCGTCAATCAGGTGCCTGGCATCAAAGTAAATGTGCTGCTGAGCCTCTGCGAGCTTCTCCTCCTCTTTCTGTCACCCAGCTTATCACTCTCATCCTATGTTCACCTTTACTCCACACCCCAATTTCACCAGGACCTTCCTTCTGCCCTTCCCCTACCTCCCGGTCTGACTCCCCAATCCAATACAACCTTCGCCTGCCTGCTCTCCTGCCCAAGGGTGAGTGCTTCTGAAAAGAAAGAACAAAATTATATTTGTACCATTGTCAGTGTTTGGTTCACAAACGCAATCAACTGACATCCTCCACACTGCTAGGCGACCCTACAAGTATCCCCGACATCACGCTTCTTCGCTTTCTCATTCCTTGAGAAAACATACTAAGGCTCTACCTCTTTTTTCAAGCTCACTTCTCCATCCTCATTTCTCTTCAACTTCCCAACTTCCCCCAGCAAAGAACCTCTTCCCTTTGTGAACTCTAACTTGCTCACTTTCCATCATATCCTGACCTTCCTCCTTTCTGCCTCTAAGGAATTGTCACCTGGTTTGTTGTTGTTTATTTTTTGATACTTAAGTTGAACCCAGAGCCTCACACATACTTTGCCAGTGTTCTACCACTGAACTGTACCCTCAGCCCCGTTTTTACTTTTTATTTTGAGACAAGGTCTCACTAAGTAATGCAGGCTACCTCTGGCATTGAACTCATGATCCTCTTGCCTCTTCCTGCTGAGCCTCTGCAATTACAGACATGTGCCACCATGCCCAGTTGTCACCTGTGTTTTTGATCAAAGCATTTCCTCCTTCTTCTTATAGGAAATGATTCATTGTTCTTTCATATTCCCTTTTTAAACTGATTTCCATCTCTCTCCATAGATGATAGATAGATAAATTGGATGGATGAATAAAGAGAAATTATATGTGCACATAAGTCTTTCTCAAACTTTCTCTGTCTCTCCCTTTCTCCTTACTTTCTTCTTCCCATACATATGTATGTCTGTATCTGTGTATGTACACAACACACATACATATAGGAGCACACACATATATATGGATATATGGGCTGTACTGTATATATTTGTATGTGTGTATACATATCTTTCTCAAATGTGTTCTTATTATTTCCCAATCACTCTTGGATTTTCAGCCTACTGACCTTACATTTCAGCCGACATGCTTAATTGTCCCTTTAAATCATTCTCCCTTTGTTCAGCCTCCTCTGAAGTCCCTTTTCATTCACCTTTCTTCCCTTCACCCATTCTCCCTTTGTTCAGCCTCCTCTGAAGTCCCTTTTCATTCACCTTTCTTCCCTTCACAGAAAAACATCATCATAGAAACCTACACTTCCTCTTTTCATGGCTTCCATCGTTCAATTCTTGGCTTGCAAAAATTTGGCTTTGTAACCAATCTATCTTGAAAGTATCACTAGCCAGGTGGATTTGGGGAAAGAATCAAGTCTGAACCTCCAGTGACTGCTGCAGGATCATGAATCTGAGCTCTTGGCTTTGGGGATCTCATGTCTCATCCTTCCCCTTAAAGGTCAGCACAGTACCTGGCACATAACTGCTTTGAAACAAATACTATCATGTGATGGGAGTCAAAGTATGTGGGGTGAAGACTGCCAACAGGCATTAAAATAGAATCAATAGTTTCTGAAGCATCAGTGACATTTATATAACTTCCCAGATTCTCACAAGAGCTTTGTCTTGATTTGAGCACAATGCTGAGTTAATAGAACCACGTTTGGCCCAGACAAGACTCACATAATGGCCACAGACCATGGGAGTCCCAGTGCTGTTACAGCAGGGATCTAACACGATGTCTGGGACCCTCACAAAACAGGAATGGGCAGAGGTCATATTAGGAATACTAGGAACAGCTCACCAAAATTCTCTAATTTTGATCCACAGTGATGCCTTGCAGCCTGGAGGCAGACTACTTTCCTATCCCAAGGCAGAGCTTGCTGTCTTAAGTCAATAAATATTTATTAAGCCCCACTAGAGCTAGTTATTCAGCAAAGCAGTTTGTAACTATCAAAGGACTAAGAATGCCATGAAAGAAAGTCCACATTTTATTCACCTCTGTGCCTACTGCTTGACTCAGAGCAAGTGCTTCCCTTGAATAAATAAATCTAAAAATGAACAAATGTGGTCAGCAAGAGAGAGTTGCAATCTAGTTATCTATAATGCAACTAAAATAAAACATAAAAGCAATGCAAATTAAGTGGTCTAGGGGAAGTTGGGAAAGAGTAATTAATTCCAACAATGGGGTAGCAATGGGGAGAACCTGTAAGGACTCCATAGAGATGTTACATTCAAACTGAAGGTTGGACTACTGAGTATAATTTAATTCCTAATTATATTAACAGTTCACATTTATTGAGACCTTCCTCTGCAACCATAAAGTATGCTAAATACTTTATGAAGAATATTTAATTTAAGCCTCATAACAAGTCTGAGATATAGATGCTATTGTTGAAATGTTCTCCTGGGAAAACTGAGGTATGGAGATAAAGTTGCCAAGATCACCCAGCTAGAAAAAGTTGGAGGAGGAATATAAATGCAGGCAGGTCAAGTCCAGTATCTCAACCTCCATACTATCCTTCCCCAGAGTAAGGAAAGGCACTGGAGACAGAAGGAAGAACACCATCTAAAGTATATGGTTTATCTGGAGTACAGAAGTAGACAAAACTCCATGGAAATTGAAGCTGGAAAAGCAAATTTGGAATTGGATTTTAGAGAATCTTCAGTATATTACAGGGATTGAACTTTATTTTATGGACAATAAATAATATTACCAAGAAAGTAATGTGGTAAATTCTGCTTTCTAGGAAGAAAATCCTGGCAGAAGTGCAGAAGACATGCTGGAGAAGCCAAAGATATTCTGAAAGACTCATTAGGAGGCTAACTAGTTTTTGGTGATGAGCACCAAAAACTAATGGGGTGAGGTAGCTAAAGAAGTTAGCAACCCAAAAACCCAGCCCAATAGGTCTTCACACAAAAAAACACCCAATAAATGCTGCTCTCTCAAGCTGAAGGGCTGGGATTTAGCTCAGTTAGTAGAGCGCTACGCTGCAGTCTCTGAGGTTCTAAGTTCAATTCCCAGCACCACAAAAATGGGAGAAGGGCCTGGCAATCCACTCCCAAGGCAATCCCGAAGCAGTCAGCCATTGAAAACCCTATGAGGGTCATTATGAGTCGGATACCACACCTAACAACAACAACTCAAGCTGAAAGACCAGGAAAGGGGCAGTCTATCTAGCAAGACAAAAACCTCTTAGACAACCACTTTGCACTTATCCAAATACCATAGAAAAACCTGTGGCCCCAACCAAACCCATACCAGCAAAGCCTGAGTAATGAGCCCAGATTTCCATTCTTGAGAGATTATAACAAGAAGTCCCCAAGTCCTGAGGTCTGATGTCTGATGTCAATGAAGGCCACTTGGAAAATGAGACTTTTATTCTCTACAGCTGGGAACAAGGCATCCTCCCTGGCTGTATCAGTGGAGATGAGAAGGGAAGCTTATACTTCCACCATGTATTGGTCCATTTGTAATTTTATATGCTATAACAGAACAGAAATGTACTTGTCTCACAATTTTCAAAGCTAGGAAGTCCACTACCAAGGTACCAGCCTCTAGTAAGGGCCTTTGTGCTGCATCATCCCCATGGTGGAAGGTGGAAAAGCAAGAAAGGAGGAAAGAGCAAGAGGAAATTGAACTCATTTTCATAACAAATCCATCCTTTCAATAACACTAATCCATTCATGAGGGCAGGGGCCTTATGACCTAATCACCTCTTATCAGGCCCCACCTCCCAACACTACCACATTAGGGATCGGATCTCTAACACATGGACTTTGGGGAACATATTCAAACCACAGCACACCCCTACTACTCAGAAATAACTAGGTGCCCCTCCCACACCCTGCTGGGGAATGAGAGTAGCCTGCAGATAGCCAGGACTCTCATCAGCAACAGTGGTTAGAAGACCCTTGTCAGAGGAGACCACATGGAATCCAGAACTCCCATCATCACCAGAAATAATGAGGAGCCAATCAACAGATGCCAACACAAAGATGACAAAGAAGGAAGAATTATCTAACAAAGGTTTTTGAACATCTATGATAGAAATGCTTCAAAGAGCAATTATGAAGATGTTTGAAAAAAATGAAAAAAACCCTGAGAGCATCAGCAAAGAAATAAAAATTCTCAGCAAAGAAATAGAAGATATAAAGAAAAAAGTGAAATTACTGAATTTGAAAATCTAATAACCAAAAGGAAACAGTAGGTGAACTCAACAGCAGAATGGAGGAGACAGAGGAAACAATCAGTGATCTGAAAGATGGAGCAACAAACATTACTCTGTTGGATAGCAGACCAAAAAAAAGCACAATCTTATAGACCTGAAGAACTATGACAAAAAATCTAAATTTATTGCTACCAGAGCTTCAGAAGGAGAGGAGAAAACATGAGGAACTGAGAAAGCAATCAAAGAAATTACCAGCTTCACATTTCCAAAGTGGGAAAGAAACATAAACCTACAGACTCAAGAAGTTGAGAAAACCTCAAACTAGATAAACCCAAAGAAATCAATGCCAAAACAAAGCATAATTAAATTATTGAAAACTGAAGAAAAGAAAAATAATCTTGAAAGCATTGTGAGAAAAATGATACTTTAACTATAGGTAAAAGCCATTTCAAATGACAGAGGATTTCTTCTCAGACACCAGGGAGGCTAAAGGCTCTAAGTGGTACAATACATTTCAGGTACTAAATAACGAATTGTCAACCCAGAGTCAATTGGCAACCCAGAATCCAAATTAGAAATATCCTTCAAGAATGAAGTTGAAATCAAGACATTGTCAAATAAAGGCAAACTAAGAGAATCTGTCTGGGCTGGGATTTAGCTCAGTTGGTAGAGTGCTGCTCCGTAGTCTCTGAGGTCCCAAGTTTGATTCCCAGCACCCCAAAAATGGGAGAAGGACATAGCAATCCACTCCACTCCCTGATCTCTATAAGGGTCACTATGAGTCAGACATGACTCCACAGCACCTAACAATAAGAAGAGAATTTGTCATTATTAGACCTGCCCTAAAAGAATGACTAAAAGCAAAGGATAAAAAAAAAATTTGGAACATCAGGAAAGAATAAAGAAAGCAAAAATGTGAGTAAATACAATAGTCTTGCATTTTCTTCATGAGTTTTCTAAACTATTTAAAAATTGAAGCAAAATTTTAACACTTCCTGATGGGTTCTAAATGTATATAAATAAAATACCTGAGACAATTATACCTGGAGGAGAGCAATGGGACACAAAGGGGGTTAAGGATTTTTATGCTTCACTCAGAATGAAATGACGCCAGTAGATTATGCCATGTTATGTATATACAGCATAATAACTATAGCAATACTAAGAAAATTAGACAAAGAAATGCATGCAAACACACTACAGTCAATTCAAAATGAAATTTGAAAAAAAAAGTTCAAGTAACCGAAGAAATGCAGAAAATAGAAAATCACAGAAAGAAAAAATAAAATAAAACAAACAAACCACAAAAAACAGAGGACAAAAAAAGGCAGACTTAAGCCAAACTATATCAATAATTACATTAAATGTCAATGATCTGCTGGGTGTGGTGGCACATGCCTACAAATTCAGTGACTCAGAAGGCAGACGAAGGAGGATCTCAAGTTCAAGGCCACAGACAGCCTGTATAACTTAGTGAGACCCTGACACAAAAAATTTAACATGGGCTGGGGGAAAACCCCAGTGTAAAGTACCTGCAAAGTATGTGTGAGGCCCTGGGTTCAATCTCCAAGCACTGAAAAAAAAAAAAAAAAAAAGCCAATACTCCAAAAGCACCAATTAAAGATAGCTATTGATAAAGTCAATTTTTAAATGACCCATGTATTGTCTATAAGAAACTAACTTCAAATCTAACAATATGGGCAAATTTAATGAAAAAAGATAAACATTTTATATCCTGCAAAAATTAATGGAAGAAAAGTTAGAGGCTATATTAATATCGGATAAAATATACTTTAGAGAAAAGAAAATTGTCAGAGATTCTTTGAAAAAAATCTATAAAATTAACAAACTTCTATCATGACTAACAAAAAGAAAAAAGGCACAAATTACCAATATGAGGATTAAAATGGAGGATATCATTTAAAGATCCTACAGATGTTAAAAGGATAATAAGGTAGTACTAGGAAAACCTATACACATGTTAATTTGACAATTTATACAATGGAACAATTCCCTGAAAAAACACAAACTCTTTCTACAACTCACCCAGTCTGACGAAAGTAATTCAAATAACACTGTAACTATTAAGAAATTGAATTCTTAACCAACCCACCATGCCAATCTCCAGACCCAGACTGTTTCACTGGAAAATTCTACCACTTGCTTAAAAAAAGTTAACACGTACTCTACACAATTTCTTCCAGAAAAATCAAAGAGAAGGAACTACTTCCAAATTCATTTGATAAAGCTAGCATGACCCTGATACTCATCCCAGACACAGTACAAAAAAAGAAACCCTAAACCCTCAGGAATAGAAACATAAAGATTCTTAACACGGTATCAGCAAATAGGATTCAACAACATATAAATAATATTTTTTTTCTCATGATTTTATATGATATGACTGGGTAGGGTTTATTCCAAAGATGAAAGTCTTGTTCATTATTTGAAAATCAATCAATGTAATTTACCAAATAAACAGGTGAAAGAAAAAAGTCATATTAATTGATGCTCCCAGTTTTGGAGAGTCAACGTCCAAACAGCAGAGCACCAGCTCTGGTGAGGGCTCCCTTGGATAAATCACCTCATGGCAGATGGCAGTAAAATAGCAGGAGCACATGCAAGCAGAACAGATCACATGGCCAGAAAGGAAGCCAAAGAATAAATGGGGAGGAACAGGAGCTCCAAGATAACAATGTTAATCCCTTCCATGGTCACACCCCCAATGATCTAAGGACCTCCCACTAGGCCCAATTCTTAAGGGTTCCATCACCTTCTACCTTGATGCACTAGAGACCAAACCACCAACACACAAAGCCTTGGGAGACAAATCACATCCAAACCATAGCAGTGCTTGATAAACAATAATTATAATTTTTATGTGCCAATGTTTATGTGATAGCATTTAGAATTGCATTTTCTCACCATTTTCTATCTGAATAGATAGAAACACAAGCTGGGGTTCATGCCACATGGTCTTTGCCAAGAACACTTATTTTTTCCAAAAGAGCAGCATATCTAAAAGATGTGAAAAGCAGCCCTGTCCTAAAGTATCATTGTACAAAGCAAATGTTGAGTTTCCACAGCTGCTGGCTTCAGCCTGCCCAGAGGAATAGTTTTAGTGAAATATTAATCTCTGAGAAAACCACACTGGGATAAGATTGCACAGTAATTCAAGCAGCATGTGCAAAATTTATTTAGTGTTTGGCTGGGAATGGTTTTAATTATGTGAAATCTTTACAATGAGAAGAAAGTGATTGAAGATGTTTGACTAAATCTGTCGTGGAGGCCCTGGATGCTCCCAGACTTCTCTCTAGTTTCAGTTTATTTCTGCAGTCCTTAAACCATAAACACAAAGGAAGCTCCCATGGAAGTGGATAATGGCACTGTCAAAACCAAGATGCAACCATCAGCAGAAATAGCCAAAATGGGAGACACTAGCACCAGCCACCAGCCATCCAAAGATCTCCAGTGTGGCACTGAGGTCAGGCATCCAGTCATAGGTCCCGGCAACCAGGGTGGGAACAAATGAGTAAGAATCTGAAGGAATGTTCAAAACTTGAGAGGGAGGATGCAAGATATTTTCATCAAAGGCCTCAAGTGAATCCAAAGTGCAAAGTATGTTGTATACCTGTCAACACCTCACACTTCCCTGGAGTCACTGGGAAGGTATGGGTTGAACTTGAAGCAACACAAGGAGTGGGAGAAGGCCAAGGCCCATTCTTGAGGATGATATAAGCACTGGGCCTTGCAGATGGAAAAGCAGAGCCAACCCTATGATTCTTAAAAATGATCAATGACCACAAGGTACAAGGTGTCCCCTAGACTGATGGAACAGATAGAAAGTGCAGGAAGTTATCTTTAAAGACAAGTTTTCAGCTTCTGGGTTCTCTCTATGGATATCAGGGTCCTAGAACCAGTCTGGGAGCAGGTATTTCTGTCCCAGAAGGGCCTATATGAAGCAGAACCTCAGAGAAGCAGAAAATAAGAATTTTCAGAGACAATCAAAAGTCCTGTGAAGCAGAGTGCATGTGTTTGAAATAGGTAGTAAGGTGCAATTGTTTTTGTTTGTTTGCTTTTGAAATAGGGACCCTATGAGGGTCGCTATGAGTTGGATACCGACTCGACAGCACCTAACAACAACAAGTGTAGCCCAGGCTAGCCTGGAACTTGCATCAATCCTCCTGCCTCAGCCTCCCAAGAGCTAGAACTGCAGTCATGCACCACCATGCCTGGGTGGTAGCAAGTTCTTATGGTCAGCCCTACATTGGCCCATCAGGACTGATGTGCTAATTTCTGTGCCCACTGCACTGAACCCACAGATGCATTTACTGCCTCAAGTCAGATAAGTCTGAATACCAAGCAGGGCTGGTCCTTGCTGGAAGAAGTTGAGAAGAGAGTCAGATTTTGCTGATCTAAAAGGGAGTCCAGAATACTGACGTTGGGGTGGGAGGGTGGAGTTTCTACCTGGGTTTCCTAGAGACACTTGCAGCTTAATATGTCCCAAGTTCCTTCCAGTCCACTCAATTCTTCTTTTCTGAAGTATGTTCATGATATCCTCAGTCTCCCAATCACCAGCTCCAACCTGAGGACCCTTCCTCTCTCTTGTCCTGAAAATTCTACCTCATATCCTTTTTACCTCTCCATTTCCACCATCACTCCCCTAACTCAAGAATTCCTCCCTATTCTTCCCCATACTCCATCCTCAATCTCATATAGTGCTGTCAGGCTGAGCTTTCAGAAATAGTGTTCTAATAATGACACTGTTCTGTCTCCGTATCTGTCTATATCTGCATGTCTATCTGTACTACCCAGGATGAAATTCAAATGTGAGCCTGTAAATCACAGCCCACTTCCAGACAAATGAACCACTCCCTTCTCCATATACTTCCCACCAGTTCTACCCCTGGGATTTACTCCACTTACAGTACATCTGTCAGCATCATTGCATTGCTGGGACCTACCTATCCTTCAAGGTCTACATCACATCACCTTTTTCAAGAATGTTCTCTGATTCTCCTCTTCATTCATAACTGCTCCCTCTTTTGGATGCCTGTGACTATTTTTGCCATCATTTGACCTTGAATAAAAGGATTTGCATTATATAAGTTTCCACTGGGCTAGAAGCTCTAAGAAAATAAGATCTTACATTAGATTCTCTTTCATGGAGAAAGTACAGGGAGACACAGGAACACAGAGCTTGGTTAGTATGTAAGAAATGTAAAGAATTTGGGAAAATAACTTTGGGAAGGTAGATTGGAGTTCTACTGTGACCCCTGAGTGGTAGGTAAAGGTGTCTGAGAGTCCTCAGCAGAAGTATGGAAATGGATGAGGTCACCTGAGAATGAATATCAAATGTGAATGGAAAATGCTCATCGCTGAAACCTCAGCCTGTATGTGTCAGTTGGAGAATACAGAAACCATTACAGCAGGAAACAGTTCTATGGGATGGAGGACAACCATGATGTTCACACTACTCTGGACATGAAAAGAATTTCAGCACCAATGCCTGAATAATTCTGACTAAAACCTACATGACTTTCCCCTCTAGAACTGCAAGTAACATGGAATATGCTGGCAGATGCATGGATCCTTAATTCAGAACCTTAAACAGGGCCATCCATTGGTTATCATTTATTGCTGCCATTTTACTCCTAACGAGTTCCTCAAGTAAAGGCCTCAGTCTACTACCACAGGCTTTCCACACCTGGTATTCCTGAAGTATCTGCAGATGTGGAGAAGTAACAGAAATAATGCTGGATGAGGGACATGCAAATGGGAAAAAGAAACATGTCTCATCATCTGATTCTTTTCTGTGTTGGTCTCATAGTTCCAAAAGTGACTTGTAAGGACACTGCTGTTGTTGTTATTGTTAGGTGCTCTTGAGCTGGATCTAACTCATAGTGACCTTCTATACAACAGAACAAAACACTCCCCAACACTGTACCATGCACACAATCTTTTTATGTTTGAGCCCATTGTTGCAGACACTGTGCATCTTCCCATTTTGAGTTGTGCCACATCAGCAAATGGAGATCAGAGGGGCTTTACTCCATTCCCATCATTAAGGTAGACTCTACTTTGAAGCGGCAACTCTTCTCCAGTCCTCTTTTGAGTGCCTTCCAACCAGGGGAGGCTCATTTTCTGGCGCTATATTTGACAGGGCTTCTCTGCTATTGATAGGGTTTTCAATAACTAATTGTTTTGGGAGTGGACTGCTGGATCCTTGTGCCCAGTCTGTGTCAATCTTGAAACCTGTCCACCATGGTGTCTGAAATAGTGTCTGAAATTCCATTGGCAAAGCTTTCGGCACCACAGCAACATGCAAAGCACAACAAGCTGACAGACATGTGGGGCCATTAGGACATTGTTGTTGTTGCTGTTAGGTGCCGTTGAGTTGGTGTCAGACTCATAGCAGCCCTACATGCAACAGGAGAAACACTATTGTCAGTGCTTCTCTGCTGCTCATAGGGTTTTCAATGGCAGATTGATTTGGGGGAGTAAATTGCTGGGTCTGTCTCCCAAGCCTACAGCACCTGGTGTTCCCAGGCAGTCTCCATCCAAGTACTAACCAGGCCCAACCCTGCTTAGCTTCTGAGACCTGACAGGATCAGTTGTCACAGGGCTATGGCTGCAGGTATTAGAACATTACAAGAATTAAAACCAAAACATAAACATAGGGAGCCTGAAGAAGTCAATACTGGGCACAGAAAGCTTGACTACAGGGAGCCTGGAAGCCCAGGGCAGCCCCCCAGGAGGAAAGGGAAGCTGTAGATGGGGGCTGCTCAACTTGGACAGAGGGGTGTGGTGCGGAGATTGTGTAGGAAGGGGGTAGGCAGGCAGCTTCCACCTGAGACCTTCCTAATCATTCCTCACCAGAGGGAGCCAGTCCCCCAGCCACACAGAATGTGCTCTGTGATAGTTCAATTCAATCCAATGCAGACTGACTGCTGAGCAACTAGGAGGTGCAAAGCCCAGAGCCAGACGTGTCTCTTATTGCAATGGGCTAGTCCTCCCAAGTCAGCCCTGCTCAATGTTCCAGCTAAGACCACAATTGTCTTACACTTTAATATAACAGAAGTCAACCTACTTGCTTTAAAGACTTTACAAATATTTGATTCAACTTACTTAAAAAAAAAAACATTTTTTAAACTGTAAATAGACATCCTCAAGTGTGTGTGTGATGCCAAGTGTAAATAGTCATAGACTCCATGGGTTTATAAGCCCTCCGTTAATATACTCATGCCCACTTCAGAATAAAGTTCCTGCCAAAACAATGAATATGTTAGAACACATATAGATGTGTCAGTCATCAGGAAATCTGTAGTTCTAAAAAGGTCTTTCAACAATTCAGATCCATACAAGTCTTTTCATGCTATAAAACTGTACAAGCAAGTTCACTGTCACCACCCTGGCTTCCAAGCATCATGTTCAATTAAAATGCCAGACAAGGCTCAGTGACTCCCCCTGAGCGCTTGCACTTATAAAGATATAATAGTAATCCTTATAGTCAAAGGTGACCTCGTAAGTGGTTGCACCATTCTAAGTATGACTGGCAGATTTAGTGCTTGTTTTAATCTTACACTGCTCAGCCAACTTTAAAAATCTGAACAAGACCAACTCAGCAATGCAGGGCCACTCGTTTAGGTCTCCTCTTGGGTCTGATAAAATGTCAGTGATGAAACTGACAATTAAGATTTGGGCTCAATGTGCCAAATTAAGCTTTTTTTTTTTTCCTGTGTTAAAGGCTTCAAGTGATTGCTAAAGAGAAAAGGGAGCTGAACTTTCTGGAAAAATGTATAATAACATAATTAACATCTCATAATGACAGAACTTTGGGAAGGATTTTCTGCCAAAGTCATAAAGTGGTGGAAGGACCTGTTCACTGATTCCTTTCAGTTAGATTTCTTAAAAATTAAAGAATGCAAACCATTGTTACATGGTTTTAGTAAGTCGATATTAAAACCAATTTTTCCTATATCCCTCTTTTAACTTTCTGAATGGCTAAATCTACAAGGTATCCAGTTTAAAGTATTATCACTCCTAATGTCTAGATGTCACAATCTTCCCCAGGCTGCAGACTCAATACAGAACACGGGGTGCTGTGACCCGAGACCCTCAATTGCAAATTTCCATATTCATCATGATATTTTCATTGCTTGCACTAATGAGCTGCAGTAAGCTAGAATTATCAAATGAATAATTAAATATATATGTAACAAAAATTTGGCTCCTGTTCTACTCACTGATATTCCATATAATATTTCATTTGAACAGTTTTAACTTTTTAAAATCACTGTGACATTTAATACATGGGAGAAGTCCAATATATTAAGCTGGAATGGGTAAAAGAAATAGATTTTTACCTAAAAGGACAGTAATTAGATGAGAGTGAGTGCGCTTCACGGCTCAAAAAATGCTTGTTCAATTCCTCAATGAAACATAAATAGTGTATCTCTTGTTCCAGAAACTGAGAGAAGGGGAAACTTTGGAAATGGGAAAACAGGCAAGGCCACAGAGGACATTCTGCCTTCCTGTAAGAACCCTCTTCCTACAGATGCCCTAGCAGGCCTTTCTTTGCATGAAGCATGGCTCACCAAGGAGATGAGGGTCAGGGAAAGCCAGTGTGACCACTGGCTAGTAGGACCAGCATGGCTGACTATTAGTGTGATGGAAAGAATGCCATGGGCAATGAGGCCTCTGGCCTTGGGGCAGAGAAAAAGTGGTGACCAGACATGATTTGAGGGAAGGAGACAAAAGAGAAGTAGCCAGGAACAGGAGTCACTGGTCTACTCATTCATCACCATTGTGGGGGGCTGACAGACACAGGCACTCCATAGGCCCTGGAGCAACACTGGAAACAAGGCTTGTCTACTTTCGTCTCTTTAGGGGAGGAGAGGCTGTTACCAAAGGGAGCCCAGGGAGCTGCGAGAAAGGAAAGGAAAGGGGGACAAAGTCTTCCCTAGAGATGAGGCTCAAAGAAGTAGGTAGTTAATCAAGAAGACAGCAGCTGAGGGTGGGGAAGAGGAGCACATCCCAACTGAGAGTGCATCCATGAAGACAGACAGGATGTGAGAGAGGACTGCAGAGCTGAGGACCAGAGAGTGGCTCAAACCTGGTGAAGCACAAAGATAGGAAAGGAAGAGCAAGAGGTGAAACTGTGCAGGGAGCTGCACCACGGGGAGGCCTTATGGGCTCTCCAAGAGATGGCACACTTTCTACTGTCAGCATTAGGGAGCCAGGGAAGATGTTAAGCTGGGGCAACACAATAGGACCCACATACACAATTTCCCATTCAGTGGTTTGCTCGTGGGGCCTCCCATAAGAACTCCCAAGACCAGGAAATGTCTTTTTCATCTTCTCACCTTTATATCCTTGGAACTTAGCACAGTGCCTAAAATGTCACATGAACCAATTGTCATATGAATGAATAAATGATAAATAAATGCAAAGCAAAGGAAGGAGAGGCTGAGAGACAGCTGCAGTGAGCAGGGCCTAGGGAACAGCAGCAAGAGCAAAGGCTGAGAAGTTCAGCAGGGAACTCTTGGAGATACAATAACCAACTATGAGCAAATGGGGCTGGAGTTTAGCTCAGTTGGTGGAGTGCTGCGCTGCACTCTCTGAAGACCCGGTTTCAATCCTCAGCACTGCAAAAATGGGAGAAGTGCACGGCAATCCACTCCCAAGGCAATCCCAAAACAATCAGCCACTGAAAACCCTGTGAGGGTTGCTATGAGTGGAACCCAACTTGCTGGCACCTAACAATTATTTTCTATGGGCTGGGATTTAGCTCAGTGGATAGAGTGCTGGTCCACACACTCTGAGGCCCTAGATTCAATCCCCAGCACCAGAGAATGAGGGGACAGGGCAATCCATTTCCAAAAACAATTCTGAAACAGTCATTGAAAACCCTATGAGGGTTGCTATGAGTCTGATATGACTCAACAGCACCTAACAACAACATGAGGAAATACTGACAGAATCTCCACATCCCAAGCAGCACATGGAGTAGGAAGTGGACAGAAAAATGACCATTGACGAAGAGATCTTGGAGTAGGAACAGGACTGAGAGCCACTTAGGCACATTAGTCTGAGGAAGCTCCTGAATTCTTCTTTGGAAAGGGATATAGTATAGGTTGAATTTTGCTCCCTCCCGCCTGCAAAAAAAGATGTGGCCCCAGTATTTTCAAATGTGACCTTACTTGGAAGTAAAGTCTTTAACTATTTAACTTAAGTCAAGGAAGCCCTAATCCATAACCTGCTGTCTCCACGCTGTCTTCTTCATATTGTAACACACACACACATCACCGCAATAGCACTGTAATTCCATCTCTGACTTTCGCTGCATGTCCTTGCAAATGCCTAATAGTTTTTGCAAATAAAACACAGATCCAGTCTTGCTACATGAGAGGCTGAGAACCTTAAGGGACTGGATGGGTCTTAGAAGGGAACAGAAGGGAGAGGGGTGAGATGCACAGGCACCCAGATGTGGCTTCATGCCACACTCTGGAGGAACAGAGAAGATTCTGCATCTTAGTAATGACCCAGACTCGGGTTAAATCTCACCACTACGATTTACCAGCTATGCAACTTTGAGCAAATGACTTACCATTTTTAAACTTCAATTTAAAAACAGAAAATACAGCTTAATGTTCTCAAGAATTCTTAAGAATTATGCCCAACAATGAGATAATCCCTGTAAGGCACCCAGCATAAGGAGGTGACCAGCAGGTGACCTCTTAGGATGTGCATGTGATTCTAAGTCACATGCCCAAAATGTCCATAACTTTTTTTTCCTTCTCTGGAAGAATCCATCCACAAAGCTTGAAAGAAACAACTAGACAAGTTCCCATATACTTCCATTTTTACCCTGCAGCATGGCACAAATGATCTCTCCCCTTTGTCTCTTTGTTGTTGAGCTGGGGCCAATTCATAACAACCCTATGTATAACAGAATCGAATACTACCCAACACTGTGCCATGCCCTCTGCTATCCATAGGGTTTTTGATGGCTGATTGTTTCGAGATTGTTTCGGGAGGGGGCTTCTAGGTCCTTCTCTCACTTATGTGGTGCTAGGGATCAAACCCAGGGCCTCAGAGTGTTTAGAGTAAGCAGTCTACCAACTGAATTAAACTTCAGCTCACCTAGCTCTTCCTTGTTGTTATTGTTGTTGTTATGTGCCTCGGAGTTGGACTCATAGCTATCCTATGTACAACAGGTGAAATGGTACTGTTAATGCTTCTCTACTATTCATAGGATTTTCAATTGGGAGTGGGTTGCTGGATCCTTCTGCCAAGCCTACAGCACCTGGTGTTTCCAGGCCGTCTACCATCCAAGTACTAACCTGGTCTGACCCTGCTTAGCTTCTGAGATCTGACAGGATCCGATGACATAGTGATACGGCTGCAGGTGGCCCTTCCTTGTTGTTAGGTACCGTCGAGTCGGTATCCGACTCATAGCGACCCTCATAGGGTTTTCAATGGCTGTTTCGGGATTGCCTTGGGAGTGGATTGCCAAGTCCTTCTCCCATTTTTGTGGTGCTAGGAATTGAACTCGGGACCTCAGAGACTGCAGCCCAGCGCTCTACCAACTGAGCTAAATCCCAGCCCGGCCCTTCCTTGGTTGGTTCTCCTAAATTAAAGCATGAGCTCCTAACTGCCCTTCCTACATCCATTTTCTCCCTGTCTTCTAATCTAGCCTTCACCAAGCCACCAGAATTATCATTCTAGCACAAAGGGTGGTCATCTACAGCTCATGGGTAATCCAACCCACTGCCTGCTTTTGAATATAAGGTTTTATTGGAAGATAGCCAGGCTTATCTTATTCCTGTATATACTGCTTATGGCTGCTAGGACACTACAGTGGCAGAGTTGAGTAGCTGTGACATAAACTATATAGCCCACGAAGCTTAGAATATATACTATCTGATGGGAGGGGGGAGGGGGGAACATAGAGGAGGGTAAGGGGTAACCTATATGAATAATGTTTATCGAATTGCATATATGAAAATTGTCACAATGAAAAGCATGTCAAAATGAATCACATTATGATGTACAATCAAAATTTCTAATAAAAAAAAAAGAAAGAATATATACTATCTGGTCCTTTACAGAAAAAGGTTGCTGGCCCCTGGGTGACTTGACACCGTCCAGTGACTTGCTTCTAATACAAAAACTACAAATTGTGTGAGTTGCACTGGTTCATGTCTTTCCAAGCCTATGTGCAGCATAACAAACTCTACTCTTGATGATACTAGTCCTTTCAAACACACTACGTTCCCTCTTCCAAGAATACCACTATTCCTTTCCTCATAGAAACTTCTACCTGTTCTTCAAGGCTCTTCTTAAATGCCCCTTCCTTTCAGAAGCTCTCAGTTCTGTTCAAGGGTCAGGCACTCCTCTGAAGCTGCCTTAGTATCCCGTACTCTCCATCCTTCCAACAAATGTCATGTCACATGTAGTGACTAGAGGTCTATATATATGTCTCCTTCATGACAGACCCCCAATCTTAGCTGTCTTCTCTCTCATGCCCTCCAAAACCACCCTATTCTTATCAAGAGTAGCACTCACCACAGTTTGCTATCCTGCGTTTGTCTATATATTTATTTCTCTGATGTCTGCCCCCTCACAACTGTGAAATCAAGGCAAACACCAAGAATATCAGAATCTCCACTACCTTACCACCAGGCCAGCCTGCAGCAAACAGCCTGGCAGTTGTTTAATTTGTTAAATGAAATAATGATTGGCTGAACGGAAAAAAAAAAAGTACTCTTCCTAAAAATCAAAATGCAAGTGAAAGAATCTATGGTAGCAAAGCTGTTACTTTCTGAGCACACTAGATCCTGCCTCTCAGACCCTCCTGGTACCCCACAGTCCACCACGCTGGGGGCTGCATAAGAATCCCTGGTAGTCTGGATGTGGATTTATGCAGCCCTCGGCATTCTCTTAGAGTATGGAGCACGTACAAAGGCCTTCCCGAGACAGAAAACTCAGACCTGGTAGAAGTGGAAGAAAGCCACAGAAAGGATTATGTATCTTCATTGAGCCTACATTTGTACTGAACCATCAGGTAACCTAGCCACACCCTTCTAGAGAAGGGTGCTCTCCACTCCTTTGCAGAGGAAAGGCAGGGTGAGACACCTGACATTTCTTCTGTCCCTAGAGTGCCTCATTTTACCATCACACCTATACCTAGCCAAAGGCACTCTGCTCACGCCCACCTCTACCTAGGAGCCCTGGGTGGGAAGGGGGTGGGGAGGGTCTACTTTTGTCTCTCACAGTGTCCTCCAGGACCAAGGGGACTGCAAACTTGAAATGTGGCCCTTGAACATGTCCTGTTGACTTTTCCTGATATTCAAAGGAACAAGATCAAGCAAATAATTCAGCTGAGTTGCCTTTGTATGTATGTGGGGGCAGGAGGGAACAGAAAAATATCCTCAGGCCATTTCCTGTGTGGCCTTTGTGATTCGGTGTCTCTTTTGGAGAGCAGCATCCATAAAGGCCCTCGGTGGGTGTGTGCGGTGGGTGTGTGCGTTTCACTGAGAAGTTTCCAAGAAGGGCAGAGAAGCCATTTCAACCAAGGCATATTTATGAGGTTGGCAAGCAAACTCAAATTCTAGCCCTGAGTCTCAGGGATGTCAGCGCCAGGAACCAAGGCAAAGCTCAATTTCTTATGTCAAGCTTTAACTCTCCATGGTATCTGCTGTAGTCTGAAAAAAAAGAATCCTAGGTATTAAGGCTTGAAGATTCTCTTTGCCCCTAGGTAAAGAAATTGTCTTGGTGACACAAGCTTGTAACCCCATTAATGCCAGAGGAGAAGGCAGGAGGATGACAGTTCCAAGGCCAGAGGTAGCCTGCCTAATTTAGTGAGACTGTGTCTCAAGATAAAAAATTAAACAACGGGCTGGGGATACAGCCCAGTGGTAAAGCATTTGCAAAGTATGTGTGAGGCCGTGGGTTCAACTCTAAGTACTGGGAAAAAAAATTGTCTCAGAGCCTGTTCAACTTGTGCTTACTGAGTCTGGTAATGAAGCCTTTATAAAGAAACAGCAGTGCTTTTCATTATTAAGAGCTTAAATGGCAGCAGACATGTCAACCAGTGTCGTTCAAAGCAGGCAACTACTACCCGGGCAAACCTCCTCATGAGGCACCTCCCATTTCCAATGAGAAACAAATCACCCTGTTTCCTCTCATGGAGTTGCTTCATCCCCACCCCTTCTCCCTCTGCTCAGAGGACCGCCCATCTTGCATCCAGACCATAACTGCCATCCCCTTCCTATCAACCCCACTGCGCTCTGGGTCCCCTTTCTTCTTCCTCAACCACTCGTGCCACTTGTCAGTCTCACCTCCACAGTAGCTACAGAGCAGACAACAGTTCCCCATGCAGGATGTGGCTGTCCCCGAGACTCTTCTGACCATGATATGCTGTCCATGAATTTGATAGCGTCTGGATTCAACGAGCAATGATTCATCACTGGGCATTGTGAAAGCAAGTTTTTCTGCTCCACTTATTAAAGGCTGCAGATTTGAAACACCTACCCAGGGCTTCTTTAATGGTGTGCAACTGTGTACATGGCAGGGATCCAGAACATGGAAGAAATATTAAAGATCTTTCTGGAATGGAAAGTGAACATGGGGGGGCTTATTCCAGTGTGCACAGTTTATCTGTGGCCACTCTGCAGGGCCCCCTCAGTCTTGTCCCTCTCAGTGTAAATACGTGAGGGCCTCCTTTTCTCGAACAGTGTCTCCATCTAGTATTTGTTGCTCCTGCCTTCTCTCCCTTTTAACATCCATAGCTAAACTCTGAAAATAATCACCTATGCTTAGTAGCTCTACTTCTTCACCTTACATTTGTAAGGTAAACACCTTACATTTGCTCCTTACCACACCACTCTCTTAAACTCCCCTCACTAAATCATCAATAGCTTTTGAATTCCCAAATCAATGGACAGTTTGGTTTCTATGGACTTGCACACAATCCAATGTTGTCGATCCCTCCCTCCTCTTCCTCATTCCAATTTCTCATTTCCTCCTGCTGTCTACAGGCTGGGGTGTAGCTCAGTTGGTTGAGTGATGCTCTGCACACTCTGAGGCCCTGGGTTCAATCCCCAGCACCACAACAATGGGAGAAGGATGTGGCAGCCCACTCTTGAAACAATCTGCCATTGAAAACCCTATGAATAGCTTGGAAGCACTGACATAGTACCAGACATGGCACAGAGCCAGGGAATGTTTTGTTCTGTTGTAAATAAGGTCACTGTGGGTCGGACCCAACTCAGTGGCATTTAACAAAAGAGTCTCTGCAGGTCCCTTTCCCACACTGCCTTCCCTGGGTCCTCTCTTCTCTTCTGCAGAGGTCATGGTAGCACCCTAGGAGCTCTGCTCTCAAAGCAGCCTGGCACAGTCTGGGCTAAAATCCTGGGTCCATCATTGATAACTGTGTGACCTTGGGCAGGTTATTTACCATCTGTGTGCCTCAGTTTACTCAGCTGAAAAATAGGTACACTAATAATCTTCCTTGGTGATGCTTAAGATGATTAATACACACAAGCATTTTGAACACACAGTACACACTCAAGAAGTACGGTCCATTATAATTCCTCTTCCCACACTCCATAACTCTCCTTGATCAAGTGATCCAAACAATGATTTCACTACCTCTTGCTAAAAGCTGGCTCACGAATCTTCTTTAGGACCTTTCTCTGGAATGCGAAACCTATGAAACCATCTTCCCATAGACACTTCTCCCGGATTGTCCTCAAGGCATTTCTGAAACTGAGCTCATTACACTCTCCTGACTCGCTGTTTCTTCCCCCTCTTCCTCCCCTGCACCACCTCCTCCATCACCTCTCCTAATGAATGGCCCTTCTATACTTCCCTTAGTGCCCAGGCCAAAACGTCCTAGTTATCTGAGGCTCCTGCCCCTCCCTGACTCCCCTGTCCAATCAGTCACCAAATCATGTTGACTGTATTGCCAAGGTATTTCTTGAATCTCTGCCCAATTCTCCACCCCTATTACCAGTGTCTTAGTTAGAATCTCATTAGTTCTCACTGGGATGATAGTAAGGGACAATATGAAAAATAATACTGGCCACTATTCTCACATTCCAATTGTGGTAAAACACTATAGTAAGCTGGACACTGTGGTGCACATCTGTAATCCCAGCAACTTGGGAAGCGGAGGCAGGGGGACCACAGGCTAGAGGCCACAGGCAGCCTGTGTAACTTAAAGACACCCTGTCTCAAGGTAAAAAATAAAAAAGGGGGCTGGGGTGCAGCTGAGTGGTAGAACACATGCAAAAAGTATGCATGAGACCCCAGGTTCAGCACCCAGTACTGCAAACAATAATAATAATAATAATAATAATAATAATAAACAGTATAGTAAACATTTCACATATTTCATCATATGTAATGCTGACCACAAGCCACACCACTCATGAGGGATGAATTATTGTCCTTGTTTTCAGAGGAGACAGACTCTCAGAGACATTTATTATAACAGCCCAATTTATATAGAAATGTTACAGAGCAGAGAAGAAGACTGTGATATGTCTGACTCCAGAACCCAGGATTTTTCCACCCCCTGCACTGCAATGGCATCCTGACTGGTCTTCTGCCATCTGACTTTTCCTTCTCCAGTGTCTGCATTATTTCTAGAGAGGTCTATGACTACAATGAAACCTAGACTCTCCTCTGTATAAACCCTGCGGTAGCTCCCCAGTGCCTTCAGAATAAAGTTCAGATTCTTCACCAAGACCATTCCTGATATGGTTACCTTGCTCCCTTGCAGACTCATCTCCCTGCTTCTCCAACCATGCTTTTCTACTCCCTATGATCCCCTTCTCTCCCTCCACCCTCCATCTCCTGCCCCTAACCCCCCATCTTAGACCCACCTGCTGTCCGAGCTGAGCTGAGGTGCCCGCCTCTAAGTGCTCTTAGCACTGCCTTTTAGGACAATATGACTGCAATGGCTTGGGTGTTTCCCCCCCAGAAGTCACATGTGGGAAACTTAATCCCCCAAATCACATGTTAATGGTATTTGCAGGTGGGGCCTTTGGGAGGTAATTAGGATTAGATGAGGTCATGATTGTAGGACTCCTACACTTTCCCTCCTGGTTTTATAAGAGGAACACAGACCCAGGCTAGTACACTTGCTCTGTCTTGATATATGATGCCCTCTGCCATGTCACGTCCAGCAGAAAGGCTCTCACTAGATGCCAAGCTAGACCTTCAGAACCATGAACTAAATAAGCCTCTTTTATTTAGAAAACACCCAGTCTGTAGTAGTCAATTATAGCAACAGAAAACAGATGAGGACAGCATTCATTGATGGAGTGCCTACCATATGCCAAGGTCTGAGATTAGGGAGTCAACAAGGCATATGCTATGCTTCCAGAGAAGTTATTTTAGTGAGAGGGATGGACAGCAAAATGCTGCATTACTATCTTTGATTTCCTGTGTATCTCTGCACTGAATGGCTGAGCGCCTTTGGCAAAAAGAGCATCTTGTTCATTTCTGTGTCCCCATGCCTAGAACTATGCCTGGCACATGAGGATGTCAGCAAATGGTAACAGGCTGAACTGAACAGAGACAGTAAGTCACTGACCAAGCTCTGTAAGCACAAAGAACCTCCCAAAGGGACAACCCTGACTTTCACCTATGTCTTTTCAAGACTAAATGTCCAAGTTATTGTTTCCTGAATTTTCATGATGTTCTCAGGGTATAATGATGGAGAATGTCCAGGCCAACCTCGCCTGCCCCATGAGATTGACTTGTGGAGAGAGTAAGGGACAAGTCCTCACAACAGGCAATTGGCTGTTCTGGCTCCCTTCCAATACTCATTCCACCCACCCACAGGTTTGCTGTTGCATCTTAGGACAAGGAGCCACTGTTAAGAGATGGCTCAGCCAAGGGGCAGGACAGGAGGCCTCAGGAAGGTAATGCACATGTCTTCTAGTAACAGGCCTGACCTGCCTCTTTTCACGGGCTGCTGTGATCTGTCTTGTCCTGACAAGACCAGCGAGCAAGAGGACAGACAGCTGTGTTTGTGTAGGTGCCCAGGGGAGACCGCGTGAGGCAGCCCTTGTGATCACGGGTCCCTGAGCAGGAACAAGATCCCCTGAAGTCTGTTCCCTGCAGCTACTGCCTTCTGAGTGATAGGCAGGAGGGCATGGGGCCAAGGACAGAGCTTCACTCACAGCAGGTGTTCTGTAAAAAGCCTTGTTTTCCTCCCAAGTTTATGGTAGCGTCTCTGCTGAGCGGCAGTTCCGCCTCCTCTCCAGTGGAGGACAAAGTGCAGGCTGCCTTGGTGATCAAAGAGGAGGTGAGAGGAAGAAGAGAGCCAGGGAAGCCCAGAGCAGAGAGTTTCTAACTGGCCCAGGTAGAGCCACAGGCATTGGGCAGGGGAGAAGAGCAAGGGGGCGACAGAGGAAGTGGCTGTTCCCACCCGTGATGGCAGCCTGAGCTCTTGGGCCTTCTCTTTTTAAAACAGATTTTCTAAAAGCATCTTTGGTGATCAGACTCTATCCTGAGACTGTCCAGGAAGTGGTAGGGGGCAGAGTCAGTGCCCAGGACCTGGTCAATGCTCGACGTTTTAGCTATGGGTGTGACCCCATCGCCTCCGCTGACACTGACTTCACAGGTGTTTCTGAGGATCCAAGCAGCAAACACACCTACGGCCCCTAGCACAAGGCCTGGCACCCATCCCACGGAACCATCATGGGACTCTATTTTCTGCAGGAAGATGGAGGTTCCCCAAAAAAGAGCATCCCACCCCTGCCTCCAGTCCATGTCCCTGGCTAGACTGGGTCTTCCTCTGTACCCATCTGCATCTTGCCTTCATGGCACTAGCCCACTGGCCATGCTGTCTGCCTTGTCTGTCTCCCCATTCAGGCTGTGAGCATGCTGAAGGCAAGGGAGGTGACTTCCACCCTAGGGCACTCATTTGCTCCTCTCTCACAAAGGGCCTCTATATGCCCAGGGGTCAATAAGTAGCAAAGAGTGAGGTGTGGGGATGACCTGTAGAAGCACCTATCCCAATTGTCCAATCAACAAGCATAGGCACCAATCATCTATGGGGGGCTCTATGCAATAAGTACATGCAAAAGGCTTTAGGCTCAGAAGAGGATGCAAATGTGAACACAGTGCCCAGGACATGTGTTAGTCCTGGGGTCAGCTGACCTGCAGGAGCACAGGCTAGATACTTACAGACCTAAGATTCAAACTCAATCTCTCTTACACCTTCCCCCTCTTCTCTCATCCTTTCTCTCCCTCATTATCTCTACTCCTTTCTCCCTAAGTCTGGAAAATCGTGTGTGACTTGCTTAGCAATTCTACAGACTTCTGGATGCTCTAAAGGTAATTGTTCCAAAGCCCAGACTCTGGAGAGGTTGTCCACAATTTGTCAGCCAGGGATTTGAAAAGAAAACAACCATCCACAGCCACCAAACACTGCTTTGTTTTGACTGTGGTTTCTTTGCTTACTGGAGACAATGTCCCTCTCTGTACTCCTTGCCCCATTTCACTGCCCCAAGAGGAAACAAAGCCAGCAGAGACAGGAGGCAGAACTACCATTCAAAGAGCTCAGTACACCTGAGCTGTAAATGTCCCCTCCACTGTCTCCCTGCAGAACAAGGACAGACAGCGGGACTGCTGAAAAGTCAAACCCACCTCTCCAGGTCCATCTTCAGGTCTCCAGTCCCTACCATATACTTTCGCATCTGTCAGTCCCTTTCTAGATTTTTTACCTTGTACAAATGTTTCCTAATAACAACACTCCTTGATCACCCACCAAAGCAATTCCTTCCTGATTCTTCTTGCAGAATGGTGTCTTGTTTCTTGGAGCATCCATTTCTCTGCTTGGGTCTCTCTCATTCTGCTGAACACACTCTAATGACCTCTTCTCATGTCCACATGGCATGGACTATGATCTGGATGATAGTGGCTATTCCTTCTTCATCTTTCTGCCTCTGGCACCCAGCATTGAGCTACTCATTGCACCTGCATTCCAATATGCTAACACCTCCGTATTCTGCCCCCTCTCTGGTCTTAGACCCAAATCCCCCTTAACGCACCAAACACGATTTCACTTAGAGTCGAATAGCAGAGTACATTTTACAAAGGACTAAAAATCTACTCACTGGTCAGTTATCAGTTAGTAGAGTGCTTTCTCTGCATGCTCTTAGGTCATGGGTTCAATCCTCAGCACCACAAAAATGGGAGAATGATGTGGCAGCCCACTCCCGAAACAATCCCTGAAACACTCAGGCATTGAAAACCCTATGAGTAGCAGAGAAGCACTGACATAGTGCTGGGAATGGCACAGTGTTGGGGAGTGTTTCATTCTGTTGTACATAAGATCAATGTGAGTCGGTCCCAACTCAACGGCACCTAACAACAACAATAACAAACCCAAGGAGGCAGCCAACAAGGTGTAACATCAGAGATCTGAAGGCCAGGAACAGAGCTTGACGTGCCTACCGCACCACACTAACCAATTTGCCTTTTGGGCTAAGCTATATAATACAATGCCCAAAGATCTTAGGTCTGATTTCTACTCCAGTCTTTAACATCCTGGGGGAATTTCCTTCTCAGATCAGCCAGCCAGTAACACAGCAGAGGGCATAATGCCAGGAGATGGCAAAAGTCTGAGGGCTGAAGGCGAAGGTGGCTCTACAGGGGATCTGCAGGGTCTTGGAAATGACAATGAACAGGAAAGTTCTCACCCTGATCCACCCCATAAAGCAGTTCTTATTGGAGTGGACCTATTACCCCTAATGAAACCACAAGCCCTTGTACACACCAGGTGACCTCATCCCACTCCAGTTTTGGGGACAGTCTGCCCAAAGTGGCAAGCTCAGGGGAATTCTAGCCGTGTGGGACAGCTGTAGAGAATCTAGAGTACACAAATCTTCAAGTGTTTGTGCAAGGCAGTCTGGCCTCCAGAGTTAGTGGCCCAGGGACTAGGAGTAGCTCAGCTTCAAAAGCCAGGGCTGCTTGGGGGGAAATAAGATTCCCAAGTTGGTGGAGTGATCAACTGTAACCTAGTATCTGGTGTCACACACAACTCACACAGGGCTCAGCAAACAGTCCCAAATCTAGTTCTCCAATACCCCTCTGAGGCTGTGGGCAAGACAAGGAACAAAAGAAAGAAACATGAATTTCTTTGATCGCTCTTTGATCACAAGTGTAGTGCAAGTGAAAAACCTAATGGACTTAGGCTGTCATTAATGCCACCACATACCTTGGTTCACATTTACTGAGCACTTAATCTATGCCCAGCATTGAGCTAAACCCTTTTCATGCACAGTCTGGAGAGTATATGTTCTGAAATCCAGACGTCTATGTGAATGTTGGCCCCACCACTAGTGAACTGTGTGACTTTGGGCAAACTACTTAGCCTCTCTGTGCCTCCATTTGTTTGCCTAGAAAATAAGGCAATACCAATACTAACTTTAAAGAGACATTATAAGGATTAACTCGTAAAATGCTAAGCTTGAACCATATCATGGCATGGAGTAGGCATTCAGTATTAAGATGAACAATTATTGTCCCATTAGTTAGTCACACTAGTTTGCAGAGAGGACAGACTATTTTCTTAGAGAGACCGAGTCTACTTGCTCAAGGTCACAGAATTAGCAAGTGGCAGAGCTGGGATTTGAATGCAGGCAGTGGACATCAGAGTTGGTTCTATGAGCATGGCATTGTGAGGTTCTAGGTATGGGGAGTGCAGCAGGGAGGTGATCAAGGGTGCAGCAAATACTAAAGTGAGATATGGAAAGAATAAAAAGGGAGTGGGGTGGGACAGCAGGGAGCAACAGAGCTGTCTTAGGAACTGAAAACTGCTTCATCCAGAAGGGGACTTGGGTTCTAGTCTCAAAAGAACGATGAGGTATTTGCCAACCATAGGGGAGAAATGGCATTCCAAAAAGCCAGGACTTAGAAAACTAGAGAGCAATGAGTTAGGATACAGCAGGATCACTGAGAAAGTGGTAGAAACTAAGGCAGAGAAGGTAAGTTGAGGCTAACCTGGCAGAGAGCCATGTATGCAAGATCACAGGTTAGACTTTATTTTGTAAAGACTGATTCTCAAACTTGAACATGCAGAAGGTTTACCTTTGATGCCTATAAAACACCTACAGATCCATGTCCCTTCTGTTAGCATTAGGGGGACAAAGAAGGATAGGAGGCAATATGGTAGGATGGCTTACTGCAGATTCAGTCACAGAATTCTGGCACTGGAGTGGGGGGAAACAGGAGGACAGGGGCTGGTATAATCAGGCAAACTGGAACAGATACAGGAAGAGAGTTGGAAATAATGCTATGAATTGATACATTAAGCCACTGTTTCTCAACCTAAGCACTATTAATATTTGGGGCCAGATAATTCTGCATTGTGGGAAGGCAGCTGTCCTGTGCAACATGTGATGTTTAGCAGCGTCCCTGGCCTCTACTCACCAGATGAATAGCATCCTCCCCCACTTATATGGCAATGGCCAAGAATGTCCCCAGACATTACCAGATGTCTCTTAGAGGGCAAAATCAAAACCACAGTTGAGAACCATTGCTTTAAACACTACCATCTGACTTTACAGATGAGAAAATCCAGCTACAGAAAAAAAGCATCAATCAGGATTCAAGGGCTGGTGGTCTGGTTTAATTGCCTTTCAGGAAGAAGAGACTCAAGCCAGGCTTCTGCAGCAGAATTATAGATTTAGTGATGGATTAGACGACAGGGAGGGGATGAAAGGGAGAAGGTTCAAAGTTGAAACTTCAGTGCTCATTATTATCTTTGCACTGAATAACAAAGATAGTAGGCTAAACAAATAGTTTGGATTTGAATAGAATCAAGATGCATTTGTTATAAAAGGAAAAAGCCCGGGTCAGTGTTGTACAACCAAGTAGAAGGTGATGGGTTCTTGCTCAGACTGAACAGAGGAACCCTCTGTAGGGCAAGGCTTGGGGTGTGCAATATATAGCAGCTGGCATCCAAATCCTGGCTGGGCCCTTTCCAAACTGTACAGCCCTGAGCGATTACTTAAATCTCTCTGCATTTCCCTATAACATAGGGATAGGAGACACTGCTCACAGACTTGATGTGAGCGCTCAGGAGCTTAGTCCAGCAAACAGGCAAGCTAGGGCAATGTGGTCGGCCCTCCTTTCCTTCCGAACCTTTCTCATCACCCGACTCCCCACATCAGGTGCGTCTCCCCGACCCCAGTAGTTGGGACCCTCAGATGAACGCTGAGGGGCTGACAGCCCCTCTCCAGGAACAAGCTTCCAGTTAGGGCTTCAGGGGGCGCCAACAGCCTTTTCCACTCCGCAATCCACACTGACTTCGGGGTCCCTGGGAGACACCAAATGAGCGCGGAGAGCTCAGTGCCTCCGCAAAGAGCCAGGTAAATAGTTCAACGTGCTCCAGGAAAATTTCTAGCAGGTCAGCCCCCAGCAGGCCCGCGGTCTAAGTCGGTCACTGCCGCTGGCCGGCCCGCTCTGCCCTGCTCCCGGAGGCGGAGGAGAGAGAGGCTTCCAGATTTGGAAAGAAAGAACCGGCTCTCCGAAGCCGGGCTGCAGAATCAGGGAGCTGAGAGTTTTCTGATCGGAAAAAGAGGCAGAGGAGCGCAGAGGAAGCAACAGGAAAATCGCAGGCAGGCAAAAGATAGAAAGTGCTGGGAAGCAAGAGTTCCCGGGCGGACCCAGGCTACACTTGGGCAGGGTTCGGGAACAAAGCAGTGGCTTCAGGTCAGAAGTATTCTGGGTGCTCCCGAAGACTGCGCGCTGGGCAAGCGCTGGGGAAGCCCGGCACCCCTGCGCCCGGGGTGCGCCCTTGGGTGCCGCTTACCTTCGCCGGGACCTCGGGCGCGCACTTCCGGGGGCTGCGCTCCGGGCGCGTGGGGCTCGGCCGGGATCCCCGAGCCGATCCCCGAGGGGAGGACACTACAAAGTGCTGCGCACCGCTTGGGTTCGCACCCGCGCCGCGGAGGGAAATCTCGGCCGCCTGCCGGGGTCGAGGCTGAGCTGGGGGCGCGGGATCCCCGCCCGGCGCTCACGGGCGGCCGCGCCGAGCCCCGCAAACGCTGACTGAGCCCGAGTCAGTGGGAGGAAAAGGTTGTCTCATTTCCTTTGGTCTCCCCCGCCTTCTCCACCCCCTCGGCTTCGGACCTGCCTCCCTCTCCCCCGCCCCCTTCCCCAAGCCAGCGGCCCCTGTGGGAGCTCGCAAGATGCGAAACCTGAACGGCCCCAGCGCACGGCGCCTCCCTCCCCGCCAAGTTAGCTCATGCTCCAGACTCCTGCCTGGCTCCCGAGCTTCCGACTGCCTCCAGGGTCCGGAGTTTCCCCATCGGCGGTCCCCACTCTGTCCCAGGCCTCCAGGCTTCCCCCTGCTTGCAGCAGCCCAGATTCGAAAGCGGACCTCCAAGCCCCTGCCAGCATCCACCGTCTCTCTCATTCTTGTCCCATTGCCTACTTTGAGCCTGTATTAAAACACCCAACCCAGACAGGAAATAGCCACTTACTTTGTTAAATTTGATCGACTTTTTTTTTTCAAGTGGAGAGTTGAAAGCCTGATGCATAATCTCAAAGGAATGATCCTTTTTATCGAAAGAGAGCAGCTGAGGTCTTAGGTCTTACTCCCTCGGGTTTAAGGTTTTGTTTGTTAAATTCAACAGATCCTTATTGAGTGTCCCATAGGCGCTGTGCTGGGTGTTGGGAATCCTGAAACTAACCAAAAGGGCATCCTCTACTTAGATAATCATCCGAGGTGATTACTGATGGAAGAGAAGAGGTCCAGGGGTGCCGTGGTCTCTTAAGACATGGATCAAGGAGTGGAAGAGTTTTCTAAGGAGTGAAAACAACCTGAGCCGAGGCAGGAAGGAATGAGAAGCCCCATCAGGAGACAGCCTAGCAAAGCACAGAGCGAGGGTGGTAAGGAACGAGGAACAGGGAAGAGAATGTGGTACCAATCCATTAAGAAAGGATAGGAGCTGCGGAGAGCAGTGTGGTGGGATCGCCAAGATCTGATGACCAAGGGCACGTGGGGTGCAGATGAGCAGACACTGAAGGAGAAAAGTGACTCGTAGGCCTCTGGCTGGAGCAACCAGCAACCAAAAGAGGGAGGAGAATCCCAGAGCACTTTTGGAACTGCTACGGGGTATGGTCCAGAGACTCACAATATTAACAGCACGTGGAAACTTACAAGAAATGGAGATTTTGAGTCCTTCTTGACCAATTGAATCAGAATCTACATTCTAACAAAATCCCCAGATTCAAATACCCATTACTATTTGGAAATATTGCTCTAGACCATGGATGTATGTTAAACTGATTGTATATTAGACTGTAGATCCCTGTGGAGCTTCAAAACAGATAAGAGGCCCTAGTTCCACTTTCACAAAAACTTTATTGGTCTGTGGCAGGGTTTCCACATCAGTATTTCTGAAATGCTTTCCAGATGATCAAATACAGCCAGAGTTAAGAACCAATGTTCTAGACTTATTCAAGAGCTATTTCAGCTGGGCTGTGGTGCACACCTATAATCTCAGCACTTGGGAGGCCGAAGCAGGAGGATCTACCCAAGCTAGTAGGCCAGTCTGTGTTACATAATGACTTCTAGGACAGCCTGGGTACACGGTGAGAACCTGTCTCAGAAAACAAAACAAAAACAAACAAGCAAAAAGAGACCTACTTTATTTAACCTAGAAAGGCAGTTTTTCAGGAAGAAAAACAATACCCACGTGAAAATGAAAACATATAGAAAAGTTACCCACTCTTGAAAGGAAGCAGCTGTTCTGATGGAAAGGGCAGTTGTTTCCTGAGTGTATGAAGGATTAAGGTTCTAGCCTCAGGCAGCTACTATTATTCTACCTGAACTTGGGTAAGAGCTCCTCTCTCAGACTTCAGTTTTCTTATCTGTATAGAAAACACACCTGACTGACTCCCAATTCCACACCTTGGGGTGCAAGATGTCCCCATCAGCACTCCCTTAATTCACCAGCTGTATCAGCAGGCAGATGGAGAGGCATTGCTGAGAAGTAGGTTTCCCTGAAGTTATGCTGTGTGTGCCCACCCAGGGCAAAGCAAGCAGGGATTGTAGAGATCAGAGGTTTGTATGCTGAGCACAGGGCCACACACATAACTCGTGCTCAGTGCATGGATATGGAGTGAATAAACAAATAGATCAAGCAGTTGCCAATAGGCAAGCATAGACTTTCTATGAGACCATTTGGCCCCAGACTACTTTATAATAACTATTAGGCTCTAATCCAGAGTGTATTCATTCCCTACCCCCACCCCAGACTGGAAAAAGGACACTGGAAATACTCTGACCCAATCTAGCTTTGTATGTAAACCCATTGTGACTACTAAGAACTGCAGAATATGCTGAATACTTAGAATATGCCAATCATTGAACTAAATGGTCTACTTATCAACATTGCCTGATTGCATTAAAATGAAGCAGGCATTATGGAACCCTTGCATTTCCATAGCTTTTCAGTGTCATGGGTATGGAGGAACTAAAGCTGCCATTTATGGTAGCCTCTGCCTCTTGTTGCACACCAGAACATAGGTGCCTCCTTGCTGGCCTCACAGTCCCCTTGGGGTTCCTGTGGGTCATTCCTTAAAGCATGCTTCCTTGTGTGGAGATGAACTTTGAGGGAAGTGACTGCGCCAGGGTCCTACAACAGGCACATGCTCACAGGAGCTAAGTCAGAGGACCTGTGGGCTATGACTGAGTCTTGGAGAAAGACTTCTCAAAGCTACTCAGTTCCTGGTTGCGTGTGCATGCATGTGCATATGTGCACATGTGTGTGTGCATGGACTGCCTTTAATGAGAGCCTCATATATATTCCTTTTAATCCTCATAGTATCCTGACAGATTAAGTACCCTTCTCCTCTCATCTTATAAATATTAAAACTAAAACATCATGAGGTGAAGATCTCTTTGTCCCTGAAGCCCAAGTTTCATTTCATTTCTTTCTTTTTTTTTTTTTTTTTTTTTTTTTTTTTTTTTTTTTTTTTTTTT